>JAGIQG010000033.1:12788841-13093841 GCA_024679065.1 Sphyrna mokarran
GATCTGTTATCTTCTTAGTTGCTATACACCAGTTCCTTCCACACTCCAAAGATGTGTGCGTTAAGTTTTTGATTTTGATTTGATTTATTATTATCACATGTATTAACATGAATTGTTCCTTGTGCGCTCTATAGACAAAGCATACTGTTCATAGAGAATGAAAGGAGAGAGTGCAGTTGATTGGCCGTGCTAAATTGTTCCTTAGTGTCAGGGGGCTAGCAGTGTAAATACATGGGGTTACGGTGGTAGGATGGGATCGTTGTCAGTGCAGACTCGATGGGCTGAATAGCCTCAAGGGTTTCATTGAATCATACAATGCAGAAGGAAACCATTCGGCCCATCAAGTCTGCACCAACCACAATCCCATCCAGGCCCTATTCTCATAATCCTATTCATTTTCCCTAGCTAGTCTCCCCGACAATAAGAGACAATTTAGTATAGCCAATCTGCCTAACCCACACGTTTTCAGAGTGTGGAAGGAAACTGGAGCATCCAGATGAAAGGCACAGAGACATAGTGAGAATGTGCGGAGTCTGCACATAGAGTGACCCAAGGCCAGAGTTGAACTCAGGTCCTTGGCGCTGTGAGGTAGCAGTGCTAACACTGTGCCATCATGCTGCCCATTCTATGATTAATGTGTGGCACCGATCTTTGATTACACTCTTGCAGAGCACCTTGGGATCCATTTGAGGCACTATGTAAATGCACATAGTTCAGAGTTACTCTGGGTCACTGTGTGGTGTTTGCACATTCTCCCCATGTCTGCATGAGTTTCCTCCAGATGCTCCACTTTCCTCCCACAGTCTGAAAGATCTGCTGGTTAAATGCATTGGCCGTTCTAAATTCTTCTTCAGTGTACTCAAACAGGCACTGGAGTATGGCGATTAGGGGATTTTGACAGTAACTTCATTACAGTGTTAATGTAAACCTACTTGTCACAACTAAAATTTAAACTTTAAGAGTCCGCAAGGGTTAATGACCACTCTTGTCTTGTCCCCTCAGAACTCAAGCAAGCTCAGGCACTGATGAACGCCTTGAACTAAACAACTTCATACAAAACGGTCAACTCTTCTGGTGAACTGCGTGCTTTGTGGATTTGCAGAAAATTGGAGGAAGAGAGGGCTAACGTTCAGATACAGTTTAAAAAAAAAACAATGATTCTTGTTGCCCTTCGGGCTGCGGATCCAACGGAGTTTGAACATTCCAGCAAAGCTAGCGTGAATGATATTTGTATATCCGAAAGATGAGGACCTGAATTCGTACCGTGATGAAGCACTTTCTGGAGAATGATTTGTGTGTAATGATTTACGTAGAACCTAGAAGCAGGAGTGGGCCATTCGAGCCTTTAGTAGCTCCTCCAGCACTGCAATGTCTTGGGGATATCAAGGGGTACAAGCAAAATTACTACCGGGAAATCGCAACGAGAAGTTAACGTCTCTACCTGGCTGGCTGAGTCTGGTCAGTTTGTACAGTGAGGCTAACTGAACTCTGACCTCTGACCCAACGATTGCGCGTCTGTTAACTGACTGAGTAGGTGCAGTGATTTGGAACATTCTCCGCTTGCCCCTGGAGTTCTTGGCCGGGATTTTACAGGCACGCCCACCCCGAAGCGATCGTGCCCGAGGCCAACAGAGAATGCCATTCCGCGAACCTCAGAGCGGGCGTGCCAGTAAAATCGGGTCCCCTTCATTCAAACCTGCCTAAGACAACTAGGGTGAAAAGCTTCCTCTCAGCAATAACTGTTTAACTTACAGATGGTCATCCCAGGTTTGTTTGAGGCTTCCTTAATTTAGTGTCTGGAATTTAACAGTGTCTAGAAGGGAGCTGGGAAATGGAAGAATTGCTAGCTGGGTGTGGAATTGGGACACAGATGTAGCCTCCTTTGTTTAATGACATGCATTACCTTTGAGAACTTGACACTATTCAGGAGCGCAAACAATTTATTTCATTGCCAGATTGTTATTTGACCTCTTAGCAGTTGATAAATAAGGAGACTTGGCCCAAGTGTCTTTGCATTTGAGCTAATTGGATCTTAAAACCTGTGAATTCAGGGCAGCATCCATCACTGGAGTTTCTCGGAGATGTGGAGCCACACGTAGGGTATGAATGAAGCTTTGGCTGCTGTAAAAATGTTAGATTCAGACACCTGTTACAACAAAATGCTGCAGTTCCTGCTTTTGCCTTGAGCATGAAGATTAATCAGAATCATTCTCAGGTTGCAGAATGAAATAAAACCTTCATGAGGTTGGGCTTGGAATGATTGAGATTTCTTGAGTGGATTGAGACTTTCCTGATACCCGGGGGTGCTTTTCATTGCTGGCTTTCTCTTTACGAGGTGATCCAAGTGGTGGCGTGGTGGTTAGCACTGCTGTCTTGCAGATCCAGTTCAATTCCGGCCTTGGGTCACTGTCTGTAGTGGGGTGGGGTCTGCATTACATTGCAAACTGCTGAACCAAATAGGGCTGTCTTGCGTCCTGTTTTGAGTTGAAGTTAGAATCACTGGCCCCGTTTATTTTTTAAAAAAATCTAATCTAACTAGCAGAGACAATCAGAATCGGAGACGTCCCTGTATATTTCAGGGACAGGTGACTCGGGAGTGTTTGAGTTCTCAATGTTCAAGGGTTTCCAAGTGGTTTGTAATCTCAGTCTCACCTTCAGTATCAGGAATATCACTGAGTGTCTGTCCCCAAACTAGTGTGCGTGCTGTAGATAAGTGTTTACATTTACGTGCCCAATAAAGTTACAAAAAACGTGTCTTGGAAAAAGTTAACTTTGATTCAGTTTTATGAAACATTCTGCTTCTTGCAGATATCCATGTGACGTTATAGCAAAGTGACATTCTTAATCAGGGTTGGTAATTCAGTATTGTGATTGGGAGGTATTAACTACCCAGTTTTTGTGTATGGTCATAGTCAAAGATCTTTAATTATCTACTTTTCCAATGGATTAATATGCTATGTACAGATTTTTTTGGCAGGGGGGGGGGGTTTGAGCACTGAGGGTGGAATTTTCCCTTCCGGCTGTGGGAATCGTTGCGGGAGGGACACAGACCATGCAACCATGACCTCGGGTGGGACATCCTGGCATTAGGACAATCCCACCCAACATTTGACTGAAGTTTCTTTATGGTTTTTCGTAAGCGTGCATGAAATAAATACTGTCCAGCCGCTTAATGGCAGTTTGTAAATTTATAAATTGTGAAAATAAAATTGCAACCTTATCTGAATGGAGGTCTGCCTGGTCATTTTTGACACTCCTGCGTGTTGGTGGCTGAAATGTGAGCCAATTAGAATCCATCAAAGAAGTAAGAGCTGCTATTGGTCATCTTGCCCCTCATTTAATAGGGTCACGGCCTATCCCATCCCCCCATGCTATCCCATCTCCCCGATTCCCTTCTGTGTCCATAATTCTATTGAATTGAATACAACCAAATGTCATTTGAACAGAAATCCGATAGGCACTTCCAAGCCTGGATTTCTCTCCCAACCCAGAGCAACGAAACCAGTTCATAGAATTCCCTAGAGCACTCAGCTTTGGACTGTGGGAGGAGAATTGAACACTATATTCCAAGTGCAGCCTAACCAAGGTTCTATAAAGCTGCAACATTGCTTGCCAATTTTTAATGGTGAATGGTAAAACACCCTCCTTAAGCTTCTCTGCTTCTTTCTCCTCCAAAACATTCCTTAAAACTCGTCAAACATCAAGTTCTGTCATCTTTCTGTGGCAGTGTCAAATCTTGATTAATAATTGCACCTCTGATGATGCTAAAGTGACAGTAAAAGAGCAAATGGTTCTCTTACAGTAAAATCAAAAGGCCAGATATTTAGGTATTAAATTATTCATTCGTGGGACATGGGTGTCGCTGGCTGGCCAGCATTTATTGCCCATCCCTCATTGCCCCTTGAGAAGGTGCTGGTGAGCTGCCTTCTTGAATCACTGCAATCCATGTGCTGTGGGGTTAACGCACAATGCCTTTAGGGAGGGAATTCCAGGATTTTGATCCAGTAACTGCGAAGGAATGGCTGATATGTTTCCAAGTCAGGATAGTAAGTGGCTTGGAGAGGAACTTGCAAGGGAATTAACAACACAAAAAAAAGTTGTTTAGTGGATATTGTCAGTAGGATAAATCCACTATGCAATGCCTCAAAGTGGATGATTTCTGGTCAACATCTCCACCACCTTGAGCCTGCAGACACACAGTACAAACACTTCTAAAACTGTTACTCCAACCATGAATTATTGCTGTAATAAGTCCCTGGAGGCACAAGTCCCTTTATCAAAATCCCTTTATTTACAATTCCACCAGCAGAATCCCTTATTTACAATTCCACCCAGGGAACTCCCCATTAAATACAAGGAAAAGACTCACTAGCCCATCAATTGACTCCTTAATCAGGGTCATATACACCCAATGAGATCTTAGTCCAACAACTTCCCAATCCCTCATCATTGCACTGGTACATCTGCACAAAGTCCCTGGTCTTTGTAGCAAGGATTAAACTTATAACCTTCTGTTTGAAAGGCAAAGGTGCTATTTGCTGAGCTACATCTGAAAGTATCCTTAATCGGGGAACTCTTTTTGTCTGACCAAATAAACAAAATCAAATTAGCTTAGGGATTCAGGGAGTTCACGCTCCAAAAAACCAACCTCAAAGGCCTAATTGAAGTCATTACAATTGCCTGCGCATTTGTGAATCTATTTATAAAACACTGATCTTTCTCTACACCATATCTATGACTACATTCTGCACTCCTTTTCTGTGAATGGTATGCTTTGTCCATATAGCACGCAAGTTACAATACTTTTCATTGTATCCCAGTACAAGTGACAATAATAAATCAAATCAAATCAAATCAAATCAAACCCTAGACATGATTGTAACACTACATTCTGCACTCTTTCCTATTGTAGATGCTGTATTCTCTGTAAATCATGGGCAGGAACTAATGTGATAAGTGTTCTGTGGGGCCACATTTCATAGCTGCACTGATGTGATGAACAACCTAATTTGGCTTCTCAACCGGCAAAATTAAACAGCAAGAGTCTCTGGCTGCACAGACTTTAGAAGTACGATTGTTAACAAGAGCCCTGAACCAAAAGACAACAAGAGCCACGTAGCACCTCCCCACAGGAGGTGCAATCTCATTACTTTGAGGAGAAGGAGCTGTCCTGGGATCCTGGTGAATATTTATTCCTCAACCAACAACCCAGGCACAGATTGTCTGGCTGTTCTGATGTTGCTGTTTATGGGATCTTTCTGTGCTCCCAACCTTACAATCGTGATTACGCTTCAAACCGACTTTGGGTACTCCTACAAAAGGTTCTTGTTTTCATTAGAATCCCTACAGTGCATTGGGTCTGCATCAAGAACAATCCCACCCTAACCCCGTTATCCAACATACTTACCCCACTAATCCCTCTAACCTATGCATCCCAGAATACTAAGGGGCAATTTAGCATGGCCAATCCACCTAACCTGCATATCTTTGGACTGTGGGAGGAAACTGGAGCACCTGGAGAAAACCCCATGCAGACACAGGGAGAACGTGCAAACTCCACACAGACAATCACCCAAGCTGGGAATTGAACCTGGGTCCCTGGCGCTGTGAGGCAGCAGCGCTAACCACTGTACAGCCACTTCGCCTTTTGTTCCTCAAAGTTTGAAGCAATCCCACTTTTGGACTCAGAATGATTTGATTTATTATTGTCACTTGTATTAACATACAGTGAAAAGTACTGTTTCTTGTGTGCTATACTGACAAAGCATACTATTCATAGAGAAAGAAAGGAGAGGTGCAGATTGTAGTGTTACAGTCATAGCTAGGGTGAAGGAAAAGATCAACTTAATGCGAGATAGGTCCATTCAAAAGTCTGATGGCAGCAGGGAATAAGCTGTTCTCGAGTCAGTTGGTACGTGACCACAGACTTTTGTATCTTTTTCCCAAAGGAAGGAGGTGGAAGAGAGAATATCTGGGATGTGTGGGGTTCTTGATTATGCTGGCTGCTTTTCTCGAGGCAGCAGGAAGTGTAGACAGAGTCAGTGGATGGGAGGCTGGTTTGAGTAATGGACTGGGTTTCATTCACGTTCCTTTGTAGTTCCTTGCGGTTTCGGACAGAGCAGGAGTCATACCAAGCTACATTGGAAGAGGATTCAGGAAGTATTGCACTGGCTTTCATATCTCCCTGGTCATAAAAGATGCTTGTTATGTTTTTTGCCTCCTGAATCACACTTTTAGACTCAATGCTGAGGCTAGGAACGACCTAGTGACACAATGGGGAGTCTGAACCAGAAGCTCCCAGTTCGATTCCCAACCCAGAACGTGCAGGACGAGGAAATTGCGTTTGTAACGCAGTTTGGATGCAGGGATGTTGTTTCCTTTGGCTGAGTAAGTGTCTAGAGCAAGGGGCCATAATCTCAGTTGGCCATTTAGGACTGAGATCCAGAGCTGTGGAATTCTCTACCACAGAAGGTTGTGGAGGTCAAGTCACTGAATATATTTAAAAAATGTAGGGGCGGTGTAGTGGTTAGCGCTGCTGCCTCACAGCACCAGACCCAGGTTCGATTCCCTGCTTGGGTCACTGTCTGTGTGGAGTTCGCACATTCTCCCCGTGTCTGCGTGGATTTCCTCCAGATGCTCCAGTTTCCTCCCACAGTCCAAAGATGTGCGGGTTAGGTTGATTGGCCTTGATCTATTGCCCTTTAGTGTCTGGGAGACTAGCTAAGATAAATGCATGGGGTTACGGGGATAGGGCCAGGGTGATATTGCGGTTGGTGCATTCTCAATGGGCCGAATGGCCTCCTTCTGCACTGCCAGGATTCTAAGAAGGAAATAAGTTTCTATGCTCTATGGGCTATCAAAGCATATGGGGAGAGTGCAGGAGTATGGCATTGCGATGGTTGATCATGTTGGAAATTTATTTACAAGTCGGCTTACATTAACACTGCAATGAAGCTATTGTGCAACTGTTGAATGGCATGCAAGCTTGACGGGCCGAATGGCCTCCCAAAAGGAAAGGAAAGTAAAATAGGAAATAAAAATACTGGTCTGAATTGATCTTGTATACTTTAAAAATCAACACCCAGCAAAACAGGGAAATAAGGATACTGGTCTTGTACTAACTCCTGTTCCTGGTTAACTATGTTCCTGAGGCAGTGACAGGTGGGAGAGAGTTTACCACCACAGCTCCAGAGTACAGCATCCGGTGACCACAGCCCCTCTTACTGTGTGAGTGAGCAACTCCTACCAATGCACAGCCTGGTACGGGCAGAGCCTGCTCCTTTAAGGCTGATGTAGAGATGCCGGCGTTGGACTGGGGTACAGTTCCCTTCCTGTGGGCAAACACTTCAGCAGTCATGGGCATTCGGCCTCCGACCTGCAGGTAAATGTTCTTCAAGGGGGCCTTCGTGACACACGACAGCGCAGGGTCGCTGAGCAGAGACCGATAGCCAAGTTCCTCATACATGAGGACGGTCTTAACAGGGATCTTGGCTTCATGTCACACTATCTGTAACCCCCATAACTTGCCTGGGTTAGCAAAAAACCTCACTCACTGTGCTGTCTGGAGAAAATACACAATTCTCTAACCAATGCTCAGGATTCCCTTCACACACATTGTTAGCCACTTTAACACTTGAATAGCGGTTAGATGTAAGGATTCGCATTCTAATCAGCAATCTGTAACTGTCTGTGTGGATATGACTGCTATTGCAGACCAGAACAGTGCATTTGCCTGACGAAGGCCATAGTGTCGAAAGCTCGCGAATTTACTATCAAATAAATTGGTTGGATTTAAAATTGGTGTTGTGAAACTTTACTGCCTTTAAGGCTGCACAGGCAGAACCTGCTCCTTTAAGGCTGCACAGGCAGAGCCTGCCCCTTTAAGGTTGACACAGGCAGACCCTGCCCCTTTAAGGTTGGAACAGACAGAGTCTGCTCCCTTAAGGCTGACCTAGACAGAGCCTGCCCCTTTAAAGCTGCACAGGCAAAGCCTGCCCCTTTTAGGGCTGATACAGGCAGAGCCTGCTCCTTTAAGGCTGGAACAGACAGAGCCTGCTCCTTTAAGGTTGGAACAGACAGAGCCTGCTCCTTTAAGGCTGGCACAGGCAGAGCCTGCTCCTTTAAGACTGGAACAGACAGAGCCTGCTCCTTTAAGACTGCACAGGCAGAGCCTGCTCCTTTAAGGTTGGCTCAGTAAAGTTTTGCAACACCAATTTTAAATCCAACCAATTTATTTGATAGTAAATCCGCGAGCTTTCGACACTATGTCGTGCCTTCGTCAGGCAAATGCAGTGTTCTGATCTGCAGAGGCACTCATATCCACACAGACAGTTACAGATTGCTGATTAGAATGCTAATCCTTACATCTAACCTGCTATTCAAGTGTTAAAGTGGCTAACAATGTGTGTGAAGGGAATCCTGAGCATTGGTTAGAGAATTGTGTATTTTCTCCAGACAGCACAGTAAAGTGAGGTTTTTTGCTAACCCAGGCAAGTTACGGGGGTTACAGATAGTGTGTCATGAAGCCAAAATCCCTGTTAAGACCGTCCTCATGTGTGCGGAGCTTGGCTATCAGTCTCTGCTCAGCGACTCTGCGCTGTCGTGTATCACGAAAGCCCCCTTGAAGAACATTTACCCGCAGGTCGGAGGCCGAATGCCCATGACTGCTGAAGTGTTCGTCCACAGGAAGGGAACTGTTTTGCCTGGTGATTGTTGAGCGATGCTCATTCATCCGCTGTCATAGTGTCTGCATGGTCTCCCCAATGTACTATGCTTCGGGACATCCTTTCTTGCAACGTATTAGGTAGACAACGTTGGCCGAGTTGCAAGAGTATGTACCGTGTACCTGGTGAATGGTATCCTCACGTTTGATTATGTCGTCCATGTCTATGATCTGGCATGTCTTGCAGAGGTTGCTGTGGCAGGGTTGTGTGGTATTGTGGTCACCGTTCTCCTGAAGGTTGGGTAGTTTGCTGCGAACAATGATCTGTTTAAGGTTGTGCGGGTGTCTGAAAGCAAGAAGTGGGGGGGTGGGGATGGCCCTAGCGAGATGTTCATCGTCATCAATGACATGTTGAAGACTCCGGAGAAGATGTCGTAGCTTCTCCGCTCCAGGGAAGTACTGGACATCAAAGGGTACTCTGTCCACCTTGTCCCGTGTTCGTCTTCTGAGGAGGTCAGTGTGGTTTATCGCTGTGGCACGTTGGAACTGTCGATTGATGAGTCGAGCACCATATCCTGTTCTCATGAGGGCACCCTTCAGCGTCTGGAGGTGTCTGTCACGATCCTCCTCATCTGAGCAAATTCTGTGTATATGGAGGGCTTGTCCGTAGGGAATGGCTTCTTTAACGTGTCTAGGGTGGAAGCTGGAGAAGTGGAGCATTGTGAAGTTGTCTGTCGGTTTTCGGTACAGTGAGGTGCTGAGGTGACCGTCCTTGATGGAGATGCGTGTGTCCAAGAATGCAACTGATTATGGAGAATAGTCCATGGTGAGTCTGATGGTGGGATGGAACTTGTTGATATCATCATACAGTTGTTTCAATGATTGTTCACCATGAGTCCAAAGGAAAAAGATGTCATCAATGTATCTAGTATACAACCTTGGTTAAAGATCTCGTGTAGTGAAGAAGTCTTGTTCGAACCTGTGCATGAAGATGTTGGCATACTGAGGTGCAAATTTGGTCCCCATGGCTGTTCCGTGTGTCTGGATGAAAAGCTGATTGTTGAAGGTGAAGACATTGTGGTCCAAGATGAAGTGGATGAGTTGTAAAATTGCATTTAAAATTGGATTTAATTGGTTGGAATTAAAATTGGTGTTGCAAAATTTTACTGAGTTTACCCTACATCATGACTACTATCGACACCTTTAAGATTGGAACAGGCAGAGCCTGCTCCTTTAAGACTGGAACAGATAGAACCTGCTCCTTTAAGGCTGACACAGGCAGAGCCTGCTCCTTTAAGACTGGAACAGACAGAGCCTGCTCCTTTAAGACTGCACAGGCAGAGCCTGCTCCTTTAAGACTGCACAGGCAGAGCCTGCTCCTTTAAGGCTGCACAGACAGAGCCTGCTCCTTTAAGACTGACACCAGTACCGTGAGAGCAGAGACTACAGCTCCCAGCTTGCTCCATTTCAGTGATTGAGGAAGTGAGAGGCAGACTAGCCAGAGGAAAGGAGCATTGAGGCTGAACCTGGGGTTGGTGCATATTGAACTTTCCATTGCATTGCAAAATCTAATTGTAGCATCTTTTTTTTTCTGTGTGTTTTGTCCTACAGCATTCTAACCTTGCTGCATTTCTGTTGCAGTTTTATTCTGATCCTGTTGCAAGCCTTTGTACTTTCCACTGGGAAGGCCCAGCTGTTTTGTAACAGGGTTTGTTCTGGAGTCAGAAGCACAATGAATCTCTCAGTATGTGTGCGTGTGTGTGGAAGTCTGTTTGTGTGTGTGGGGATATCTGTATGATGTGGAGATGCCAGCGTTGGACTGGGGTAAACACAATAAGAAGTCTCATAACACCAGGTTAAAGTCCAGCAGGTTTATTTGATAGTAAACCCACAAACCTTTTGGAAACAGTGTTCCTTCACAAGCGTATGGAAGGTTCAGATCAGAGAGGGGCAAATAAAGTCACACACAGTTTACAGAATACTGTGTCTGTGTGTATGTCTTTCTGCGCGTGTGTATATATATATATACACAAAGAGTATCTAAACTGCAAATGTTAGGGTTTTATTCTCACCTGGAAGGATAGCATTGAGCTCCAAATTGCTCTTGTGCACCCCCCCACCCACTACGGGGTAACTAAAGGGCAACTTAGCATAGCCAATCCACCTAACCTGCATATCTTTGGACACTAAGGAGCAATTTAGCATGGCTAATCCACCTAACCTACACGTCTTTGGACACAAAGACAATTTAGCATGGCCAATCCACCTAACCTGTACATCAGAGTGTTGCCAATGGGGTCATACTGGTCAGCGAGCACAGGGATTGGGAGACTGAGACACTGGGACAGAACCCGGTCACACATGGTATTCGTGTTGAGGTTTGTGGAGGTCAAGGTGCAAGTTTGGCTATTGACTCTGGGAGGCAAAGTTCACAAACCTTCGGAATTTCTTTCCCAGAGCAGTTGGAGGCAGAGGCAGTGAATAGTTTTGAGGCAGGGATGGGGAGACCTTTGACTAAGAAGGGAGACAAAGGTTACCGGGAGGTCGGCGAAATCTGCAGTTGAGGCCACAATTAGCCATAGTCTCAATGAATGGCAGAACAGTCTCAAGGGGCTGAATGGCCTGCCTCTGCTCTGAATTTGTCTGTCCATATTAAAGTATTAATGCAAGTTTCAGAGACTTGTACCAAATTGAAGATATCATTTTCAAGGTGTGATGTGGCCTGTGTCAGCATGTGGCTAGAATTAGCACGACGGGAACAGACCCACGTCAAAATTAAAACGTCACTGGACGTTACAGGAATGGGATAGAAATGAGAGAAAGGTGCAAGCCTATTGCTTGCTGGAATCCCCATTCATTTCACACTACTTAGCAGATAGCTCAAGAGGTCAGCGCTTTTTTAGAAAGAATATTAGATTTTCAACTGGATGTATTAAACCTCGTCACTGCAAATCCAAACTTCTCATTCTCAAACTACATGTGTGGCTGTTTTGGAATGGGTTGCACTGCTGAGTGTTTGAGGGGTTCAACCCTTGTACGGCACATGATTAACGTGCCAGGGAACACTGAGTGCCAACGGAGCAGAGTCACACCATCACTCTGGTCCGGTCTGGCCCTATATGTGACCCCAGAGCCACAGCAATGTGGTTGACTCTCAACTGCCCTCTGAAATGGTCTAGCAAGGTACTCAGTTCAAGGGGCAGCCAAGGATGGGCAATAAATACTGGCCCAGCCAGCCCATTCCCCAAGAATGAATAAACAAAAAAATCTTGAAATTGCTTCTTTAAGACTAGTTTTCCCTACACCATTGTCTGCAGTCCTGAAACCCTTGTTTTGTTTTTTCTAGATTGGATTCCAACATGCCTGAAGGGCCTGAGCTCCACTTGGCAAGCCGGTTCGTTAACCGGGTCTGCAGTGGCACTGTGTTTGCGGGGAGAGTGGAGAAATCGGCAGTGAGCAAAAACTGCGAGGTGCCTTTCAGCTGTGCTGCCTATCTCATCTCAGCGGTGTCCAGAGGCAAAGAGGTCAAGCTGACCCTTACCCCCATCAAGGAGGAGGATGGGAAGGAGGACACCAAGCCTGACGCGGCGGAGGGCGGGAACGCGTCACCAACACCAATGGACGTAACCTTCCGCTTTGGAATGTCCGGGTCCTTCAAGCTGACCAGTGAGGACGAGGTCCCCAAGCACGCTCACCTCAAGTTCTTCACCAAAGGGAAGCCTGGACAGGTGTTGTGCTTTGTTGACCCGAGGAGATTTGGAAGTTGGGAGGTCAACGGGACCTGGCAGGTGGACAGAGGACCATGTGTGCTGCTGGAATATGAGAAGTTCAGGTAGAAGTGTCCTCCCTTTTTTCTCGCCTATTAGCCAGCTTGTGTTGTGGACTGTAATGGCTCCAGTGAATCTGTTTAATGCTTCACAGAATCATAGAACCCCTACAGTTCAAAAGGAGGCCATTCTGCCCATTGGATCTGTACTAACCACAGTCCCATTCAGGCCCTATTCCCGTAACACCACACATTTACCCTGCTAATCCCCATGACACTTGGGTCAATTTAGCATGGCCAATCCACCTAACCCGCACATTTTTGGACACTAAGGAGCAATTTAGCATGGACAATCCTCCTAACCTGCAGATCTTTGGATACTAAGGGGCAATTTAGCATGGCCAATCCACTAACCCGCACATTTTTGGACACTAAGGGGCAATTTAGCATGGCCAATCCACTAACCCGCACATTTTTGGACACTAAGGGGCAATTTAGCATGGACAATCCACCTAACCGGCATACCTTTGGATACTAAGGGGCAACTTAGCATGGCCAATCTACCTAACCTGCAGATCTTTGGATACTAAGGGACAATTTAGCATGGCCAATCCACCTAACCTGCACATCTTTGGATACTGAGCGGCAATTTAGCATGGCCAATCCACCTAACCTGCACATCTTTGGATACTAAGGGGCAATTTAGCATGGACAATCCACCTAACCGGCATACCTTTGGATACTAAGGGACAATTTAGCATGGCCAATCCACCTAACCTGCACATCTTTGGATACTAAGGGGCAATTTAGCATGGCCAATCCACTAACCCGCACATTTTTGGACACTAAGGGGCAACTTAGCATGGCCAATCCACCTAACCTGCACATCTTTGGATACTGAGCGGCAATTTAGCATGGCTAATCCACTTAACCTACTCATCTTTGGATACTAAGGGACAATTTAGCATGGTCAATTCATCTAAACCACACATCTTTAGAGTGTGGGAGGAAATTGGAGCACCTGGAAGAAACCCACGTAGACAAGGGGTGAAAGTACAGACTCCACACAGGCCTCAGGCTGAAATTGAACCCGCATCTCTGGCTTGGTGAGGCAGCACTGCTAACCACTGTGCCACCATCATCATTGTATGTATCTTTGAGTGTATTCCATTCAATATTAGCAGTAGGCAGGGTAGATAGAGAGAGAATGTTCCTGATGGCGGGGGGAGTCCAGAACCAGGGGTCACAGTCTGAGGATTTGGGATAGATTTAAGACAGAGATGAGGAGACATTCCTTCACCCAAAGAGCCTGTGGAATTCATTACCACATGGAGCAGTTGATGCCAAAACATTGAATGTATTGGAGAGGCGGCTGGATACAGCACTTGGGGCGAACGGGATCCAAGGAGAAAGCAGGATTAGACTATTGAATTGGATGACCAGCCATGTTGATCAGATGTGCGGGGTTAGGTGGATTGGCCATGGTAAATTGCCCCTTAGTATCAGAGGGACTAGTGAGAGTAAATGGATTGGGATTGGGTTTGGGTGGGATTGTGGTGGGTGCGTACTCAATGGGCCTCCTCCTGCACTGTAGGATTCTATGAATGGCAGAGTGGACTCGAATGGTCTCCTCCTGCTCCTATCTTCTATGTTTCTTTGTCTATTACCTGGCTTACACATGAAAGAAATTTACTCAGCGCACGGCATCTTTCAACTGCTCTTCTATTCTCTGAGTCCAAAGGTTGTGAGTTCAAATCTCTCTCTGGAACACTAAACCCAGGCTGACGATCGTCTGAAGGACAGAGGGAGTGCTGCACGTGCCTCATTTCCGAAGGGATGTTAAAGCCAAGGTGGGGTATCGGACCCCAGGGCACTAGTTTTTTTCAAGAAAAGGCAAAGGAGTTCTCTCCATTATCCTCATCCATTCACCAACGTTCCCAAGATCCGATTATCTAACCGTTTAGCAAATTGCTCACCGTGGGAGCTTTCTGTTCGCGGATTCTTAAAAATTCATTCATGGGACACGGGCACTGCTGGCTGGGTCAGCATTTATTGCCCATCCCTAGTTACCCCAGAGAGTCAACCCCATTGCTGTGGCTCTGGAGTCACATGTAGGCCAGACCGGGTAAGCGCGACGGATTTCCTTCCCTAAAAGAACATTAGTGAACCCAGATGGGTTTTTCCGACAGTGGTTCCAGCAGATTTTTAATTCCAGATTTTTGTATTCAAGTTCTGCCATGGTGGGATTTGAATCTGGGTCCCCAGAACATTAGCTGAGTTCCTGGACTAATAATACCACTAGGCCATCACTTCCCCAGATTGGCTGCTGGGTTTGTTGTGTTACTGCAGTCACTGTATTGTTAAATGAAGATATACAAAGCCACATAGAGACAAAGCAATTTCCTTAACTTCCCTTCTTCAGTGAGGGGGCATTCATTCTTGTGAGATTGTAGTTGTACGCACAGGTTACATGGGTCTGTACTCGATGGAGCTTAGAAGGATGATTTGGGGGGGGGGGATCTCATTGAAACTTACAGAATATTGAGCGAATGTGGAGAGGGGTGTTCCCACTGGTGGGAAAGACCAGAACCCGAGGGCACAACCTCAGAGTGAAGGAACGCTCCTTGAAAACAGAGATAAGGAGGAACTTCTTCTGCCAAAGGGTGGTGTATCTGTGGAACGCAGAGTGTATTCACTCAGAGTGCTGGAAATGTAGCTATGGAGAACACTGAGGTACAGGGTTGCAAATTGGGAAGTATTGTAGTAGATAGGGAGGATGTGCTAGAAAGTCTCGAGGGTGTGAAGTTGGATAAGTCCCCTGGGCCGGACGGGATTTACCCTAGGATTCTCTGGGAGGCAAGAGAGGAGATTGCAGAGCCTCTGGCTATGATCTTCAGGTCCTCGTTGGTTACGGGTGTGGTTCCGGAGGACTGGAGGATAGCGAATGTGGTCCCATTGTTTAAGAAGGGAAGAGAGACCTTCCAGGGAATTATAGGCCAGTGAGTCTTACTTCTGTTGTGGGCAAGGTATTGGAGAGAATTATTAGGGATAGGATTTATAGTTATTTAGAGAGAAATGAATTGATTGGGGATAGTAAGCATGGTTTCGTGAAGGGTAGGTCATGCCTTACTAACCTCATTGAGTTTTTGAGAAAGTGACCAGAGAGGTGGATGGGGGTAAGGCGGTTGATGTAGTATATATGGACTTTAGTAAGGCGTTTGATAAGGTGGCCCATGGAAGACTTCTACAGAAAATGCAGATGTGGGGAATAGAGGGTGATTTAGCTAATGGGATTAGGAATTGGCTGGCAGATAGAAGACAGAGGGTGGTGGTTGATGGGAGATATTCATCGTGGAGTTCGGTGACGAGTGGTGTGCCTCAGGGTCTGTTTTGGGGCCCCTGCTGTTTGTAATTTTTATAAATGATCTGGATGAGGGTATTGAGGGATGGATCAGTAAATTTGCAGATGACACTAAAGTCGGTGGAGTGGTAGATAGTGAAGAGGGGTGTTATAGTTTAAAGAGTGACTTGGACAACTTGCAGAGCTGGGCCGAGAGGTGGCAAATGGAGTTTAATGTGGAAAAGTGTGAGGTAATGCACTTTGGCAGGAACAATAAATGGGTAGAGTATAGGGCTAATGGTAGGGCTCTTAATAGTGTTGAGGAACAGAAGGATCTTGGTGTATGTGTCAAGAGATCCCTGAAAGTAGGCAGTCAAGTGGATAAAGTTGTTAAGAAGGCATATGGAGTCTTAGCTTTTATTGGCAGGGGGATTGAATTTAGGAGCCGCAGCATCATGTTGCAACTGTACAAAACTCTAGAGCAGCCGCACTTGGAGTATTGTGTGCAGTTCTGGTCCCCACATTATAAGAAAGATGTGGAGGCATTGGAGAGGGTACAGAGGAGGTTTACCAGGATGTTGCCTGGTATGGCGGGCAGGTACTATGAAGAGAGGTTGAAGGATTTGAGGGTGTTTTCGTTAGAAAGGAGGCGGCTAAGAGGGGATCTTATTGAAGCATATAAGATGATTAGAGGTTTAGATAGGGTGGACAGTGATAGCCTTTTTCCTAGGGTGGAGAAAGCTAGCACGAGGGGACACAGCTTTAAATTAAGGGGTATGAGGTATAGGACGGATATCAGAGGTAGGTTCTTTACTCAAAGAGTGATTAGGGAGTGGAATGCCCTGCCTGCAGCTGTTGTAGATGCGCCAAGTTTGGTGGGGTTTAAGAGGTTAATTGATAAGTATATGGAAGAGAAGGGAATGGTTTAATTTGGAGGGGCATTGCTTTTTATTTTGGTCGGCACAACATCGAAGGCCGAAGGGCCTGTTCTGTGCTGTAATGTTCTATGTTCTATGTTGTATGTAACTCTTTGCCGCTATGGAGGCCAAGTCATTGAGTGTCTTTAAGCAGAGATGGGTAATAAGGGGATCAGGAGTTATGGGGAAAAGCAGTGTGAGAAAAATATCAGCCTTGATTGAATGGTGGAGCTGACTCGATGGGCCGAATGGCCTAATTTTGTTCCTATATCTTATAGTCACTGGGCATTATGTACGTATGTATGCTTTGACTGTGAACGTTGGCAAATCTTTCTTATCCACGCCTGTGTGTGCTCGATTCTGGTGTTACAGCTTCATAGTTAGGAATTGGTGTCTCCCTTAAGGCAGGTGTGCTGAGATTACAGTCTCGCCTGACTGAGCTCCTGACTCCATCCCATCCAGAGGTTGAACGTGTGGCCGTTGTGATGTGTGCGTGTGAAGATGCGTGTATCCATTTCCATAGCAAGTAATTCCGGGAACAGGTCTATCGCCAGGGGGTTTATAGCTTGAGGGAGCTTTTTCCAGCCAGTGAGATCTTCCAGCCCTGCAGAAAGCGACCCCCAGCGCGGTGGACTCCTTGGCGAGTCACTCTTCGGATGGACTGGAAAATCCTGCCAATAGTGAGTCACCTCTACTGCAGGAAACCACCGGAAAATTGTGCCCAAAGCTTTCCATCTGAGTCCAGTTTGGTTTCTGCGGCGATCGTTTTAATTTTTATCCTTTTTTTTTTGTCATCTCTCTCAGGTCGAACGTGTTGACGAATCTATCCGATAGAGCCTTTGACAAGCCAATCTGTGAAGTGCTGCTGAATCAAAAATACTTCAACGGAATCGGGAATTACCTTCGAGCAGAGATTCTGTTCAGGTGAGGAAGGGAGATGTACGCTTCTATTCGTGGGATGTGGGCTGGATTAGCAATCTTGCCCATCTCCGAGGGCATTTAATAGTCAACCGCATTGCTGTGGCTCTGGAGTCACATGTAGGCCAGACTGGGTAAGGACAGCAGATTTCCTTCCCGCGTTAAGTTGACCTTTCTCTACACCCTGGCTATGACTGTAACACTACATTCTACACTCTCTCCTTTCCTGCTCTATGAACGGTATGCTTAGCACGCAGGAAACAATACTTCTCACTGTAGATTAATTGCGGCAATAACGAATCAAATCAAAAGGCAGAAACTTTCGTGTTAAAGATACTTGGATACGCGTGGGGTGTAGTAAGCTGTATTGTGGACAGCTGGCAAGTGAGTTTAGCTGGATGGCACCTTGTTGGCACCATGAAGGGGCAGCACTCCAAAAGCTTGTGGCTCGTGCTACCCAAGTCGAACTGTACAAAACTCTAGTGCGGCCGCACTTGGAGTATTGTGTGCAGTTCTGGTCCCCACATTATAAGAAAGATGTGGAGGCATTGGAGAGGGTACAGAGGAGGTTTACCAGGATGTTGCTGGTATGGAGGGCAGGTCTTATGAAGAGAGGCTGAGGGATTTGAGGTTGTTTTCTTTAGAAAGGAGGCGGCTAAGAGGGGACCTAATCGAAACATATAAGATGATTAGAGGTTTATATAGGGTGGACAGTGATAGCCTTTTTCCTAGGATGGAGAAAGCTAGCACGAGGGGACACAGCTTTAAATTAAGGGGTATGAGTTATAGGACGGATATCAGAGGGAGGTTCTTTACTCAAAGAGTGATTAGGGAGTGGAATGCCCTGCCTGCAGCTGTTGTAGATGCGCCAAGTTTGGTTGTGTTTAAGAGGTTAATTGATAAGTATATGGAAGAGAAGGGAATGGTTTAGTTTGGAGGGGCATTGCTTTTTATTTTGGTCGGCACAACATCGAAGGCCGAAGGGCCTGTTCTGTGCTGTATTGTTCTATGTTCTATGAACTTTGACCCGGTGGTGTGAGACTTCTTACTGGCACCTTGTTTGGCCAGCATTAACACGATATTTTTCCTTGTCTGTGAACAGTATGCTTTGTCTTTATAGCACACGAGAACCAATACTTTTCACTATATACTCTACACGTGACAATAATAAATCATAATCATAAACAATTTCAGGATTTTTTTTAAGTTCATTCATGGGGATGTGGGTGTCGCTGGCTGGGCCAGCATTTATTGCCCATCCTTAGTTGCCTGAGGGCAGATGAGAGTCAACCGCATTGCTGTGGCTCTGTAGTCACATGTAGGCCAGACCAGGTAAGGACGGCAGATTTCCTTCCCTAAAGGACACTAGTGAACCAGATAGGTTTTTCCTACAATGATTTCGTGGTCATCAGTAGATTCTTAACTCTAGAATTTTATTGAATTCAAATTCCACCGTTTGCCGTGGTGGGATTCGAACCCTGGGTCTCTGGATTACTGGTCCAGCGACTACACCACGATGCCACTGATGTAAAATATACATTTTACACTGACTCCCACTCAGTGTCTACTTCAGTCTTCAGCAATTGATGGGCATGGTCGAGGCTGGCCAGCCTCTCAAGGGGGCACCGGGCAAACCTGACCAGTGTCCCACCCTTCCCACGTGGAAGAACCTTTCTTACGGAGCAAGTGGTTAATGGGCAGACTTTCAATTACCCCAGCGGGAAGGGCCAGACAATCCCACCCATCATTTTGGGAAGAATGGAGCATGCAGAGGGATGTTTTGGTTTGAGGGATTCGCTCCAGAGGAAAAGTCAATGGCCTGTTTTGTTTTGGACATTCTGAGGAACCTCAATTTCAGCTTTTTCCAGAATGAAGATTTACCGTAATCCCTACAGTGCAGAAGGAGGCCATTCGGCCCATCAAGTTTGCACCAACAACAATCCCAACTAGGCCCTATTCCCGTAACCTCCCACATTTACCCTAAATAATCCTTCTGATACTAATGTAGTGTAGCCAATCCACCTAACCCGCACATCTTTGGAGTATGGGAGGAAACCAGACTGCTCAGAGGAAACCCATACAGACATGGGAAGGATGTGCAAATTCTGACGGACGGTGACTGGAGGCTGGAATTGAACCCGGATTGAAACTAGAACTAGGGGACATTAGTTTCAAAATAAAGAGAAGCAGATTTAGGACTGAGTTGAGGAGGAACTTCTTCACACAAAGGCTAATGAATCTGTGGAATTCCCTGCTCAGTGAAGCAGTTGAGGCTGCCTCATTGAATGTTTTTAATAGATAGATTTTTGAACAGTAAAGGAATTAAGGGTTATGGTAAGCAGGCGGGTATGGAGAGCTAAATTCACAAAGAGATCAGCCATGATCTTATTGAATGGTGGAGCAGGCTCGAGGGGCTGACTCCTGCTCTTATTTTTATTGTCCCTAGTGCTGTAAGGCAGCAGTGCTAACCACTGTGCCTACCTGATTTGTTATGTGAAAAAGGGAAATGTGCCAGCTTCGGGGAGACAGCCCAGGGAGAGAGGGACTTGGTTGAATTCTAGAGCAATAATTACCAATATTTGATATGTCACAGCACGTCTCTATAGTATAAAAAATCCTGTATGATTGCTGTTCTGAGTATGGATTTTTAATTGGCGGAATATCTTTCTGATAGAGGAGGAAGCTTATAGCTGGTTTGTCTTCAGCATAAGTTCATTTAGAAAACCTTATATGATTTTAAGTGCAGTACAATTCCTCTCCACGCAGCCTTTCATAGAATCCCTGCAGTGTAAAACGAAATTATTCAGCCCATTGAGTCTACATCGACCGCAATCCCAGCCAGACCCTATCCCCATAATCCCATGCATTTACCTTAGCTAGTCCCCTTAACACTAAGGGACAATTTAGCACGGCCATTCCACCTAACCCGCACATTTTCGGACTGTGGGAGGAAACTGGAGCACTCGGAGGAAACCCACGCAGACACAGAGAGAATGTGCAGAATCCACGCAGACAGAGAGCCCAGTTGGATGTATCACAGCTTGGTATGGCTTCTGCTCTGTCAGGATTACAAGAAACTACAAAGGGTTGTGAACGAAGCCCAGTCCATCACTCAAACCAGCCTCCCGTCCATTGATTCGGTCTACACTCCCCGCTACCTCGGTCAGCGTATTCTCGGACGCCACACACCCTGGACGTACTCTTTTTTGTCGAAAAAAAGATACAAAAATCTGAGATCATGTACCAAATATAACTTCTTCCCTGCTGCCGTCAGGTTTTTGAATGCACTCAACATATATTGGGCTGATCTTTCTCTGCACCCTAGCTATGACTAACACTACATTCTGCATTCCCTTTCTTATGAACGGTATGTTTTGTCTGTATAGCGCAAGAAACAATATTTTTCACTGTGTCCCAATACATGTGACAATAATAAATCTAATGTGCCCTAACTGTTCCCCAATTACTCTGAGCTGCCCTGGATATCAACTAAAGCATGCTGTCAATTGTTATGACATTCATAGTATTAACACGAGCTATATATCTGGAATTAAGAATCTAATGAGGACCAGTGTTAGCAGGAGAGAATCTCAAAGAAATCACTTCAATGCTCAGGGATGGTCCTCACATCAAACGATTTATTTTCGCCGGTGGGGAGCTGGCTTCTGTTAAATCCAGTGCCTCTCTCTGACAAACAAAGAAAGAATATCCATTCTTATACATTTTTCAAACATCTATACAGCCCATCACAGCTGGACTTTATGCATTAATATTGATTATGTACGTTAGTCACATATCCATTGCAAAAGGCATGATGTAAGGTGGACTTATGCACGGATATATCGTCAATATTATCTTTCTTTCTCCCGTCTGGAATCCTTGAGTGTACAATACCCCTTGTCCAGTGGACCTCCCAAGACTGTCCTCCCTAATCTCTGTGTCTGGTTTTCATCTGAGACCTCAGCTCATAGACTGGTACCAGTCACCAGTATCTGTGCTCAAACCAATTAGTGGTGTTCAGAAATGTGGCTAAAAGCTAACATTCATCTTGTGTCGTTTTACTACCCTGAGCTCCTGTTAACATGGTGGAGTTTTTAGGTGTGCCCTTTGTCATTGTATAACAGTATATCCAATAATACTTATTATATACTATTTATTCCTACTAGTATAAATTGCTATACTGATACATTTGAAGATAAATTGTTATACAGGCACCTAAGCCAAGGATATTGTTCCTATTCTTTAAATCTCCCTTCAACAACCATTGAACCATTATTGATTGTCTTAAAAGCCATCAGATTCACTAATGTTCTTTAGGGAAGGAAATCTGCCATCCTTACCTGGTCTGGCCTACACGTGACTCCAGGGCCACAGCAATGGGGTTGACTCTGAACAAGGTAGGGGAGTCTAAAACTAGAGGGCATAGAACGTAATACAATACAGCACAGTAAAGGCCCTTTGACCCTCGATGTTGCGCCAACCTGTGAATACCAATCTAAAGCCCATCTAACCTACACTATTCCAATATCATCCATATGTTTATCCAATGATCATTTAAATGCCCTTAATATCGGTGAGTCCACTCCTGTTGCAGGCAGGGCATTCCACACCTTTACTACTCTCTGAATAAAGAACCTACCTCTGTCCTTTATCTACCACCCCTCAATTTAAAGCTATGTCCCTTTGTGTTAGCCATCACTGTCCAAGGAAAAAGGGTCTCAACGTCCACCCTATCTAATCTCAGAAGGGAGAGATACAAAAGTGTCCAGCGGGGCAATTTTTTTCACACAGAGGATGGAACAAGTTGCCAGCGGTAGTAGTAGAGGCGGGTACAATCCTGTCTTTTAAAAAACATTTAGATAGTTAACGTGGGTACAGTGGCAGGATATGGACCAAATGCAGCCAATTGGGATTAGCTTAGGGGTTTAAAAAAAAATGGGTAGCTTGGATAATTTGGGCTGAAGGGCCTGTTTCCATGCTGTAAACCTCAATGACTCTATAACTGCCCTCGGGCAACAAGGGATGGGCAATAAATGCTGGCCAGCCATGTCCCATGAATGAATAAATAAAAAATAAACAGCCTTGTCAACATGTACAAATCTATATGGAGCAGAGAAAGGAGATTTTTAGCAACTTCTGTTCTTCTTCCAACTTTTTCGTACAAGTCTAATACTGGCACCAACAATTTAAGGATTTTGTCTTTATAACAATGGCAGGTCTCGATTCGGTAATACCAGTAAATGCAGGACTTTGCAGATATCTCTCATTGTGGTGGTGTGGAGATGCAGTCAGGGGTATGGGGTTTTCCATTTGGGGCTGATCAATGAAGAGCAGTACAGCACAGAAACAGGCCCTTCGGCCCTCCAAGCCCGTACTGATCATGATGTCTGTCTAAACGAAAGCTGTGCACTTATGGAGTCCTGCCAATCCCATCCTATTCATGTATTTGTCTACCTGCCCCATAAATGCCGCTATCGTACCTGTTCCCGCAGCGCAGACACTCACCATCCCCAGTGTTAAAAAAATCCTTGCCTCGCACGTCTCTAAACTTTTCCCCGTGCACCTTAAACCGATATCCCCTAGAACTTGACTTTTCTACCCTAGGAAAGAGCATCTGGCTATCCACTCTGTTCATGCCTCTCATAATCTTGCAAATCTCTATCAGGTCACCCCTCAACCTCCCTCCAAACCGAGTTTATCCAAATTCACCTCATAGCTATTACCCTTCAGACCCTGGTACACCAACGCTATCCGAAGCCTCCACATCCTTCTGGTAGTGTGGCGACCAGTATTGTACACAACATTACAAACGAGGCCTAATTAAGGTTCTGTACAGCTGGAGAATGACTTGCCAAATTTTGTACTCGATGCCCCAACGGATGAAGGAGAGAATGCCGCATGTGTTTGTGATACTTTATCCAACTGGATAACAGTTTTGTGAGATGGGCAAATGCTCAGAATAATTAATCTCTCTCTCTCCAATTTTGCTTTAGGTCAAAAGTTCCCCCTTTTGAAAAGGCAAGAACTGTGCTGGAACCTTTATTGCACAAAGAAATGGTAAGCTTTCACTCGTGCAGTCCTGGGCTGGAGTGTTTGTGGTTTTGCTGTGCACTTTCATCATACAGTCACAGTTCAGATAGTGCTAAGGCTCCGTTGTGATCTTGATAGTCAAAGCAGCATAAATATAGTGAGTGGTCTTTTATAGGATTTTAAGAAAATAAAATCCGCAATAGAAACTCCAAACTTTATATTATTTCATCTCAACATGGATCCTGAGGTCTGCCCACGCTGGATACTGGGTGGTTTAGTGTGGCGAGTGTTAGGGCAAGGCGTGGTAGAGGTAGGAAGGCGTGGGTTAGTATAAGTTGGCATGGTGCTACTATAAAGAGCCTTGGGGAACGGGTATAGGGACATAGATTGGTCTGGGGGACGTGAAAGGCGTTCAGAAGTGGAGAGAGGGGCATAGGTTAGCGAGAAGGGTATGAGAAGTCAATGGAAGTGAGGAGAGGGCATAGGTTGGCGTGGAGTGTAAGAAAGGCTAACAAGAGTGGTGAGGGGGTAATAGCTTGGCATAGAGGGTATGAGTGACCAATGGATGTAACCAGAGGATCACAGATGACATTAGGGTCCATCAAGTAGACATGAGATGGCATGGGTTAGTGCGATTGGATGTAAAGAGTGTGCGGTGGTGAGGGTTGTTTATTTTGCACTTTGGATTCATGACGCTCTTGGACAGTTGTGCCGAGTGCGCTAAACCGCACCCAACGCCCAGCCTAGCTGTTAGCCTCTGGACCATTTCCACAGTGCAACCCCTTCCCCAACACCCCCTCCTCACCATCCAAACCCTACTGCTGTCATTTCACCTATGCTCCCTCCCCCCCCCCCCCCCCCAACCCCCCCACCAGTCGAACATCCACATTCCAAGAGCCCGTACTCCTGCTTTGTGGAGTCAGGAAGTCTCCCCTCTTCATGCTCCCAGTCTGTCGGGAGTGAACACTCAGACCCTCTTGTTTCTGTCAGCTGGAAAGTACTCTTGAGTTACTGGCCGAAAGTGGGAAGAGCAGTTTGGATGGAATATGGAACATCTCGGTCAATCGGCCTGATTCTATGGATGAATTGGATATTGGGAGAGATTGATGGATATAGCAGCCAGATCTAATTAGAATTATTGACTCCCTACAGTGCAGGAGGAGGCCATTCAGCCCATCAAGACTGAACTGACAACTATCCATCCAGGCTCTATCCCCATAACCCCACGTATTCACCCTGCTAATCCCCCAACACTAAGGAATAATTTAGCATGGCCAATCCCCCTAACCTGCACATCTTTGGACACTAAGGGGAATTTAGCATGGCCAATCCCCCTAACCTGCACATCTTTGGACACTAAGGGCAATTTAGCATGGCCAATCCACCTAACCTGCACATCTTTGGTATTAAGGGGCAATTTAGCATGGCCAATCCACCTAATCTGCACATCTTTGGATATTAAGGGGCAATTTAGCATGGTCGATCCACCTAACCTGCACATCTTTGGATATTAAGGGGCAATTTAGCATGGTCGATCCACCTAACCTGCACATCTTTGGATATTAAGGGGCAATTTAGCATGGTCGATCCACCTAACCTGCACATCTTTGGATATTAAGGGGCAATTTAGCATGGCCAATCCACCTAACCTGCACATCTTTGGATATTAAGGGGCAATTTAGCATGGTCGATCCACCTAACCTGCACATCTTTGGATATTAAGGGGCAATTTAGCATGGTCGATCCACCTAACCTGCACATCTTTGGATATTAAGGGGCAATTTAGCATGGTCGATCCACCTAATCTGCACATCTTTGGACAGTAAGGGGCAAATAAGGGGTGGAATTTTACCAGCGTGTCTGCCCGAAGTTTGTATGATCCTGCTCGAAGCTAAGGGAGAATGTTGTTCTCCGATTCTGGGAGCGGGTGTGCCGGTAAAATTCCGGCCTCTGTTTCTATTACACAAACAATATGTTATGTGTTGGCGAGGGGCGGGTTGTTAAGTTGCAGAGTTGATGTATTCACCCGTGAATGATGCTGTTTAGCCTCAGCAGCCCTGCTTAACCTTAACCACCCCCTCCCCTGCCCCGTAGCGACCAAAATCCAGACTTCAAAGGTGATCGCCATCTGCCACTCATGCTTCTTTCTGGCAAGTTTTAACCCATTTTGCGCCCGTGTTTGTTCCACAGAATGTGTTGTTTTGATATTTCATTCCCTCACATCTCGCTGCGGCGTTGGACTCCACATAGTTGCCTTTTGAATATTTCATATCTCCCATCACATTGTCTGAATGCGAGAAATTGAATGTCCCATTGCTCTGGGGGAGGGGAGGAGCGATGTGCCTT
This sequence comes from Sphyrna mokarran, assembly GCA_024679065.1. Classification (NCBI taxonomy): domain Eukaryota; kingdom Metazoa; phylum Chordata; class Chondrichthyes; order Carcharhiniformes; family Carcharhinidae; genus Sphyrna; species Sphyrna mokarran. Next base: position 12,814,821 of record JAGIQG010000033.1, read on the forward strand.
ATGCAGTGGCAAAACATCTAATTTTTAAAATCTTTTAATTATCCTTAAGGGTAAATAGCTTTAATTGTGTTGTTCAGCTAGTCCGAAAGGTGTGCTGGTTAGAGTCCATTGGCTGGGCTAAATTATCCCTCATTATTACCCAAATAGGCGCCGGAGTGTGACAAGTAGGGAATTTTCACAGTAACTTCATTGCAATGTTAATATGCAATGTTAATGTCATCTAGGTCATTTATAAATGACCTAGATGAGGGTGTAGAGGGTTGGATTAGTAAATTTGCTGACGATACCAAAGTGGGGGGAGTTGTAGACAGCGAGGATGGATGTTACAGTTTGCAGAGGGACATAGATAGGTTACAGAGCTGGGCCGTGAGGTGGCAAATGGAATTCAATACGGATAAGTGTGAGGTGATTCACTTTGGTAGGAATAACAGGCGTATGAAATATAGGGCTAATGGAAGGACTCTTAATAGTGTTGTCGAGCAGAGGGATCTTGGGGTACAAGTACATAGCTGTTTGAAAGTTGGCACCCAGGTTGATAAAGTTGTTAAGAAGGCGTACGGTGTGTTAGCTTTTATTGGTAGAGGAATTGAATTTAGGAGCTGTGAGGTTATGTTACAACTGTACAAAACTCTGGTGCTGCCGCACTTGGAGTATTGCGTACAGTTCTGGTCGCCGCATTATAAGAAAGATGTGGAAGCATTGGAAAGGGTGCAGAGGAGGTTTACCAGATGTTGCCTGGTATGGTGGGAAGGCCTTATGAGGAAAGGCTGAGGGACCTAAGGTTATTTTCATTAGAGAGAAGAAGGTTACGCGGTGACCTAATTGAGGCGTATAAGATGATCAAAGGACTGGATAGGGTGGATAGTGAGAGCCTTTTTCCTCGGATGGTGATGACCAACCCGAGGGGACATAACTTTAAATTAAGAGGTGGTAGTTATAGGACGGATGTCAGAGGCAGGTTCTTTACACAGAGGGTGGTGAGGGCGTGGAATGCCCTGCCTGCAGCAGTTGTGGACTCGCCTACTTTGGGGGTATTCAAATGTTTGGTGGATAGACATATGGATGATATTGAAATAGTTTAGGTTAGAGGGTCCACTGGCCGGTGCAACATCGAGGGCCGAAGGGCCTGTACTGCGCTGTAATGTTCTATGTTCTATGTTCTATGTTCTATACGCCTACTTGTGACACTAATAAATAAACATTTTAAACTCTTTTTTAAAATTCATTCATTTAATTTGGGTGGGGTTGACTGGGCCAGCATTTATTGCACATAGTTATTTATTAGTGTCACAAATTGGTTTACACTAATACTGCAATGAAATTACTGTGAAACGATCACAGTAATGTGATGATACTGTGCCTTTAAGAAATATATTTTTGCTATGTTTCTTGTTGGGGGTAGGTTTAAAATTCAGCGTTGTTTCACACTGTGTCGATTTGTCTGCAGCAGACAGTTCACATACCGAGAATGCAGGCTAATCATTGATTTTAGCTGGGGATGTGATCATTTGAATTTGAGTTAACACATTTTTGTTTAATTTGGGTTTTTCCCCCCCATGAGATTTCAGAGTACGACTTTGATTTGGTTGATTGAGAGGGACAGCCATATGTTACGAGGCAGAGCTGAACTTGCAGGAGAGATAGTGGATGCGATATTACAGGCCATTTATGGCCCACTGCCGCTGCAAACAAAGATGGAGAATTTGATGCTCAGCAGGATATAATTGGCGCAACTTGTGGGCCAAAGGGCCTGTTTGTGCTCTAGTTTTTCTATGTTCTATATTCTATGGGACTGGAAAATCCCGTTGACGTGAATAGCTGGAGCACAGTGTTCTTAAAATCAAGAGTAATTTCCTCCTGGTCCTTAAAGAATCATGAGGTGCCTTTCCGTCTCTCTCTCTCTGGAGGCTGCTGTTTAGGGCTCTTAGAAGACCAGTATCCCTCTGTCTCTGCCTCTCTCTCTCTGCCTCTCTCTCTCTCCCCTGTCTCTTCTCTCTCTGCCTCTCTCTCTCTCTGCACCTCTCTCTCTGCCCTCTCTCTCTCTCTGCCCCTCTCTCTCTCGCCCCTGCCCCTCTCTCTCTCTGCCTCTCTCTCTCTCTGCTCTCTCTCTCTCTTTCTCTCTGCCTCCTCTCTCTCTCTCTCTCTCTCTCTGCTCTCTCTCTCTCTGCGCTCTCTCTCTCTCTCCTCTCTGCCTCCTCTCTCTCTCTCTCTCTCGCCTGCTCTCTCTCTCTGCCTCTCTCTCGCTCTTCCTCTCTCTCTCTCTCTCTCTCTCCTCTCTCTCTCTCTCCTGCTCTCTCTCTCTCTGGCCTCTCTCTCTCTCTGCCCTCTCTCTCTCTGCCTCTCTCTCTCTCTGCCTCTCTCTCTCTCTGCCTCTCTCTCTCTCTGCCGCTCTCTCGGCTCTCTGCCTCTCTGTCTCTCTGGCTCTCTCTCTCTGTCTCTCTCTCTGCTCTCTCTCTGGTCTCTCTCTGCCTCTCTCTCTCTCTCCTCTCTCTCTTCTCTCTCCTCTCTCTCCTCTCTCCTCTCTCTGCCTCTCTCTCTCTCTCCTCTGGCTCTCTCCTCTCTCTTGCCTCTCTCTCTCTCTGCCTCTCTCTCTCTCTCTCTCTGTCTCTCTCTCTCTCTCTCTGCCTCTCTCTCTCTCTCTCTCTGGCCTCTCTCATCTCTCTCTCCTCTCTCTCTGCCTCTCTCTCTCTCTCTCTGCCGCTCTCTCTCTCTCTGCCTCTCTCTCTCTCTCTCTCTCTGCCTCTCTCTCTCTCTTCTGCCTCTCTCTCTCTCTCTCTGCCTCTCTCTCTCTCTCTCTCTGCCATCTCTCTCTCTCTCTCTTGCCGTCTCTCTCGTCTCTCTCTGGCCTCTCTCTCTCGCTCTCTCCTCTCTCTCGCTCTCTCTGGCCTCTCTCTCTCTCTCTCTGACCTCTCTCTCTCTCTCTCTGCCCCAATCTCTCTCTCTCTCTCGCTCTCTCTCTCTCTCTCTGCCCTCTCTCTCTCTCTCTCTGCTGGTCCTCCTCTCCGCTCTCTCCTCTGCGTCTCTCTCTCTCTCTCATGCCTCTCTCTCTATCTCTCTCCTCTCTCTGGCCAAATCTCGCCTCTCTCTCTCTCTGCCTCTCTCTTCTCTCTCTCTGGCCTCTCTCCTCCAAAAAAAAGCCTCTCTTCTCCCTCTCTCTCTCTCTGCCTCTCTGCCTCTCTCTCTCTCTCTCTCTGGCCTCCTGCCTCTCTCCTCTCTCTCTCTCTGCCTCTCTCTCTCTCATCTCGCTGCCTCTCTCTCCCTCTCTCTCTCTCCCTCCCTCTCTCTCTCTCTCTGCCTCCCTCTCTCTCTCTCTCTGCCTCCCTCATCCCCAAAGGCTCCAGGACTATTAACAAGTAGCAGCATGTAAGTCTACGTATTGCTAACTGATCTTGAAGTGGTGTTTAAGTCTATAAGAGGAATATTGTTTAAATTGGAACTCGTAGAAATAGGTTAGCAGTTAAGAAATGTATTTTGTTATGTTTAGGTATTCCAGTTGGTAAAAGTTAAGACCCATCGAGTCCTTGCTAACAACACTCCCACCTAGGCCCAATCACTATAACCCCATGTATTTACCCTAACTAATCTCCTTGGCACTAATTTTGCATGGCCCCTGTGTCTAACCCACACATCTTTGAACTGTGGGAGGAAACCAGAGCACCCGGAGAAAACCCCACACAGACACAGGGAGAACGTGCAAACTTCACACAGACAGTCACCCAAGCCGGGAATTGAACCCGGGTCCTTGGCACTGTGAGGCTACAGTGCTAACCATTGTGCCACCCTAAAGGGTCAGAAATGAACAAGTGAGGGGGAGAAGAGTGGGAATGAGAGGGGGGGGGGCGCTGCTAGGTGGGGCAGTGTGGGGGTTCAGAAAGCTCTGGGTTATTGATGCCAGATTGGGACAGAAATTTGTTTGACAAGACAAGATGACAAGACAACACAAGTGGGAAGCAGACCTAACGTAGTTTTTTTAAGTCAAACAATTGTAAATCAACCGATTCCTTCCAACTCGTTATTGCTTTGAAGTAGTGTCACTGTGCGTCTCTTAATATCCTCTCCCACCTCTCGATTCCAGGATGCTGAGCTGACCCTGAGCAAGAAAGTAAAGATGAAACTGCAGAATCCCGATTTTCTCGAGCTTTGTCACATGCTTCCGATGGAAGTTGTTAATTTGGGTGAGTCGCTCTGTCTTTAAGCACTCCCACCCGTATTTCCAATACAAATAACACCACATCCATGGAATCCCTACAGTGATGGAAGAGGCCCTTCAACCCATTGAGTCTGTACCGACTCTCTGAAAGAGTCCACCACCATGCCCCCTTGCTCTATCCCCATAAGCCTGTCCATTTAGCATGGCCAATCTACCAAACCTGCACATCTTTGGACACTAAGGTACAATTTAGCATGGCCAATCTACCTAACCTACACATCTTTGAACCCTAAGGTGCAATTTTACGTGGCCAATCCATCTCACTTACACATATTTGAACACCAAGGGACAATTTAGCAGGGCCAATCCACCTAACCTGCACATCTTTGGACACTAAGGCACAATTTAGCATGGCCAATCCATCTCAATTACACATCCAAAAGGCAATTTATCAAGACTAATCCAGCTAATACGTACATCTTTCAACACTAAGGGACAATTTAACATGGCCAATCCACTTGAACTGCATATCTTTGGGCTGTGGAAGGAAACCGTAGCACCCGGAGGAAATCCATGCAGACACGGGGAGAACATGCAGACTCCACATAGACAGTGCCCCGAGGCCATAATCGAACCAGTGTCCCTCGCACTGTAAGGCAGCAGTGCTAACCACTGTGTGCTGGAGCCACAGTTATAGATTGTAAGGAAGGTTGTGAAAGTTGATTTGATGGCCTTTTCTGTCCCTCATTGAGAGTGCCTATTTTAAAGGAAGCTGCGGTTAACCTGACACAAATGGGACAGTTTAACATCCTCTCTGCCTCTCGCCCCACCACAGATGGCAAGGGCTACGACCCAGAGCATTCGGATGGTTCCTCTGCCTTTGAAAAGTGGCTGCGCTGTTATTACGTCGATGGGATGCAGTTGCTACGTGACAGTAACGGAAGGACCATTTGGTTCCAGGTAAGCGGAGCGGTTTTACTGCCAGTCTGAAAGCTCTGTCTCACATCAACGACCTCTCCCTGTCCAGCGACAACCTCACAGGGATGTGTTTCATACCATTCTGTGGAAGGTCCAGACTGACATGTTTCTGTGCGTAATACCAGGTGAGATGAAAAACCGTGGGAGGAGGCCATTCAGTCTATCAGATCTGTGCTAGCCCTTAGAGCGCTCCACTCAGTCCCACACTCATCTCTGCTCTTAGTATCATAGGTACTCTGTAGAGCACAGAAGGAAGCCATTCAGCCCATCAAGTCTGCACCGACTCTTTGAAAGAAATCTTACTCAGGCACATTCCCCCTCCAACCCCTGCCTCTCCTGGTTATCCCACACGTTTAGCATGGCCAACCTACCTAACCCACACATCTTTGGACACTGAAGGGCAATTTAGCATGGCCAATCCACCTAAACAACATATCTTTGGATGCTAAGGGGCAATTTAGCATGGCCAATCCAGCTAACCTGCACATCTTTGAATACCAAGGGATGACTTAGCTTGGCCAATCCACCCTAACCCCGCACATCTTTGGAACTAAAGGACAATCCTGCACATCTTTTGGACTGTCGTAGGAAGTTGGAACCCCCCCCGGAGCGGAAACACACGCAGACACGGGGAGAACGTGCAAACTCGCACAGTCGCCCAAGGCCGAATTTGAACCCGGGCCCTTGGCGCTGTGAGGCAGCAGTGCTAACCACTGTACCACGTGGGTAAGACACCTTTCAGAGAATCAGTGCAGTCTCAATGGGCTAGAGATCCTCTCTCTGCACTGCTGGGAATCTGTGGTCCAAAACTCCTCATTGACTTTGAACGTATGATGATGGTAAGGCAGTCCAGAGAAGATTTGCTAGATTGACCCTGGGTACAGAGAGGTTTTCTTATGAGGAGGATGGGCCTGAACTCTTTGGAGTACAGAAGAATGGGTGGCGACGTTATTGAGACAGATCGGATTGTCAGAGGGTTTGACAGGGGAGCTGGTGAAAGGCTGTTCCCTCTTGTGGAAGAGTCTACGATCAGAGGGAATCATCTTAGAGTAAGGGAGTCCCCATTGAAGATTTGGAGGAATTCCTTCTCTCGTTGGGGAGTGAATCTGTGGAATCCTTTACCGCAGAGTGCTGTAGAGATTTAAATAGATTCAAAGTTGAGATAGACAGATATTTAATCAGTAAGGGAATGGAGCGAATGGGGATGAGGCGGGAAAGTGGAGTTGAGGATTATCTTTTCAGATCATTTGTCATCTCATTGAACGATGGAGCAGACCTGATGGGCCAAATGGCCTGCTTCTGATCTTATATCTTATGGTGCTAGAGGAAGCATCTCAAAGTTACGTTTCTAAAGCTGACTAGTTGGAAAGAGGATTAAAGAAGGGTTCAGGGAGTGAGCAGGAAATTGAGACTGAACTAAATGGCACGTGGCACAGTAGTTAGCATTGCTGCCTCATAGCGCTGGGGACCCGGGTTCAATTCCAGCTTGGTGGAATTGTCTGTGTGGAGTCTGCACGTTCTCCCCGTGTCTACGTGGGTTTCCTCCCACAGTCCAAAACATCTGCAGGTTAGGTAGATTGGCCTTGCTAAATTGCTCCTTAGGAGGATTGGCTAGGCGAAAATACATGTGGATAGGGCCTGGGTGGGGTTGTGGCCAGTGCAGGCTCGATGGGTTTATTGGCCTGTAGAATTCTATGGAACAGTAAACAATTGATGGGCTGAATAGCCTGTTGCTGTCCTGTCACAAACTGTGCTGGAGTTTAATTTAACAAACTTTTAAGCTTTTGCATCTTGATTTCATTCCAGGGTAACCCCGGACCAATGGCACCAAAAGGTGAGAATGACTCAATTCTTTAAGTTCCTTTTCGCATCCAGATTCATTATTTAAGGAAGAGAGAAAGGTGCGTGTTTGAGGTTCTCCTGACCCTGCCTCTGCTGCGGTGGATACTGAGGTCCCGTTGCTGTTCTCACCGTTTGTGGCATCTTCCCCACCCAGGATCCAGTCCCCTGTTGGTGCAAAGTAGTTTATTTATGAGTAACATAAGTGGGCTTACATTGACACTGCAATGAAGTTACTGTGAAAAATCCCCCAGTTCCACACTCTGGCCCTGTTCGGGTACCTGAAGGGAAATTTAGCACCTAACCAGCACGTCCTTTGGGACTGTTGGGAGGAAACCAAAGCTCCTGGAGGAAACCCACGCAGACACAGGGAGAATGTGCAAACTCCATACAGACAGCAACCCAAGCCAGGAATTGAACCCGGGTCCCTAGCGCTGTGAGAGAACAGTATATAACATTAAGTCTCTACTTTCAGAGCTGTAATTATCTTCCTTATAGTGTTAGGTTATAAATCCTTTGAACCCTTTTTCTTATGCCACTTTGGATGAGATTTCTTATTGTCCAAAGCATCGTGCAAACTGGAGGAACATCTTTTGCCTGGACACTTTATGACTTCCTTCTTCCCCTTCTCTCCATCCTCACCCTCGACCCACACCTTCAATCATAGAATCGCTACCGTGCGGAATCAGGCCATTCGGCCTATCAAGTCTGCCTAATCCCCATAACCCCACGTATTTACTTCACTAATCCCCCCCAATTTACTCATTTTGGGGCAATTTATCATGGCCAATCCATCTAACCTGGACTATGGGAGGAAACTGGAGCAGCCGGAGGAAACCACGCAGACACGGGGAGAATGTTCTCTCTGTTGGGGTGATATGGTAGCACAATGGGTTAGCACACAGTAGGTTCGATTCCCAGCTCGGGTCACTGTCTGTGTAGAGTCTGTACGTTTTCCCCGTGTCTGTGTGGGTTTCCTCTGGGTGCTTCGGTTTCCTCCCACATGTTAAGATGGTTGCCTCTTAGTGTCTCGGGATGTGTTGGTTAGAGGGATTAGCAGGGTAAATATGTGGGGTTACGGGGATAGGGCCTGGGTGGGATTGTGGTTGGTGCAGACTCAATAGGCTGAATGGCTTCCTTCAGTACTGGAGGGTTTCTCTAATTTTCTCCTTTTTTTTGTTTTGTTGTGCTTGTAAAACCATTGGCGTCAAATGCCTTGATTGTCCGTCAACTCCCATTTAGTCAGTTCAGCGTGTGTCAGAGCTGGTCCCCTTCCTTAGCAGTGAGGCTCCATGGGATTACACTTGTGACTATATTCTTTAACATCAAATCTTCTCTCTTTCTCTCTCTCCTCCTCCCTCTCCCTCCCCCCACTCCTTCCTCCCCCTCCCTCCCTCCCCTCCTCCCCCCTCTGCCTCCCTCTCCCTCCACCCCCCTCCCCCCCCCGCCCCCCCTCCCCCTCTCTTGCCCATCCCCCCAGCCTCCCCCTTCCCCCTCCCCCCCCCCCCCAACCCTCTCCCCCTCCTCTCCCCCCTCTCACCCCCTACCCTCTCCCCCTCTCCTCGACCTATCTCCCCTCTCTCCCCTCTCTCCCCCCCCTCTACTCCCTTCGCCCTCCCCTCTCCTCCCCTCTCCCTTCCCTTTCTCTCCCTTCCCTCTCCCCTTTCCCTCTCCCTTCCCTCTCCCTCCCCTCTCCCCCCTCCCTCCCCTCTCCTTCCCCTCTTACCCTCTCTCCCTCTCTACCCTCTTCCCATCTCTCCCCTTCCCTTCTCCCCTCTCTCCCCTCTCTCCCCTCTCTCACCTCTCTCCACTCTCTCCTCCTCCCTCTCCCTCTCTCCCCCCACCGGCTCAAAGGATCCAAAACTCCCAAAGCCAAGTCGCGGAGAAGGAAGGCAGTGGATGAAAATGGAGAAAAGTCATTATTATCATCTGAGGTAAAGTTCACTTCAAGTTAAAGTTTATTAAGTACGTTCACACCAACGCTGCAATGTTCCCTAGTCGCCACACTCCGGTGTCTGTTCGGGTGCACTGAGGGAGAATTCAGCATGGCCAATGTACCCTCACCAGCACATTGCTCAGACTGTGGGAGGAAACTGGAGCAACCATTGGAAACCCATGCAGAATGTGCAGACTCTGCACAGACAGTGACCCGAGGCTGGAATCGAACCCGGGTCCCTGGCGCTGTGAAGAAGAATACGTAGCATAATTGGCCCCACCCATATTAATGTGATGAGTGTTTTTATAGAACCAGTCTCTGGTTTTTATATAGAAAAGTCTCTGAAGGTGTCCTCACAGGTGGAGAAGGTGATAAAGAAGGCGTATAGTATGTTAGCTTTCATAGAAAAGGGTATAGAATACAAGAGTAGGAGTTTGATGTTGCAGTTGTATAGAACTTTGGTTAGGCCTCATTTGGAATACTGCGTCCAGTTCTGGTCGCCATACTATCGGAAGGATGTGGAGTCCTTGGAGAGAGTGCAGAGGAGGTTTACCAGGATGCTGCCTGGTATGGAAGGATTGTCTTATGAGGAACGATTAAATAGACTGGGGTTGTTTTCCCTTGAAAGACGTCGGCTTAGAGGGGATCTCATAGAGGTGTATAACATTATAAGGGGTATAGATAGAGTAAATGGAGGTAAACTTTTTCCACCTTCAGAAATGGATAGGACGAGGGGTCATGGCCATAGGGTGAGGGGGGCTATGTATAAGACAAATATTAGAGGGCAGTTTTTCACACAAAGGGTAGTGGGGGTGTGGAACGCACTGCCGAGTAAGGTGGTGAGAGCAGGCACGCTAGGGCTGTTTAAGGGTCTCTTGGACAGCCACATGAGTGGTATGCAGATAGAGGGATATAGTAGGACTGTTTAACTACGGCTTTTTTTCCACAGGTAATTCGGTCCATACTTGACCAACAAAGAGCATGCATTCCGCAGGTGGTGCGAGGACAGCTCTTGGATGTTGATTCATGGGTTGCCTGGTGCTTCATGTTGTAAATGAGTGCTTTATCTGGACCATCTGAAGGGCACCATGACAGCTCAGACTATCGCTGTAGCTGTGCAGACACTTGGAATTGGGCCGGTGTCTGCGGGAGTTTGCGTGTTCTCCCCGTGGTTGCATGGGTTTTCTCCGGGCGCTCCGGTTTCCTCCCATAACCCAAAAATTCGCTCTTAGGCTGATTGGGAAACATATTGTCCCTATAGTGAGAGTCTTCCATATTAGGAATAACCTAAATTTTGAATAGGATATTGGAATTGCTACTATATAGTTATGACGGCGGCGCAGGCTCGTTGGGCCGAAGGGCCTGTTTCCCGTGCTGTGTTGCTCTTAAAAAAAAAAAGAACCACATGTCTGGCTGGAATTCTCTATCACAGAAGGCTTTGGAGGCCAAGTGACTGCATGTATTCAAGAAAGAGATAGATTTTTTTCAGATTTAAATAACATCGAGGGAGATGGGCATATTCAGAGACAGAGCATTTGATGGGCAACACGACAGCTCAGTAACTATCGCTGTGCTGTGCAGATACATGGATTTGGGCCTGTGTCTGTGGGAGTTTGCGCATTCTCCCCGTGCTTGAGTGGGTTTTCTCCAGGTGCTCCGGTTTCCTCCCACATCCCAAAGATGTGCTCTTAGGCTAATTGGCAAAACAAATTCTCCCTAAATTGTCTCAAATTTGGTTTTTAATCCGTAGATCTATAAACATAGACAGGGATCACGAGTAGAGGTGGGAACATTGGGGCAGTGGCGCGGGCTCGTTGGGCCGAAGGGCCTGTTTCCCGTGCTGTTTTGTTCTTTGTTCTATGATCATACACCATGGCACAGCGGTTAGCACATCTTGGGGCACTAAGGGGCAATCTAGCATGGCCAATTCACCTAATCTATACATCCGGTAACACAGTGGTTAGCACTGCTGCTTCACAGGACCCCGGTTCAGTTCCCGGCTCTGTGCGGAGTCTGCACATTCTCCCCATGTCTGCATGGGTTGCCTCCGGGTACTCCGGTTTCCTCCCACAGTCCGAAAGGCGCACACTCCAGTGCCTGTTCGGGTACACTGAGGGAGAATTCAGCATGGCCAATGCACCCTAACCAGCACATCACTCAGACTGTGGGAGGAAACTGGAGCACCTATTAGAAACCCATGCAGACATGGGGAGAATGTGCAGACTCTGCACAGACAGTGACCCGAGGCTGGGATGGAACCCGGGTCCCTGGCGCTGTGAGGAAGAATACATAGCATTATTGGTTGGGTGCATCGGCTGTGCTGAATTCTCCCTCAGTGTACCTGAACAGGCGCCGGAGGGTGGCAACTTGGCGATTTTCACAGTAACTTTATTGCAGTGTTAATGTAAGCGGACTTGTGACGCTGAGAAATAAATTTTAAAAAGCAGGCTCGAAGGGCAGAATGGCCCACTCCTTGTTTCTATACTTTATTCACAAGAGTTGTCACGAGTCCATTTAAAAGGTTATTCATCATCATAAATACTGATTAGAATGTAAGTCTTTATAGCTCGTTGGGCCGAAGGGCCTGTTTCCCGTGCTGTTTTGTTCTTTGTTCTTTGTTCTAATCAAGTCTTAAAGGTACAGACAATGTGAGTGCCAATCCAATGCTGGCATCTCCACATCTTAAGAAGTCAGATGAGAGAATTGCCCCCAAGATCGATGAATTTTCTTTTTCCCAGGCCAAAAACCCTGGGGGCGGACTTTTATACAAGTTCAACTTTTCCACAAGTATACAGGGCATCCCTATTCCTCAGCTCTGACACGTCCTGTCGAAGGAATCCTGAGTGTCGAGATTTATGTGGTAAATGGATGACTTCACCTTAGGCTTGAGGTTTCTGGTTTTCCTCTTTGGTCCAAATATTTCACACTGATCTAACCCAATTGTTGAAAATAGATCCCAGACACTGTTCCCAGCCAGTTCATTACCGAAACCAAGAGGTCCCACATGTCTGTAAAGTAAAAATGCTCAGAAAAAAAATTTCGTCACAGTCCGAAAGCTTATTTAACCCCTTAGTTTGTCTTGTGCTGATGGAAGTGTACTGATTTCTTAAGACAATTGAACAAAAAGGTCAATCTTGAGCATCTAGAATCATAGAAACCCTACAGTAGCCATTTGGCCCTACCTCCATATCCCTACACGTTTTCCCACTAATCCCTCTAACCTAGCATCTCAGGACTTTAACGGGCAATCAACCTAAGTCTCCCATCTTTGGATTGTGGGAGGAAACTGGAGCACCCGGAGGAAACCCACGCAGACACGAGGAGAATGTGCAAACTCCACGTAGACAGTGACCTGAGACTGGGAATCGAACCCAGGTCCCTGGAGCTGTGAAGCAGCAGTGCTAACCCACTGTGCCACCGTATAACGGGGACAGGGCATTATGAAATTGGATATGGGGTGGAAGGCAGAGTTTAGTTAACGATTACCGTTCAGCAACGTGGTGTTTGCGAGAGGATGTCAGAGAGTTGTAGAGATATACAGCACCGAAACAGGCCCTTCGGCCCAACCCATCCATGCTGACCAGGTTTCATAGAATCTTACAGTGCAGAAGGACGCCATTCAGCCCACCCACATCTATTCTCCGTAACCCCTCACATTTTCCCTAGTTGGTCCCTCTGATAATAAGGAGCAATTTAGCACAGCCAATCCATCCTAACCAGTACGTGATTTGGACTGTGAGAAGAAGCCAGAGCACCTGGAGGAAACCCACGCAGATATAGGGAGAATGTGCAGACTTCTCAGTGACGGTGACACAATCCAATACTAAGTGTTGTGAGGTAGCAGTGCTAACCATTGTGCTACAATGCTATCCATTTCCTAAACTGAACTAATCCCATTTGCCTGCGTTTCTGTTTTGCATCCATGTACCTGTCCAGATGTCTTTTAAATGTTGTAATTGTACCCACTTCTACCACCTTCTCTAGCAGCTCATTCTGTACATGCACCGCCCTCTGCATGGAAGAGTTACCCCCCTCACTCAGATCCGTTCTAAATCTTTCCCCTCTCACTTTAAACCTATGGCCCTCTACTATTGGACTCCCCTACCCTGGGGAAAAGACTATTCACTTTATCTACGTCCTTTAGGATTTTATAAACCTCAATAACCCCCTCGTCCTCCTACACCCCAGGGGATAAAAATCCCATCCTATCCAGTCTCCCCTCATAATTCAAACCTTTCAGTCTCAGTAACATCCTTGTAAATCTTTTTTTGCATGCTTTCTAGTTTAATAACATCTCTCCTACACTAGGGCGACCAGAATTGCACGCAGTGAGCGTGAACAGATCCCAAGCTAGTTGAAGAAGCCGAGATTGGGAGAGAGAGCTTACCTTATTGACTTGTTCCTTCTCTCTGCTCAGCCCAGTGTCCCGGCCGTCCCCAATTTATTGCCCTTTGAGTGCGTCAAATTAACAAACGACTGGGGGACAAAAGATCAAATGAAGAAATTATATTCTTTCTGTGGAATAACAATCGATATATAAAGGTGACAGCCCCCCCCCTGCCCCGACCGACACTGGAACTAAAACCTAACATCAGTAGAAAATACAATAAATTAAATCTAAATGTCGTTCCCGTAAAGTACCCCAGCCCCTCCCTGCCACTGCAGTGCCCATTGGGCATGGAAGGTCTGAAGTGGGCACTGTGTGCTCCCTCTCCAAGGCCACCCAGTGTAGCAGACGATTGGAATCTCCAAATGCCCACTGCTTGTGGCGAACTTGGTCAAGCCCAGGGGCAGGGCTGACCAGGGGTTGCTATCACTCTTCCCCCCCCCCCCCCCCCCCCCCCCCCCCCCCCCCCCCACACAGGATTTACAACTCATACCCATCACCTCTTTCTCTTAAGCCGAACAATGTGATTAGGCAGAACATCAGATATTCCCACCATGGACTCAAACTCCAACTTGGGCCATACAGGGGCATTACTCGGAATCATGGAACCCCGAAGGAGGCTGTTCGGCCCATCAGGTCTGCACCAAGCCGCATCCCAGCCAGGCCCTATCCCCATTAGCCCATGTATTGATCCCGCAAGCCCGCCAGGCACTGAGAGTAATTTAGCACGGCCAGTCCACCTAACCCACATCTTTGGAGTGAGGAAACCAGAACACCTGGGGGAAACCCATGCAGACATGGGGAGAATGGGCAAACTCCACAAAGACAGTGACCCAAAACTGGAATTGAACCCAGATCCCTGGTGCTGTGAGGCAGCAGTGCTAACAACTGTGCCACCCCCTAGTCACTGTGCCACCATGCAGATAACTTCAAAGATTTCAGATGTTGCAAATCTCAAGAATATAGTGAACAATGAGAGATTGGAACAGATTTTAGGAGAACAGACTAGTAACATGATTGGATGCAATTTTAAGTTTATTTATTATTGTCACGAGTAGGCTTATATTAACACACTAGTGAAGTTACTGTTAAAATTCCCCAGTTGCCACACTCCGGCGCCTGTTCGGGTACACTGAGGGAGAATTTAGCGCCTAACCAGTGTGTCTTTCGGACTGTGGGAGGAAACCAGAGCACTCGGAGGAAGCCCACGCAGACTCGGAGAATGTGCAGACTCCGCACAGACGTGACCCGAAGTGGGAATCGAACCCAGGTCCTGGCACTGTGAGAAGCAGTGCTAACAACTTGGCCTGCCAATATTTTTGGCAGGCTAAGTAGAGAAATCTGTTTCAAATAAAGATCTTCAGGCATCCATGCCTTAATTAATAGTGGAATTGAATACAACAGTGACGAAGCGCTATCTGATAAAGCATTCTTTAGAAAGCATTGCTCTGCCTTTAGCTGGAGTATCGTAGAATCATAGATTCAGAAGATTGATACAATGCAGAAGGAGGACTTTCAGCGCATCGAGTTGCACAACCAACAACCCCACCCAGGCCCTATCCCCATTATCTCATGTGTTTGCCCTGCTAATCCCCCTGACACAAAGCAATTTAGCATAGCCAATCCACCTAACCTGCCCATCTTTAGACACTATGGGTCAATTTAGCATGGCCAATCCACCAAACCTGCACATCTTTAGTCACCATGGGTCAATTTAGCATGGCCAATCCACCTAACCTGCACATCTTTAGACACTAAGGGGCATTTAGCATGGCCAATCCATCTAACTTGTATGTCTTTGGAGACTAAGGGACAATTTAGCATAGCCAATCCACCAAACCTGAACATCTTTGGACACTAAGGGACAATTTAGCATAGCCAATCCATCTAACTTGCACATTTTTGGACACTAAGGGACAATTTAGCATGGCCAATCCATCTAACTTGCACATCTTTGGACACTAAGGGGCAATTTAGATTGGCCAATCCACCTAACCTGCACATCTTTGGATACTTTCAAAGGAAGGTAACATAAAGAACTATTATTTAACACAGTGAGTTGCTGTGATGTGGACTGTGCAGCCTGAAAGGGTTGGGGAAGAGAGATTCCATAGTAACTTTTATAAGAAGCTTGGATAAATATTTGGAAGGAAAAAGTATTGTAAAGTTAAAGTTTATTCATTCATGCCACAATTAGGCTTACATTAACACTGCGGTGCAGCTACTGTGAGAATCCCCTAGTCATCACACTCCAGTGCCTGTTCAGGTACACTGAAAGAGAATTTAGCTCAGTCAATGCACCCTAACCAACCTGTCTTTCAGACTGCGGGAGGAAACTGGAGTACCTGGAGGAAACCCACACAGACATGGGGAGAATGTGCAGACTCCGCACAGACCGTGATCCAATCCGGGAATCGAATCCGGGTCCTAGGGGCTGTGAGGCCGCAGGGCTAACCCACTGTGCCACCATGCTGCCCCACTTTGGGGTTGGGGATAGAATGAGACTTATTAGATTCTAGTACCAAAGAACCAGTGGAGATATGAAGGGCCTCCAGGGTCATTTCTAATGCCTTTGGTAAGGGGGCTATGACCTTCCCTCTTGTACCATAGTGTGGGTAAACCCACAGTGCTGTTTGATGGAAAGCAGTCTGATCGTATTGTCACTGGATTAGTAATCCAGAGACCCAGAGCTCTGCTCTGCGGATTGAGGTTTAAATCCCACCGTGGCAGATGGTGAAATAAAAATCTGGAATTAAAAGTCTAATGATGACCGTGAAATGATTATCATTAAAAACCCATCTGGTTCACTAATGCTCTTTAGGGAAGGAAATCTGCCATCCTTACCCAGTCTGGCCTACATGTGACTCCAGAGCAATGTGTTCACTGCCCCCTCAAGGAATACAAGGGATGGAGAATCAATGCTGACCCAGCCCATAAAAGGATTAATTTTTTTTTAAAAAGCAGCGACAAAGGGGAACTGTGAGGTATGTTACATGTGGGATCTTGCTGTGCGCTGTTGGCTGCATCACAGCACTGCTTCGGGGGAATCCTCGGGACGTGAAGAGTGCTATATAAATCATAGAATCCCTACAGTGCAGAAGGAGGCCATTTGGCCCATTGAGTCTGCACTGACCACAATCCCACCCAGGCCCTACCCCCATAACCCCAGGCATTTGCCATGGCTAGGCCCCCTGACATTAGAGGTCAATTTTGGCATGCCAATCCACTTAACCCGCACATATTTGGACTGTGGGCGGAAACTGAAGCACCCAGAGGAAACCCATGCAAACACAGGGAGGATGTGCAAACTCCACACAGACCGTGACCCGAGCCGTGAATCGAACCCAGGTCCCTGGCGCTGTGAGGCAGCAGTGCTAACCACTGTGCCACCGTGCCGCCCAAAATGCCAGTTATTTCCTGGTAATGTGCTAGGCCTTGGTTCCCCCAACTGTTGACCATGGGATTTTTTTCTGTTATTCCCAGGACTCTGAATCCAGGAAAGTGAAGGTGAAGCCAGAGCGGCGGAAGACTCCAAAGGTCCCAAAGGATCTTTCCCAGAAGCGGCCTCGGGGCGCCAAGGCGGCTAAGGAGCAAATCACGGAGGGGCTGCGGACGGACAAGGGAGCAAGGAAGAGGACAACTCACCGCAGCAGGAAGAAAATGGCGGCAGAACCATCGCCTCCAGCAGAAACTGCGAAAGGTAATTGTGTGAATGATCAGGCAACAAGGCAGAAAACCCTGGAGTTATAGCCAGAAGCATCAGGGTGGCACAGTGGTTAGCACTGCTGCCTCACAGTGACAGGGACCTGGGTTCGCTGTGAAGAAGGATTATAGTGTGTTAGCGTTTATTGACAGGGGGTTAGAGCTTAAGAGCCATGGGGTTAATGCTGCAACTATTCCGGACATTGATGAGACTACATTTGGAATATTGTTCAGTTCTGGTCACATAAGAAGGATGTGGAAGCATTGCAGAGAGTGCAGAGGAAATTTACCAGAATGCTGCCTGGTTTGGAGGTAGGTCTTATGAGGAAAGGTTGAGGGAGCTGGGGCTTTTCTCTTTGGAACGGAGGAGGATGAGAGGTGACTTAATAGAGGTTTATAAGATGATGAGGGGGATAAATAGAGTGGACGCGCAGAGACTATTTCCTCAGGTAGATGTAGCTGTTACTAGGGAGCATAACTGTATGGTGGGAGATATAGGAGGGATGTCCGAGATAGATTCTTCGCTTAGAGAGTGGTTGGGGTGTGGAACGCACTGCCTGCTGTGATAGTGGAGTCGGACACTTTAGGAACTTTCAAGCTGTTATTGGATAGGCACATGGAGCACTCCAGAATGATGGGGAGTGGGATAGCTTAGATTTGGGCATAGCTCGGCCCAACATCGAGGGCCGAAGGGCCTGTACTGTGCTGTACTGTTCTATGTTCTATCACCCCCTAAAGCAGCCATTAATCTGGGATAATGCAATGGGTTTGATCTTGCTTGCGTTCTGAGCAGATGTCTCCTTCCAGCATCAAGGCGCCTTTTGAAGCCAGCTTTCATTGAACATTTCGGTTTATTTAAAGAGACTCTTGACAAGAGTCTTTGTTGACCTAGATTACTGGGGAGCACAGCGGGTTAGAGATCTGTGCTTTCATCTGCGACACTGACAGCGATTTGGCACCTTCCTCGGAAAGATGGGGGCGGCTCCGACACACTGGAGATGGGAGCGAGGTCACACTCGCTGGCTCCTTTTGGCAAGTCGCTGAGGATCTGTGGGACTAAAATACCTGGAAATCAGACAGTCTTTTTAATCTCACCCCCCTCCCCTCAGAATATCATCCAGATTTTCTGATCATCTCACATTAACACTGCAATGAAATTACTGTGAAATTCCCTACACTGTGGCACCTGTTCAGGACCCCACACACCCCGGACATGCTCTCGTCCACCTTCTTCTTTCGGGAAAAATTATACAAAAGCCTGAGGTCACGTACCGACCGACTCAAGAACAGCTTCTTCCCTGCTGCCATCAGACTTTTGAATGGACGTACCCTCGCATTAAGTTGATCTTTCTCTAGCTATGACAGTAACACTACGTTCTGCACCCTCTTCTTCCTTTCTCTATGAATGGTATGCTTTGTCTGAATAGTGCGCAGGAAGCAATACTTTTCACTGTATTTTAATACCTGTGACAATAGTACATCAAATCAGGGGGCAATTTAGCACGACCTAACCAGCACGTCTTTTGGACTGTGGGAGAAAACCAGAGCACCCGGAGGAAACCCACGCAGACACGGAGAGAACGTGCAAACTCCACACAGACCCAAGCCGGGAATTGAACCCGGCGCTGTGAGGCAGCAGTTCTAACCACTGTGCCACCACCCTTTCCTCCCTCCTCCCCTGTGTAGTCTATGAGTGGTATGTTTTGTATTTTTAACTGTATCCCAAATCAAATCATATCAGGAGTTATTTCATTAGCCACACCTACACAGGTTAAAGGCTTCTGTTTGCCCAGATTATTGGATGGAATAGACTCAAAAGAAGAAAGTAGAGCCTATGATTGAAACTGGCTTGTCTCTGATGAAGTGGGCAAGTTGGAAGCACGTTTTGTTATCCTGATAGCCGTCGGCAACAGAACTACAGCATCTACAACCCGATTCAAGGATCATAGCAGATGCCAAACTCCAGCCAAACTCTCTGTCCTGGTCAAATTTCTGTTACTTTACAGATGATGATTATTTTTATTTGTAATGTTTTAAGGTTTTTATTTTATTAGTCACAAGTAGACTTACATTAACATTGCAATGAAGTTACTTTGAAATTCATCTAGTCACCACACTCCGGCACCTGTTTGGGGACACTGAGGGAGAATTTAAAGTTTATTATTAGACACAAGTAGACTTGCGTTAACACTGCAATGAAGTTACTATGAAATTCATCTAGTCACCACACTCCGGCACCTGTTTGGGGACACTGAGGGAGAATTTAAAGTTTATTATTAGACACAAGTAGACTTGCGTTAACACTGCAATGAAGTTACTATGAAATTTTCCTAGTCGCCACAGTGTTCGGAGGCACTGAGGGAGAATTTAAAGTTTATTTATTAATGTCACAAGTAAGCTTACGTTAACATTGCAATGAAGTTACTGTGAAAATCCTCTAGTTGCCACACTCTGGCGCCTGTTCGGGTACACTGAGAGAGAATTCAGCATGGCCAGTGTACCTAATCAGTACATTGTTCAGACTATGGGAGGAAATCGGAGTACCCGGAGGAAACCCACGCAGACATGGGGAGAACATGCAGACTCCGCACAGTCACCCCAGCCACGAGTCGAACCCTGGGTCCCTGGTGCTGTGAGGCAGCCACTACACCATCCAGATGTGTTACTGCTGATGTTATTTGTCTCTCTCTCTCTCTCTCTCTCTTTCTCTCTTTCATGTAGAATCCGAAATCCCAAACAAGCGACCGAGGAAATCCAGGACCAAGTCGGGAAAGGGACGTCAAACTCCGCTCGAAAGGACAAATCCTGGGGAATCCTTGGATTGAATTGGTTTTATCTGGATTCAAACAGAAAGGGATTGGATGAGTAGAGAGGATGGACAGTACCAACAGGCAGTGGACGGGACCTCTTTAACCCAATACGGCTGCAGAGGTTCAATGCATAGATACTGACAAAGTCTGGAACTTCCCAAAACTGTGGCATCCTATCCCTCCTGTCTCGGAATGCACGAATTAAGATTAATCTCAAAAAACGACCAGAAATTTTTTTTAAAAAGTATATTCTATTTTTTTAGTGTAGGCCAAGTTGTTTTTTAATTGTAATAAAATCAAATCAAAAGTTTATTTATGAGTGTCACAAGTAGACTTACACTGCATCGGACAGAGACGTGTACACCAGCCAGCACGGAGACAGTTTCTCGCTTGGACCCTTTAGTATAGATTTGTAAATAATTCTGAGAGTTAAATTTATTTTATTCGTGTCACAAGTAGGTTTACATTCACAGTGCAATGAAATTATTGTGAAAATCCCCCCCAGACGCCACACTCTGGTGCCAGGGTAGGGAGAATTTAGCACCTAAGCAGCACAACTTGCGGACCTCAAAATAGGAAATGCTGGAAAGTCTCAGCTGTTCTGGCAGCATCTGTAAGAAGAGAAAAGAGCTGATGTTTCGAGTCCAGATGATGTTTTTCAAAGCAACATCTTTTGGACCGCAGGAGAAAACTGGATCAGCTGGAGGAAACCCACACAGACACAGGGAGAACATGCAGACTCCACAGAGACAATGACCCAAGCTGGGAATCGAACCCAGGTCTCTGGCGCTGTGAGGCAGCAGTGCTAACTGCTGTGCCACCCATTAATTAGAGTGTAATGAAGGTCACAGTCCATATATGAATGTTCTGCCTGCTTAAACTCCTCCTCTGGGAAGGATAAGCAAAGGGTTTCATCGCGAACTTTTAGTGGGTCTGTTGGATCTTGAGGTTATCACACATCGAAGCCTGCAGAGTGTAATAAAAATATATTTTCTTGCCAATGGCCTCTTAGCTTTGCTCCTTCTATCTCTGAGGCGGGCAATCCAAGAAGGTTCAAGAGTATCTCTTCACGTGAGGACTGTGGTGTTTCTGGGAGAAGAACTGGCACTAATATAAGGTTCTGGCATACATAGGATTAATGTGTGACTCAGCATAGTACCACCCACAAGACAGCACATGACTCACATCCAGGGCCTATCTTTTGTTGGACAGAGATGTGTGCATCAGCCAGCATGGAATCAGTGCCTAGCTTGGAAACTTTACTATAGAGTTGTAAATAGTTCCAAGTTAAGTTTATTTTATTAGTGTCACAAGTCGGCTTACGTTAACACTGCAATGAAGTTACTTTGAAAATCCCCTAGTCGCTAAACTCTGGCGCCTGATTGGGTACGCAGAGGGAGAATTTAGCATAGCCGATACACCGTAACCAGCATGTCTTTCGGACTGTGGGTAGAAACCAGAGGAAACCCACAGAGACACTGTGCAGACTCCGCACAGAGAGTGACCCAAGCTGAGTTGCCCGAGGGCAGTTGAGAGTCAGGAGTCACATTGCTGGACTGTTAATCCAAAAACTCAGCTCACGTTCTGGGCACCCGGGTTTGAATCCCGCCTCGGCAGATGATGGAATTTGAACTCAATAAAAAACAATCTGTAATTAAGAATCAACCAGTGACCATAAAATCATTGTCGATTGTTGGAAAAACCCATCTGGTTCGCTAATGTCCTTTAGGGAAGGAAATCTGCCGTCTTTATCTGGTCTGGTCTACATGTGACTCCAGAACCACAGCAATGTGGTTGACTCTCAACTGCCCTTGGGCAACTGGAGAGAGGCAATAAATTCTGGCCAGCCAGCGATGCCCATGTCCCATGAATGAATAAATAAAAAGTTCCCAAGGGGAGACCCAGTTGGTTAATCCAAGAGAATAAAAGCAGGCAATGGTCTCGGACTCAATCCCACACCTGATCTCAGCTAGAGGGCCTGGGAGATGGTATATATACTGGTTTGGTGGCACAGTGGTTAGCATTGCTGCCTCACTGCACCAGGGACCCGGATTCGATTCCTGGCTTAGATCACTGTGTGTGGAGTCTGCACATTCTCTCCGTGTCTGCAAGGGTTTCCTCTGGGTGCTCCACTTTCCTCCCACAGCCCAAAAGACGTGCTGGTTAGATGCATTGGCCGTGCTAAGTTCTCCCTCAGTGTACCCGAACAGGCGCTGGAGTGTGGGCGACTAGAGGAATTTCCCAATAATTTCATTGCAGTGTTAACGTAAGCCTTACTTGTGACAAATGAATAACTTGGGAGCAGCCGCATCTCGAGTCACCCCCCCACCACCCTCTCCGCATGGGAAAGAGGAAAGGGTACAACACATTTTTCTCACCGCAGTAAATTCAAAGGGCTTGTTCACAACTTGCGGAGATAAAGCAGCTTCTTTCTTATCCTCTCGAGATGAATGTGGCTTGACTCAGTTAGCAATTGGACACTTCAAAGATCTCAGCAAGGCTGCAAATTGCAGTGAAGTCTTTCAAATGCTAATGCTGTGCCGGTTTAATATACAGTGCCACTCAAGACATCACTGCCTGCAGAAGGTGGATAACAGGATAAGAGCAACTACTAATGACTCCGCACCTCCGCAGCTAAACCGCACTGTTGGCTGAGTGAAGCTGTAGGAAACTCTATTCCCCAGCTCTGCCTGAATAGAGGAAAAAAAACCCACCTCCAAGGTCACCTGGGCTGGACGCTGTTGGTGCGGTTTGACAGAATTACACTCCGGGTTTTCCACACTTCAGGTTCTCTGCAACTAATGAAGTCTAATCATCGCAGCACCGCACAGCAAGGGCCCAGAATACCACAGCACTGAGCTAATGGTGACACCAGCCCCGGTGTGATACTAGTTCAGAGATAAATGTTGGCCTAAACATTTGGGGAGAACGGTAACCCCAGTTACCCCCGACACAATTACACACACACACACACACACACACACACACACACATGCAAAATTCACACCCAACACACACTCATACTGTCACACTCACGCATAACAGACACACATTCACGCATCTCACACACACACATCACGCACACACTTTCTCACACCCACATGCACGCTGTCACACACTCATACAGACACACACAAATTCACACACATACATTCACACATATACTCTCTCTCTCTCACATACACACACACAGATACACCCTCACATATAGATCATAGAATAAATAGATCATAGAACCCTACAGTGCAGAAAGAGGTTCTTTGGCCCATCGAGTCTGCATCAAACGCCATCCCACCCAGGCCCTACCCCCCATATCACTACATATTATACCCATTAATCTGTCTAACCTTGGGGCAATTTCTTTAATGGCCAATCAGCCTAAGCCGGACATCTTTGGACAGTGGGAGCAAATCAGAGCACCCAGAGGGAACCCATGCAGACATGAGGAGAATGTGCAAACTCCACACAAACAGTGACCCGAGCCGGGAATCGAACACAGGGCCCTGGAGCTATGAAACAGCAGCGCTAACCCACTGTGCTACCGTGCCGCCCTACCCACCTGTATTATATACACATATAAAAGCATTAAATGATATCCAGTAACCTTGCCCTTACTTTCTAACAGTTTTATTCCCATTGCTAGGATGCGGTCCCCACTGGTCAGGCCAATGTTTACTAGGCCTCACTAAATCCCCTTGGCGACGAACTGCCATCTTGACCCACTGCAGTCCGTGTGCTGAAGGTATTTCCCTCAGAGATGTTGGGTAAAATGTTTCATCAAGATTTTGGTTCCAGTGAAGGCACTCAGAGGGCGCCTGGGGTAAAAATTTGGAGGGGCTGTTATCATGGGATTGATAGCCCTTGTCCTTCCAGGAGATGGAGATTCTGGATTTGGGAAGTGCTGTTGAAGAAACGTTATGTAATAATGAAGCGGGGACTAAATACATTATCTCCAAGTTTGCAGGTGATACAAAGTTGAGTGGGAGGGTGAGGAGGATGTAGAGATGCTTCAGAGCGATTCGAACATATGGATGGCAGATGCAGGAAATGTGGATGAATATGAGGTTATCCACTTCAGTAAGCAGATCATTATTTGAACGAATATAATTTGAGAGATGGGTATTCACAAGGTATCCTTGTGAATCAATCCTAGAATCTCAGCAGTGCAGAAGGAGGCCATTCAGAGCTTCGAGTCTGCGCCGAGCACAATCCCACCCAGGCCCTATCCCCATAACCTCACCTATTCATCTTAGCTATTCCCCTGATACTAAGGAAAAATTTAACACGGCCAATCCACCTAACCTTTGGACTGTGGGAGGAAACCAGAGCACCGGAGTAAACCCACGCAGATACGGGGAGAATGTGCAAACTCCACTTAGACAGCGGTAGATTGCTATGTGATGTTGCCAAGTTTGAAGGAGCCCGACTTTGCTTTATGTTCAGAAGATCTCTCTTGGAAGCACATTCGTGGCCGGTAGAATCCCTCCAATTCAGAGGAGGCCATTCAGCCCATCGAGCCTGCACTGACCACAATCCCACCCAGGCCCTATTCCTGTAACCTCATGCATCAACCCTGCTGAACCCCCTGACACTAAGAGGCATTTTAGCGTGGCCAACCCACACGTCTTTGGAAGAAAACAGGAGCACCCAGAGGAAACCCACGCAGGCATGGGGAGAACATGCGGCTTCCACATAGACAGTGACCCAAGCTGGGATTTGAACCCCGGATCCCTGGCACTGTGAGGCAGCAGCGCTAACAACTGTGCCAACCTGCTGCCCCCACTAGTAATTGACTGTACAATCCATCCCAATGAGATCTTTTGATATCAGTTGTTGCTAAGGAAGAGGATTCAGTCGAAATATAGCTCCTGTTCTGAGCAAGACTGTAGAAACCACAAAGGATCCATCACTCAAACCAGCCTCCCATCCATTGACTTCCCGCTGCCTTGAGAAAAGCAGCCAGCAAAAGCAAGGACCCCACACTCCCTGGACGTACTCTCCTCCGCCATGGTGGTTAACACAGTGCCCCCCAGCACCAGAAACCTGTGTTCAATTCCTGATTTGCGTCATTGTCTGTGTGGGTCTTGATGTGGAGATGCCTGGATTGGGCTGGGGTGGGCATAGTAAGAAGTCTCACAACACCAGATTAAAGTCCAACAGGTTTACTTGGAATCACGAGCTTTCAGAGTGCTGCTCCTTCAACCTGTGAGGGTGTAAATGAAGGAGCAGTGCAGAGGACAATGCTAACCACTGTGCCACCCCCAATCAATCGCTACAATGCAGAAGGAGGCCATTTGGCCCATCGAGCCTGCACCCGCAACAATCCCACCCAGATCCTATCCCCATAACCCCACATAATTCCCCTGACACTAAGGGTCAATTTAGCATGACCTAACTCGCACATCTTTGGAGTGTGGGAGGAAACCGGAGCATTCGGAGGAAACCCACGTAGAAACGGAGAGAATGTGCAAAGACAGTCACCTGAGGCTGGAATCGAACCTGGGTGCCTGGTGCTGCGAGGCAGAATCGCTAACCAATGTGCCACCCAAGTAGGGCAGAAGTATTTAAGTTATCTACCTAGAGCAAGGTGCACTCTGAGGTCCTCCAATACAATTGGGATACAGGTAATATTCACTGTATACATTCATGAGTCGTACAGCCCAAGGAGTTCTATATAATTCCAGTTTCCTCAGTTCTCTGTGGCTGTAAGGCATCTTCCTTCTGCGGCAACTGCCCCGAGCCTTGATGTGTAGTCCTGGGATTTGGACTACAATACATCAGGAGCAATTCCTCACTCTGGAAAAGCATCAAGTTCCATGCCGTGCCACCTAACCCTCTTAGAAAAAAATTAAGCAGAGAATTTGATTTTGATTGATTTGATTTGATTCATTGTTGTCACACGTATGGGTATACAATGAAAAGTAATGTTTCTTGCACGCTGTACAGACAAAGCATACCATTCATCGAGAAGGAAAGGAAAGGGTGCAGTATGTATGTTACAGTCATAGCTAGGGTGTAGAGAAAGATCAACTTAATGCAAGGTAGGTCCATTCAAAAGTCTGACAGCAGCAGGGAAGATGCTGCTCTTGAATTGGTTGGTACATGTCCTCAGATTTCTGTATCTTTCTCATGATGGAAGAAGGGGGAAGAAAGAATATCCAGAGTGCGTGGGATTATGCCGGCTGCTTTCCCCGAGGCAGCGGGAAGTGTAGATGGAATCAGTGGATGGGGAGGCTGGTTTGCGAAAGAGATTGGGCTACATTCATGAAAGTTGACCAGATGTCCACAGGCAGTTGTCCTATGGGGTCCTTTGGGAGAAGGAGATGGTGGATCCTGTCGGATGGTTCCCCTGAACAGGACGTCAAGGTCAGATATCCGGACACTTCACCACCGGAATAACCTTCAGTGGCATAATTTACAAGGCATAAAAACACAAGAGGTGCAAATGGATAATGTTCAAGGGGTGTAAATGGGAAAAGTGAATGTCCGTCTGCCTTCTGTCACTTATCCTTGGGGGAAGGACACAGCTGAGATGGAGCTTAACGCAGGGCCTGGTTTTCAACACTCCCAATTGCTGATAAGACTGTTCCAAACTGTAGTGACCTCCATGAATAAGTTTGTATGATTCTCCATTAGCAGTGAGAAGGAATATCTGTGCATTTAGATTGGCTGCAATTCTCCTTGCACATAAAACCCTAGATTTGCCATAGATGAGTCTTGCCTTGTTCTTCATCATTCCTCGTTCTGAGACCACTATCTTTTTCATCGATTTCTATTCTCCACTGATTTCCACCCCCTCCCTCAACCTACCCCCACTGCCACTCTCAAACAGAGGTCAATCCTGATGTTATCTATCCAATTGCAGCTTGCGTTACCTGTTTTTTCCAAATGTTTCCAATTATTCCCGGATAGTCCAAAATATCAGACCTTAGAGTAGAATAAAATCCTTACAATGCAGAAGGAGGCCATTCGGCCCGTCGGGTCTGCACCAACAACAATCCCACCCAGGCCCTATCTCCGTAACCCCTATGCATTTACCCTGTTAATCCCCCTTGGCAATTTATCATGGCCAGTCAACCTAACCCCAGCAGTTTTGAACACTAAGGGCCAATTTAGCATGGCCAAGCCACCTAATTTGGAGCGTAGGAGGAAACCCACGCAGACACGGGGAGAATGTGCAGGCTCCACACAGACAGTGACCCAAGGCTGGAATCGAACCCGGGTTCCTGGCGCTGTGAGGCAGCAGGTGCTAACCGCCGTGCCACCATGGTGATGCTGCTGGATTAATAATCCAGAATATGAATTCAAATCCCACCGCGACGTTTTATAGAAATTGAATTCAATTAATAAAGTCTCGAGATTTAGGCTCAGTAATGATAATCAATGAACTGTAATTGATTGTAATGTCCTTTAGGGAAGGAAATCTGCCGTCCTTACCTGGTCTGGCCTACATGTGACTCCCGAGCCACAGCAATGTGGTTGACTCTCAACTGCCCTCTGCAGTGGCCCAGCAAGCCACTCAGTCCAAGTGCAATTAGGGATGGGTAATAAATGCCAGCCTTGCAGGCGATACCCACATCACACGGACAAACGGTGGCACAGCGGTTAGCACTGCTGCCTCATACCTGGGTTCAATTCTAGCCTCGAGCCTGTGTGAAGTTTGCATGTTCTCCCCATTTCTGCATGGGTTTCCTCTGATTTCTTCCCACAGTCTGAAAGATGGGCCAGTTAGATGAATTGACCATGCTAAATTGCCCCTTAATCAGCAGAGGGATTCTACTTTCTCAGAAGACTAAGGAAATTTGGCATGTCCAATAGAACTCACACCAACTTTTACAGATGCACCATAGAAAGCATTCTTTCTGGTTGTATCACAGCTTGGTATGTGCTCCTGCTCTGCCCAAGACCGCAAGGAACTACAAAGAGTCCTGAACGAAGCCCAGTCCATCACACAAACCAGCATTCCATCTACTGACTCCATCTACACTTCCTGCTTTCTTGGAAAAGCAGCCAGCATAATTAAAGATCCCACACAACCCGGACATTCCGTGTTCCACCTTCTTCTGTTGGGAAAAAGATAAAAAAGTTGGAGGTCACGCACCAATCGACTCAAGAACAGCCTCTGTCAGACTTTTGGATGGACCTACCTTATTAAGTTGATCTTTCTCTACACCCTAGCTATGGCTGAAACATTACATTCTGCATTCTGTCCTTCTCTATGAATGGTATGCTTTGTCTGTATAGCGCGCAAGATGCCACACTTTTCACTGTATATCAATATATGTTGCAATAGAAAAATCAAAGCAAATCAGGATAAATACGGATGGTTATGGGGATAGGACCAGGTGACATTGGTTTCGGTGCAGACCCAATGGGCTGAATAGCCTCCTCCTGCACTGTAGGGATTCTTTGAGTCTATGAAAATTCTATTCCATCTTTGTTAAATGATATTTTGTACAGATTGGAAGAAATTGATCAATGAACTTTAAATGATTGTATACATCAAAATGATTACAACAGAGGAAAACATTGGCTCGCAACATTTAACACCCGCAGTGCTGTTAGGGAAGGAGTTCCAGGATTGTCATTGGACATCAGTCAGTCCATGTGGTGCAGGTACACCCTAAGTGGTGTAGATACACCCACAGTGCTATTAGGGAGGTAGTTCCAGAATTGTTATTGGACATCAGTCAGTCCATGTGGTGTAGATACATCTACAGTGCTGTTAGGGAGGTAGTTCCAGGATTGATATTGGACATCAGTCAGTCCATGTGGTGTAGATACATCCACAGTGCTGTTAGGGAGGTAGTTCCAGGATTGTAATTGGACATCAGTCAGTCCATGTGGTGTAGATACATCTACAGTGCTGTTAGAGAGGTAGTTCCAGAATTGTTATTGGACATCAGTCAGTCCATGTGGTGTAGATACACCTACAGTGCTGTTAGGGAGGTAGTTCCAGGATTGTAATTGGACATCAGTCAATCCATGTGGTGTAGATACATCTACAGTGCTGTTAGAGAGGTAGTTCCAGGATTGTAATTGGACATCAGTCAGTCCATGTGGTGTAGATACATCCACAGTGCTGTTAGAGAGGTAGTTCCAGGATTGTTATTGGACATCAGTCAATCCATGTGGTGTAGATATACCCACAGTGCTGTTAGGGAGGTAGTTCCAGAATTGTTATTGGACATCAGTCAGTCCATGTGGTGTAGATACATCTACAGTGCTGTTAGAGAGGTAGTTCCAGGATTGTAATTGGACATCAGTCAATCCATGTGGTGTAGATATACCCACAGTGCTGTTAGGGAGGTAGTTCCAGAATTGTTATTGGACATCAGTCAGTCCATGTGGTGTAGATACATCTACAGTGCTGTTAGGGAGGTAGTTCCAGAATTGTTATTGGACATCAGTCAGTCCATGTGGTGTAGATACATCTACAGTGCTGTTAGGGAGGTAGTTCCAGGATTGTTATTGGACATCAGTCAGTCCATGTGGTGTAGATACACCCACAGTGCTGTTAGAGAGGTAGTTCCAGAATTGTTATTGGACATCAGTCAGTCCATGTGGTGTAGATACACCCACAGTGCTGTTAGAGAGGTAGTTCCAGAATTGTTATTGGACATCAGTCAGTCCATGTGGTGTAGATACATCTACAGTGCTGTTAGGGAGGTAGTTCCAGGATTGTAATTGGACATCAGTCAGTCCATGTGGTGTAGATACATCTACAGTGCTGTTAGGGAGGTAGTTCCAGGATTGTTATTGGACATCAGTCAGTCCATGTGGTGTAGATACACCCACAGTGCTGTTAGAGAGGTAGTTCCAGGATTGTTATTGGACATCAGTCAGCCCATGTGGTGTAGATACATCTACAGTGCTGTTAGGGAGGTAGTTCCAGAATTGTTATTGGATATCAGTCAGTCCATGTGGTGTAGATACACCCACAGTGCTGTTAGGGAGGTAGTTCCAGAATTGTTATTGGACATCAGTCAGTCCATGTGGTGTAGATACACCCACAGTGCTGTTAGGGAGGTAGTTCCAGAATTGTTATTGGATATCAGTCAGTCCATGTGGTGTAGATACACCCACAGTGCTGTTAGGGAGGATGTTCCAATATTGTTTAAAAAGAGGATTTTCACCATAGCTTCATTGCAGTGTTAAGATGAGCCTACCTGTGAATAATAAATAAACTTAACTTAAGCTGAACATGGAACTTTCCTCTTCTGTTCCGTGGTTAATCAGAGGGTGATTGTGCGTTGCTGATGCCCTATTCAAATGTTTGAAATTATAACTGGGGGGAGGTGGGGGGTGGGGGGTAGACCGATCCCAAATGAAACTGTCCTTTTAATGAAAACCAGGTGAAAGTGTGTGCTTATTACTCTGAGCGGAGAGCCTTGTTACTGTCACGTGCACTCTGAACGAGGCCCTGTTAACTCGCCAATGATCACAGTCAGACCGTTCGATGGTAATGCCAAAGTTCACCAGGACCTCCGATGTCGTTTGAAAATAGATTAGCAGAGAGGGACGGGGGCGGGGGAGGAGGGTCCTGTCTGCTCGCGGTCAAAGTTCACGATAATGTCGCTCATAAATGAGGGGGGGGGGGGGGGAAGAAAACGCACTTTGAGGCAGCAGGGAGGAAAGCGGGAGACAGGAAACAGCTATGCGAGCAGGATTCATTCCCAGTAAAGTGAGGTTCGACTTTCGATTCGTGCAAAAGAGAAGCTGGTCAGGATTCCTGGAGTGGAGTTGGAAATGCCATTTTGGGAGGCAGCTATTTTTGGGCTCATTTGCAAATTTTAGAACTGAGATAAAGCCACAGGAAAGAACAATCATGCATTTAATTCAGAGTGGATCACTTTAGATGAGAGACGGACAACTACGTTTGATGCCTTGGGGTGGGATTTTGCGACTTCGCTCGACTCTGGAAGATCCCGCTCGAGATAAATGGACCATTGTCCGCCCCTCGCCCACTCCGATTCCCGTGGCAGGCGGGGAAGTAAAATTCCAACGCTTATCCGAGTATTTTCAATTCGAAGATTGAGACTGGTTACAACACAAGCAGAATATTCCTTTAGGGAAGGAAATCTGCCATCCTTACCAGGTCTGGCCTACACGTGATTCCAGAGTAGTGCGGTTGATTCTAACTGCCCACAACTGTAGCTGGGGATAGGTAATAAATGCTGGCCAGCCAGCGGTATCCATGTCCCGCAAATGAAAAAGAAAGTCCTTCTGTAATCATAGAATCCTTACAGTGCAGAAGACAATCGGCCCATCGAGTCTGCATCAAATCACCCAGATTCTATCCCTACATATTTACTCCGCTATTCCCCTCTAACCCACACATTGTGGAACACTAAGAGCAATTTTAGTACGGCCAATCCACTTAACTGCACATCCTTGGGGGTGACGGGGTAGCACAGTTAGCACTGCTGCCTCACAGCGCCAGGGACCCGGGTTCAATTCCGGCCTCGGGTCACTGTCTGTATGGAGTTCTCCCCGAGCCTGACCGCAATCCCACTCCGGCTCTTTTCCCGTTAGCCGACATGTTTATCCTGCTGATTTAAGAGCCATTTAGCAGGGCTAATCCGCATCTTTGGACTGTGAGAGGAAACCGAAGGAGGAAACCCACGCAGACACAGGGAGGACGTGCAGACTCCACACACAGACAGTGACCTAAGCGAGGAATTGAACCCAGGTCCCTGGTGCTGTGAGGCAGCAGTGCTAACCGTTGTTCAGCTTGATGGGCCAAATGGCCTCCTTCTGCACTGTGGCGATTCTATTTTGCGCCATGGGAGAAAACCGGAGTACGCAATAAAAGAACCAAAGGGGGCACCCAGATTTGAACCAGGGACCTTTCGATCTGCAGTCAAACGCTCTAAAACTGAGCCATATCCACTCAGGTACAGACTGTCAGTGAAATACTGGGGTGAGTGAGTGCTGGAGTTTATTCTACCACAGAGTAATTCAGGACAATTCCAAGACTCGCCCCTTCAAGGTCACCCTACTTTGTCCAAGATTCACAAACGGGACACCACACTCCGAATGGCATCTTCTGTAACATTGAAGAAGCGCTTCCTCAGCTCTGCATTCCAAACCTCTCGAGATATCGTTCCATTAGCTGCTGAAATTGCTTTTCGTTAGTGCTTGTGTAAATGGACACCTTGGTCTCTTTCACAGCTCTCTGTCTCTCACCATTAAAACGTACCCAGACCCAGGACGGATAATCTCACACTTCCCCTGAACTGAATATTATCTACAGTACATTTGCTCACTCACTTAGCCTATACTTGTCACTTTGTGACTTACTTTCTGCTCTCGGCTGTACTCAGTTCCAAACTTAACGGAATCTACAAACTTCTCCTCCAATTCAAATCATGAATGTTGATGCTTTCAAATTCATTTAAAATTTAGTTGTAGGGGAGGAATTTTGATACTGTCAGCATGCTGGAAAATAGCTTTTTACTAATTACCCTTGAACTAAGAGGCCTGTTCGGTTAGAGGGCATTTTGAGGGTCAACTACATTGTTGTTAATCTGTAGGACAGTGAGAAGTCTCACAACACAGGTTAAAGTCCAACAGGTTTCTTTGCAATCACCAGCTTTCGGAACGCTGCCCCTTCCTTGGGTGAACACTCTCCGAGTGAAGGAGCTGTGTTCCAAAAGCTCGTGTTACCAAATAAATCTGCTGGACTTTTATCTGGTGTTGTGGCCTTCTTACCGTGCCCACCCCTAGCCCAACACTGGCATCTCTGCCTCATCTGTAGGCCAGACCAGGTAAGGATGGCAGAGTTCCTTCTGTAAAGGGCAGGAGTGAACCAGATGGGTTTTCCAATAATTGGCAATGGTTCTGTTAGACTTTTCCCCATGCTTCCACATCTTGAGATAGCACAGAGCAATTTCTAAAAGTCTAACAAAGATTTTTGGTGAAATTTGAATTTGAACCCTGTCCCCTGATCATTACTCTGTCTCTGGGTTATTACAACAGTAAAAGAAAATGCTGGAAAAGTTCTTCAGGTCTGAGCAGTGATTCTCTGGCAGGGTATTTTACCCAGGCCCTTCCCCTCCCCACTCTATTCCAATAACCCACACATTTTCCGTGGCTAATCCACCTAACCTGCACAACTTTGAACAGTTGGGGACCAGAGCACCCGGAGAAACTCACGCAGACACGGGGAGAACCTACGGACAGTTCACCCGAAACCGGAATTGAACCTGTGTCCCTGGTGCTGTGCCACCATGTCGCCAGGAGCCTTATAGTTTGCAAAGCGCCACTTCACACCAAGGCAGGCTGACCAGGAGTCTCTTCCACTCTTACTGCTAGTCATTGGTGTGATTGGAAGGATTTTGCAGGTTGACACTCAATCTGTTTGGTGGCGTTGTGAATGCACCTTTCTTGGCCGTCACGCCCTGGGGTGGGACTCGAACCTGGAGCTTCTGGCTCATAGGCAGGGTCGCTAACCCCACTGTGCCACAGGCTTCCAAAAAGTTTCAAAGCAGCAATAAATTTGCCTCCAGATTAGATGCGATCTTCAGAGGGGCTTGACGCTATTACAGTTATTCAATGCTGTTAATGGAGTTCATTTTACAGCGTTAGATACATTTCCAGCACAGAAGGAGGCCTTTCAGCCCTTTGTGTCCAAGCTAGCTCTCCCTCGAGCACTCCATTCAGCCCCATTCCTACACCCCATCCTTACAGTCCTTGAAGTTTCTTTTCCAAACCAATTTTCCTTCCAAATCATTCATTGTCTTCTCTCCCTACTACACTCAAGGGCAGAGTTCCACATCATTAGCATACTCTTCATAAAAATGTTCTTCTTCCCATTTCCCCCCCCCACCCTGCATCTCTTACCAAACACCTTAAATCTGTCATTGTATCATCAGCAAACGGGGACAATATTTCCTCATCTACTCCATCCAAGCTTGTCATAATTTCGTAAGTTTCTATTCTTCTCTCCATCATTCGGAGTATTGTGCACAGTTTTGGTCCCCCTGTTATTGAAAAGACATTGATAAACAGGAAAGAGTGCGGAGAAGATTTACGTGGATGTGGCCAGGACGCGTGGGCCTGAGTTATAGGCAGCGGCTGGCCAGGCCAGGGGCTTTATTCCTTGGAATGTAGGAGAATGAGAACCTCACTGAGATGTATAAAATCATGAGGGGTATAAGTCAGATGAACACACAAAAGACAGGATTTTACAGCCTTGCTTGGGCAGGACTGGAAATTTCCGCCTGAGGTCAGTGGAAATTTCCGTTGTTGGATTCTCTCCCCGATTCCGTGAAGGGTGAGGTGCGAGATTTCCGACCATAGCCTTTTTCTCCCCTGAGTAAGGGAATTGAAAATCAGACGGCATGGGTTTGAGGCGAGGGGAAAGATTTAAAAGGGACCCAAAGAACAAAGAACAGTACAGCACAGGAAACAGGCCCTTCGGCCTTCTAAAGCTGCGCTGTTCATTGATCCAACTGGACCATTCGTTTGTATCCCTCCATTCCCAGGCTGTTCATGTGACTATCTGAGTAAATCTTAAACGATCCCAGCGCGTCTGCCTCCACCACCCTGCTTGATAGTGCATTCCAGGCCCCCACCACCCTCTATGTAAAATACGTCCCTTGACATCTGAGTTAAGGGACTTGCCCTCCTCACCTTGAACTTGTGACCCCTTGTGTTCGTCACCTCCAAATTTTCCCATTGTTCATCCTATCTGTGCCCTTCATAATTGTATACACCTCTACTAGGTTGCTCCTCATCCTCTGTCTTTCCAGGGAGAACAACCCCATTCTACCCAATCCCTCCTCATAGCTAAGACCCTCCACACCAGGCAACATCCTGGTAAACCTCCTCTGCACTCTCTCCAAGGCCTCCTTCTGGTAGTGTGGCGACCAGAACTGGACACAGTACTCCAAATGTGGCCGAACCTACATTCTATACAACTGCAGCTATATATACCCGAGGGGCAACTTTTTCACACAGAGGGTAAATGGAATGAGCTACCATGAAAGTGTTTAAAAACAACATTTAAAAAGTACATGGATGGGAAAGGATTAGAAAGATATGGGCCAAATGCAGGCAACTGGGACTAGCTGGGCAACATGGATTAGTTGGGCAGAAGGGCCTCTTTCCATTCTGAATTGCTCTATGACTCTGTGTTCCTTGCCCGAAGGCCAGAAAACCTCATCCAATGTTCATATGGTCCCACTACAATTCTTATGACAGGCAACGTAGAGAATTCCTATGATTCCATCTCGTTTTTTAATTCCAAATTTATACAACAATCCGAGCACACATCGAACCACCAAGAACTCAACTCCTTGTTATTCTTTGAAAGTTTTACTGTCATCAAGATCCAATCATTCATCATCGACTGTCAAATACCAGCCTGAGAGCAGGGACAGGGATCACAGTGACACTTGTCAGCCACACTAACAGAGTGCTAAAGAAGCAAATTCCCAAAGGAAATTAAAAGTGTACATTTTATCATTTTAAAAATACCAGGAGTGAGGTAGACTGTCATCCAATCTTGTCGCTTAGAATCATAGAGACTTACAGCATGGAAGCAGGCTCTTCGGCCCAACTTGTCCATACCACCCTTTTTTTTAAACTCCTAAGCTATTGCCAGCTGCCAGCGTTTGGCCCATATCCCTCTGTACCCATCTGACCCATGTTACTGTCTAAATCCTTTTTAAAAGACAAAATTATAGGGTGGGGAGGCATTTATAAATTATTGGAAATGATGCCTTGTAACGCCCTCAAATTGATCACAGAATAGAATCCCGACAGTGCGGAAAGAGGTCATTCTGCCCATCCAGTATGCACCAACCCAAAAAGTCACTGGACTGTGGTGACTCAGGGAATTTCACAGTAACTTCATTGCTGTGTTAATGTGAGCCTTGCTTGTGATTAATGAACTTTTGAATGGACTTACCTTGCAATAAACTGATCTTTCTCTGTGCCGTAGCTATGATTGTAACACTACATTCTGCTCTATCTCCTTTCCTTCTCTAAGCTTTGTCTGTGTAGTGAGCAAGAAACAATACTTTTCACTGTGTGTTAATACCTGTGACAATAATAAATCATATCAAATCAAATAAATTGTATCAAAAGTGATCTTTCTCTTGCGCTAAAGGTGTTGTGATCTCTGTAATGGAACTCATTGATTTTTGAACAATTATTGCTGGTTACAGCTGGAGGCTCATGTGATGAATGAGTCAGAATGTTCAAAGTCACCAACACTTCAATAAATATTTCACACAGTGTGGACCCCAATCACGAGATTAGTAAGGTGTAGACAGCTCCAAAATAAACACAGCGTCCTGCTAATAGAAAACATTTTGGGTTAAACGATGATATCTTCCAGTGAAGACATACATACATTAATCATTTAAAACTAACAGAAGCTGAGAGGGGATAGACAGCTAAATATACAGAGAGAATCTTCAAAGGAAACAAAAATGTAATTGCCACCTTTCCATGGAAGCAGGAGAGGTTAGATTCCAACAAGCAGACTGCAAACCAGTCCTAACCTGGGCAGAGATTTGGCGGATGGGAGTTTAATCCAGACAAGTGTGAGATAGTGCAATTTGGAAGGTCCAATCCATGTTGGAATTATACAGCAAATGGTAGAAACCCTTAGCAAAATTAGCAGGTAGAGGGATCTGGGCATACATGGCTACTGATCACTGAAAGTGGCAACTCAGGTAGAAAAGGTAGTCAAGAAGGCATTCGGCATGCTTACCTTCATTGGTCGGGGCATTGACATCTGTACAGAACCTTAGCTAGTCCTCATTTAGAATGTTGTATACAATTCTGGTCTCACACTACCAGAAAGATGTGGATATTGAGAGGGTACGGAAGAGGTTTACCAGGATGTTGCCTGGTTTGGAGGGTGAGAAGCGGATGGATAAACTCAATTTGTTCCCACTGGAGTGACGATGGTTGAGGAGTGATGATGTGGAGTTGCCAGCATTGAATTGGAGTGGACACAGTAAGAAGTCTCACAACACCAGGTTAAAGTCCAACAGTTTTATTTGGAATCACGAGCGCTGCTCCTTCATCAAGTGAGTGGCTTCTAATCAGCGCTCCTGGTTAAAAGAGATTAATTGTATTAGTGTCTCAAAATTAAAACAACTTTTATCGAACTGCACCCTCAATATTGGAAGCTAAGTGCTTTCCCAAGTGCTACTAGTTTATTTATTACTGTCGCAAGTAGGTTTACATTAACACTGCAATGAAGTTACTGTGAAAATCCCCTAGTCGTTACACTCCTGCACCTGTTCGTATACAGTGAGGGAGAATTTAACTAATCCTCATCGCCAGCACATCTTTCAAACTGTGGGAGGAAATCAGAGCACCTGGAGGAAACCCATGCAGACACAGGGAGAATGTGCAGATTCCGCACAGATAGTGATCCAAGCCGGAAATCGATCCTAGTGGTGCTGTGAAGCAGCAGTGCTAACCACTGTGCTGCAGTGGTGGCAGTTTTCAAAGGAGAACAATGATATAATTAAATTTATTTATTAGTCATAAGTAATTAGTCACATTAACATTGCAATGAAGTTATGAAATTTCCCTAGTCGCCATACTCTGGCGCCTGTTCAGGTCAAGTAAGCCTTTCAGAATGTGAGAGGAAACCCATGCAGACATGGGGAGAATGTGCAAACTCCGCACAGACAGTCACCTGAGGCAAGAATTGAACCAGGTCCCTGGCAACCAATTTGTGGAAACAGGATGCAAATTCCATCCAGCAACTTGTAAGTTGGCCCCAGCTAGCAGACCAGAAGCAAGAGTGTAGAAACCTTGGTGGAGGCAGTTAGACCCAAAATCTTCACTGACCCAAGAACAGACATTTCCCAAAATAACTACTCAATTAAACACACTGGCCTTTATTTGTAGATCTAAGGGATAGGATGTTATTTGGCAAGAGTTCAGATCTTGCAAATGTACTTTGGATCAGAAGAGTAATTCCTGCTGAATCCTTGGCCCCAACTCAATTCTTGAACCCATTCACCTGGTTTTGTTGAAGAGAGCAGCTATCAACTTAAAATGATTAGTGACTCCTTTGGACAATGTACCCATGGAAACGATTTGTATCAATTAGGCACAGCATGATGTCAGAGATCAATAACAAGCCTACATAATTTGAACCAGGGAGACATCTGCATCCTTTGAAGGGGGAATACTTGCTGTTGGTATGATTTACTTTAGAACTATGCAGATCAGAAACCACCAGATTAAAGCTGCTGAGGTAGAACATAGAACAGTACAGGCCCTTCGGCCCTCGATGTTGTGCCGAGCTATATCCGAACCCAAGACCAAACTATCCCACTCCCTACCATTCTGGTAGGAATTCGGGTTGACAAGATGCTTCCCTGTTTGATAGACTGGGGAAGACTGGGACTAAGAGTGGAGGTGTTTGCTGGAATGGGACTTTGAACTAGGAAAATATATTACCCGCTTGCCGGTACTCCTTTTCCCAGGGATTAGTGAGCCTCTGGAATATTTTGGATACTGACTCTGTGAGTTCCTTTAAGTGGGACCATCAGGGCCCAATTCCTCCCAATAACAGACATCCCATCATATCGGAAGGAAGCAGATACACTTTGGCCTTTGATCTCCCACCCTTTCCTTCAATCAACTAAAGACTTCAGAGGGGAATTTTCCAGGGAATTTTTTTTCTCTTATTGACCCTTCTTTGACTCAACCAGGAAAATACACAACTCTGCGGGGGAATTAGAATCATAGAATCCCAACACTGCATTCAACAAAAGGCCATTCAGCCCATCAAGTCTGCACTGAGTCTCTGACTGAGCATCTGACCCAGGCCCAGTCCCCATAATCCCAGATACTTACCCTGCTAATCTAACCTGCACACCTTGGGACACTAATGGGCAGTTTAGTACAGTTGATCCATCTAACCTACTCATATTTGGACACTAAGGGACAATTTAGCATTGCCAATCCACCAAACCTGCTCATGTTTGGACACTAGAACATAGAACATAGAACATTACAGCACAGAACAGGCCCTTCGGCCTTCGATGTTGCACCGACCAATATAAAAAGCAATGCCCCTCCAAACTAAACCATTCCCTTCTCTTCCATATACTTATCAACTAACCTCTTAAACGCCACCAAACTTGGCGCATCTACAACTGCTGCAGGCAGGGCGTTCCACTCCCAAACCACCCTTTGGGTAAAGAACCTGCCTCTGATATCCGTCCTATAACTATCACCCCTTAATTTAAAGCTGTGTCCCCTCGTGCTAGCTTTTTCCATCCTAGGAAAAAGGCTATCACTGTCCACCCTATCTAAACCTCTAATCATCTTATATGTTTCGATCAGGTCCCCTCTTAGCCGCCTCCTTTCTAACGAAAACAACCTCAAATCCCTCAGCCTCTCCTCATAAGACCTGCCCTCCATACCAGGCAACATCCTGGTAAACCTCCTCTATACCCTCTCCAGTGCCTCCACATCTTTCTTATAATGTGGGGACCAGAACTGCACACAATACTCCAAGTGCGGCCGCACTAGAGTTTTGTACAGTTGCAACATGACGTTGCGGCTCCGAAATTCAATCCCCCTACCAATAAAAGCCAAGACTCCATATGCCTTCTTAACAACCTTCTCGACTTGACTGCCTACTTTCAGGGATCTATGCACATACACACCAAGATCCCTCTGTTCATCTAGACTACTAAGAATCCTACCATTTGCCCTATACTCTACACATTTATTATTTCTGCCATAGTGCATTACCTCACACTTTTCCACATTAAACTCCATTTGCCACCTCTCGGCCCAGCTCTGCAACTTGTCTAAGTCCCTCTGCAAACTATAACACCCCTCTTCACTATCTAAGGGACAATTTAGAAAGACCAATCCACCTAACCTATGCATCTTTGGAGTGCGGGAGGAAACCGGAGCACCCGGAGGAAGCGCATGCAATCCAGGAATCGAACCCGGGTCCCTGGTGCTGTGAGGCAGCAGCGCTACCCACTGTGCCACCAACAAATTACTTATCTCTTCCCTGAATGCAAAGGACGTTTGGCAGCGATGGGACCTTACTGGGAAGCACAGTAGCACAGTTGTTCCCCTGAGGCGCCAGGGGCTAGGGTTCAATTCCTGACTTGGGTCACAATCTGTGCGGAGTTTGCACGTTCTCCCCACGTCTGCGTGGGTTTCCTCCGGATGCTCCGGTTTCCCCCCATCCAGAACCGGAAAGACATGCCGGTTAGGTGCATTGGCCGTGCTAAATTTTCCTTCAGCGTATTCGGAGTGTGGCAACTAGGGGATTTTTCACAGTAAGTTCATTGCAGTGTTAATGTAATCCTACTTGCGACACTAATAAATAAACTTTAAAGCTTAATTTCGCAATAGCAGAAAGGACACTCCTGTTCTTTTGAGTAATCATCCACCCAACGTATTTTCTACCAGGGAGAATGAAGTAATCTCAATTATTTTCTTTCCCGACCTTATTGCTTTGGACTGTATTCAGTGTGTTTATCTTCACTCGTTTGCATTCCCTGTATAAAGTATTGCTTGGAGACATGACTATTTTACTTCAAAGGTTGCTGCACATGATTACTTACCGTCAGTCTGTTTAATCATCATTAATTGGGGAATGTCTTGCAGTCACAAAGTAAAGCTTCGTAGATTTAATTGATTCATTTTTATTCCAGTGCGCCAAGCGATATTCAAGCTTCCAAGGGCCAGATTCATATCACAGAATAGAATCGTAGAAGTGCAGAAGAAGTCCATTCAGCCCATTGGGTCAACATCGACCACAATCCCACTCAGGCCCTATTCCTGTAATGCAACTCAACATTTTTACCCTACTAGTTCCCCGATACTGAGGGTCAATTTAGCACGGCCAATCCACCTAGCCCGCACGTCTTTGGACTGTAGGAGGGAACCAAAGCACCTGGAGAAAACCCACGCAGACACGGCGAGAATGTACAAACTCCACACAGACAGTGACCCCAAGTCGGGAATTGAACCCTGGCCCCAGAGCTGAGAGGCAACAGCGCTAACCATTGTTAACCACTAATCACCGTTCATAACAGTGATCATAAAATTATCACAAAATCTCACCTCGTTCGCTAAGATCCTTTCCTTCCTAAGGGAAGGAAATCTACCAACAGATTAATTTTGGGAGGTCCAGCCTGTATCAAGCACAAACTGAAAGTAAAGCAGCAGACTGTGCAACAGCCTAATGATATCACCCTCAAATCATGTGATCAGCTCTTAAAGCAATCTGCAACCCTTTTAAATATATAACATATTGACACTCTTCTTTGAAATGTGACATTCATGGGCACATAGGGATGGGCATCAAATGGCCACATCCCTGAGGGAATAAAGGGAACCAAAATCCTGCTCACCTGAGCAGGCAAATGTGTGGGAAGGAAGGAAGTGGGATCAGAGGGGAGTCCAAAGATGTGTTGATTGGCCATGCTAAATTGACCATTAGAGTCAGGGGGATGAGCAGGATAAATATGTAGTGTTATGGGGATAGAACCTGGGTGGAAATGTGGTCAGTGCAGACTCGATGGGCTGAACAGCCTCCTTCTGCACTGTAGGGATTCTATGATTCTACGATTGTGAACTCTACACCAAGCTTCCAGCACTAATTTCCTTTGGATATTCAAATTGGAACAATTAATTGTCCCTTTAGGAACAGAACAGATCATGAAAGCCAAGGAATGCTTTTAGTGCAACACTTGCTCTGCAGTCAGAGAAAGGTTAACACACTGCCCTCACACAGCCTGGATCTGACCAAGGGGATCTTCACAGTAACTTCATTGCACTGTGAATGTAAGCCTACTTGTCACTAATAAATAAACTTTAGTTTTAAACAACTAACGTCATGGATTCCGAATTTAGTGATTTAAAAAAAAGTGGAAGATAAAATCTAACTGAGCTTTTGTTGCAAGTTTTAATTGATGGGTTAATATCAGTTAGAGGACAATAGCAGGAACTGGAGTAGACGGAGCTTTTCCTGTCTGAGGGAAAGACCAAACACCAGGTAAAAAAAGTTTATTTATTAGTGCATTAACACTGCAATGAAGTTACTGCAAAAATCCCCTAATCGCCACAATCCTGTTTGGGGACACGGAGGGAGAATTTAGCACGGCTAACGCATCCTAACCAGGATGTCTTTTGGACTGTGGGAGAAAACTGGAGCACCCAGAGGAAAACCCATGCAGACATGGGGAGATCATGCAGACTCCGCAAAGACAGTGACCCGGGAGTTGAACCCTGGTCCCTGGTGCTGTGAAGCAGACGTGCTAACCACTGAGCTACTGTGCTTCCCCGAAGGAATAGCAAATAAGAATTTACTTGACAAATCGTGAGGCAGCGAAGAGCAAATATCCCTTTGACCTGACCCTGAGCAAACACAGCAGAGATGCAAATGACTTATAGTGGCAGCACGGTGGCACAGTGGTTGGCACTGCTGCCTCACAGTGCTGCGTTCGATCCTGGCATTAGTTGACTGTGTGTAATTTGCACATTCTCCCCATGTGTGTGTAGGTTTCCCCCGGCTGCTCCAATTTTCTCCCACACTCCCAAGATTGGCCATGCTAAATTGCCCCTTATAACGCCAGGGGGATTTAGCAGAGCAACTGCGTAGGGTTATGAAAATAGGCTCTGGGTAGGATTGTGGTCAGAACAGACTCGATGGGCCGAATGGCCTCCTTCTGCACTGTAGAGATTCTATGATTATGAACTCCACACCAAGTTTCCAGCACTAGTTTCCCTTGGGCAGTTCAAATCGGAACAATTAATTATCCCTTCAGGAATAGAACAGATCATTAAAGCCAAGGAATGCTTTTAGTGCAACACTTGCTGTCCAGTTGGAGAAAGGTTAACACACTGCCCTCACACAGCCTGGGATGTGGGCCAAGGGGATTTTCACTGTAACTTCACTGCACTGTTAATGTAAGCCTACTTGTCACTAATAAATAAACTTTAATTTTAGACAAATAACATCATGGATTCTGAATTTAGTGATTCAAAAAATAGGGAAGATAAAATCTAACTGAGCTTTTGTTGCCAGTTTTAATTGACGGGTTAATATTAGTCAGGAGGACAGTAACAGGAACTAAAGTGGACACGGCTTTGCCTTCCTGAGAGAAAGGACAAACACCAGGCACCAAAAATTTATTTGTTAGTGTTGCACTACATTAACACTGCAATGAAGTTACTGTGAAAATCCGTTTGCTGCCACACTCTGGCGCCTGTTCGGGTACATTGAGGGAGAATTTAGCACCCAACCAGTATGTCTTTCGGGCTGTGGGTGGAAACCCACACAGACATGGGGAGAACGTGTGCAGATAGGGTGGACAGTGATAGCCTTTTTCCTAGGATGGAGAAAGCTAGCACGAGGGGACACAGCTTTAAATTAAGGGGTGATAGTTATAGGACGGATATCAGAGGCAGGTTCTTTACCCAGAGGGTGGTTGGGGAGTGGAATGCCCTGCCTGCAGCTGTTGTAGATGCGCCAAGTTTGGTGGCGTTTCAGCTGTTAGTTGATAAGTTTATGGAAGAGAAGGGAATGGTTTAGTTTGGAGGGTCATTGCTTTTTTCATAATTGGTCGGCGCAACATCGAAGGCCGAAGGGCCTGTTCTGCGCTGTAATGTTCTATGTTCTATGATAGTGGCCCAAGCTGGGAATTGAACCTGGCACTGCGAGGCAGCAGTGCTAACCACCATTCCATTCTGCTGCCCCAAGGAAGTATTGAATAAGAATTTAAATCATCATCCTGTCAGACAGTGAAGGGTGAATGATCCTTTGACCTGCGCCTGAGCAAAACCAGCGCGGATACAAATGAATTAAATCAGTGGCACAGTTTCAGGGACTTGGGTTCAATCCCAGCCTTGGTTGACAGTGCATAGACTGCACATTCTCCCCGTGTCTGCCTGGATTTCCTCCTGGTGCTCCAGTTTGCTCCCACCGCCCACAGATGTGCGGGTGAGGTGGAT
This sequence comes from Sphyrna mokarran, assembly GCA_024679065.1. NCBI lineage: Eukaryota > Metazoa > Chordata > Chondrichthyes > Carcharhiniformes > Carcharhinidae > Sphyrna > Sphyrna mokarran. Next base: position 12,858,596 of record JAGIQG010000033.1, read on the forward strand.
TGGCTATGCTAAATTGCCTTGAGTCGCTGTCTGTGTGGAGTCTGCACATTCTCCCCATGTCTGCGTGGGTTTCCTCCAGGTGCTGCAGTTTCCTCCCACCGTCCACAGAAGAGAGGGTTAGGTTGATTGGCGGTGCTAAATTGAACCTTAGTGTCGAGGGCGGGGGGGTGGTATTAGCAGGGTAAATGTGTGGGGTTACAAGAATCAGGCCTGGGTGGGATTGTGGTCAGTGCAGGCTCGATGGGCTGAATGGCCTCCTCTGTATTGTAGGGAATCTATTTGCAACAAAGGGGGTCCCTAGGGAATATCATACCCTGTATATGAAACACAGTCGGGCTCCTTGAGACTTGGCAACATCGCAGAACAACCTGTCACTCACTTGGTTAGGCGTTGCCTTGTATACCCAGTTCCACTCCCCCTCCCTCCCCCCACCTCTTGTCTGATGAGGGAGCGGACGCTAAGCTGATGAAGTGTAACTTCTGTTCCAGTTGGTATGTCACGGGTCAGGGTCACGCTGCCAGCTCAACACATGGATCAGCAAGGGACTTACCGTTTAAAACAAAGTTTTGCGTTTGACAGACCATTGTGTTGCGCAACAAAGGTTTGCGCAGAGATTAAAGGATTTTCCACCGGGGCAGTATTTAATACTGCCACCAGAGGGCAGTTGGACTTGTGTGAGGTGGATAGCCCCAGTTAGGGGTGTGATGGAGTACTCCCCTGGGGTGGTACAGCTCCAACCACGCTCAAGAAGCTCGACACCATCCAGGACAAAGCAAAGAAAAGAACAAAGAACAAAACAGCTTCCACGGGCCCAACGAGCCCGCGCCGCCACCTAATGTTCCCACCTCTACCCGTGGATCCCTGTCTGTGTTTATAGATCTATGGATTAAAAACCAAATTTGAGACAATTTAGGGAGAATTTGTTTTGCCGATCAGCCTAAGAGCACATCTTTGGGATGTGGGAGGAAACCGGAGTGCCTGGAGAAAACCCACGCAAGCACGGGGAGAATGCGCAAACTCCCACAGACACAGGCCCAAATTCATGTATCTGCACAGCACAGCGATAGTCACTGAGCTGTCGCGTTGCCCATCAAAGGGTCCAGGTCAAGCGTACACTAACGACGTGAAGCACTAGGATACTCTCGAAAAAAAAAATCCAAGAGCAGCTTGATTAACATCCCCATCTTTTAATTTAAACATGCATTGCTTCCACCGTCGGTGCAAAGTGGGTGATTGTCAATACTTTGGAAGCTGTCACTTCATCTCTTGCTCGACACGAGTCCTCATATTGAAAATATCTATTTCTGATCACCCGTTGCAGTCACATCACTGTTACACAGTTGCAGTACTGTGGTGCCATTTCTCCAACATCCAAATTTCTGGATCACAATTCACTGACCTTGTGATTCACCTGAGTCAAATACTTGTGTTACATTAATGCGTTCTGGCATTGCTCTTTGCAGTTTTCCAGCAACAGTTTAAAGTTTATTTATTAGTGCCACAAGTAGGCTGACATTAATACTGCAATGAAGTTACTGTGCAAGTCCCCTAGTCGCCACACTCCGACGCTGAGGGAGAATTTACCACAGCCGATGCACTTAACCAGCAAGCCTTTCGTACAGTGGGAGGAAACCGGAGCATCCGGAGGAAACCCATGCCGACATGGGGAGGTAGTGGCCCAAGCTGGGAATCAAACCCTGGGCAGCAATGCTAACCACTGTGCAACAAAGTGTGGTGGGAGCTGAGCTCTTAACACCCAGATCATTACCTCTGCTTGATTCTGGGTTTGATTCCAGCTTAGGTGGCTGTGTGGAGTCTGCACATTCTCCTGGTGTCTGTGTGGGTTTCCTTCAGGTTCTCCAGTTTTCTCCCACAGTCCAAAGATGTGCAGATTAAGTGACCTGGCCATGCTAAATTGCCTCTTAGTATCTCAAGATGTGTAGATTGGGTGGTTTGGCCATGCTAAATTGCTCCTTAGTGTCCAAAGATGTGCAGGTTAGGTGGATTGACCATGCTAAATTGCTCCTTAGTGTCCAAAGATGTGCAGGTTAGGTGGATTGACCATGCTAAATTGCTCCTTAGTGTCCAAAGATGTGCAGGTTAGGTGGATTGGCCATGCTAAATTGCTCCTTAGTGTCCAAAGATGTGTAGATTAGGTGGATTGACCATGCTAAATTGCTCCTTAGTGTCCAAAGATATGCAGGTCAGGTGGATTGGCCAAGTTAAATTGCCCCTTAGTGTCCAAAGATGAACAGGTTAGGTGGATTTGCTATATTAAAAAAATGTTCCTGAGTGTTGGGTAGTGGGGTGGGGCAATATCAGGGTGAATACATGGAGTTACGGGAAAAGGGCCTGGGTGGGATTGTGGTCAATGCAGATTCGATGGGCTGAATGGCCTCCTTCTGCACTGTAGGGATTCTATGCTTACAATGGTGACAATAAATGACTGTAAGGAGCTTTGGGGATGTCCAGAAGTTGCGAAAGATGCTATATAAATTCATTTACTTCCATCCAACGAAGTGCCTTCGATGGGGAGGGAAGATTGTTGCGGCTTTTTGGGCAGAGTTGTTTCCAGCCTCAAGGTGGCCCCACTCCATCAGGTTACCGAACAAGGCCTGGTCCCTTTACCACCTCTTCGCCAGCACTTAGCGTCACCAAGACTCGGATTCACTTCTTATGAGCAGCAAACGTGGTGCACTTAATGCACACATGGGACACGAGGTAAAACACATGCATAAAAAATAGCAGCAAAATTAGACGTGTTCCTAATTCCAGCAGACAGCTGGCTCAGACCTGGGCTATTTGACCGTGATGGGACCTGACAGCGTGTGTGCAAAGTAACCTCGCATATTTCGTCAGGCATCTTAATTAGACAGCCTCGCTCGAGAGGGAGGCGAAGAGTCAGCAAGCTCCAGTGAGCAGGAATGTCTGCGAGTCGTTTGGGGCATTGCGCACCAGCCAGATCTCCATTAAAGTTGGGCGGTCATGCAATAAGCATCGGAATGTTTAAATAATAATCAACCCCGAAAAACACGTAATGATTAATCTCGAAATGTCCGTGTGTGCATTTGGAAACAGCCCACACCCACACAAAAACACTGCTGTGTAATAAACTGCGATGTGCTTTACATAAACGTAGAAAGACAGATTATAACCAGCTGCTTTTGAAAGGCAGCAAGATTTATTGTTGAAATTCACGGTTCCTCATTAGAGAATTGTCTTTTCAGGAAGGGTAATTGTCCTGAGTTAGATTTTACCCAAATTGCACTTGTGTTTCTAACCATCAGGGGTGGCATCAAATTCATATTCCTTCCTGTTGAAAATGTGTCATTTTTAACACATTGATTATCTTTTTTCAATAATCTATTAAATATCTTACTACTGGAGTTCCAAACTAAAAAAGTTAACAAAGTCTTTTTCGTCACAAGTAGGCCAACATTAACACTGCAATGAAGTTACCGTGAGTATCACCACACTCCAGCACCTGCTTGGGTACACTGAGGGACAATTTAAATTTTATTTTATTAGTGTCGCAAGTAGGCTTACATTAATACAGCAATGAAGTTATTGTGAAAATTCCCCCAGTCATCACACTCCGGTGCCTGTTCGGGTACACTGAGGGAGAATTTAAAGCTTATTTTGTTAGTGTCACAAGTAGGCTTACGTTAACACTACAATGAAGTTACTGGGGGTATCTCCTAGTTGCCACACTTCAGCACCTGTTTGGGTACACCGAGGGACTGTTTAAACTTTATTTTGTTAGTGTCACAAGTAGGTTTACATTAACACTGCAATGAAATTACTGTGATAGACTCTTATTCGTCCCACCCTGGCATCTGTTTGGATGTGCTGAATTTAGTGCACTTAATCTGCACAGCTTTGGGACTGTGGGAGGGGATTGGAGCACCCGGAGGAAACCCTCGCAGATACTGGGAAAATGTGTCGACTCCACGCGGACAGCTGGGAATTGAACCTGGATCCCAGACAGAAATAGAAGGACGAAATGCAGAGTTTGTAATTATGAGATAAATTCTGGGCTAAAAACCCCTCTGCCTCTCATTGGCTGAAGTCAATATTTATTCAGCTTAAGATATGATTGAAAGAAAGCTGGTGCTCAGTTTTATGTGGTCTAGTAAGGAAAATACATATTTCTGATCAGCCGTGCATTCTGCACCATCTCAGATAAGATGCATTCTCTGCAGATGCTGGGGGCTCTTTACCAACACAAATACTGTACCAGGAGTGACCCTTGTGTGAGGTCTCCTCCCCATGTGTGGAAATTAAGTTATGACAAACAACTCTGTCAAGTAATGAAAAATGCTTACAAAGCTTTCAGTGAGGCCAACGCTTGAGTACTTGGGATAAGCGGCTAATCTAAGCCTTGTGTCAGGTCCATAAACACTAAATTCCTGCCCTTAGCCACAGGATGAAACAAAGACAAGTTACCATGATAAATAGCAAAAAAAAGTTAAGTTGGCATATTATGCTAATAAAGGAGACTATTTTCTATTGGATAAGAAAGGACAAAAAGCTATGCTATGATTGTTGGATTAAATATGCAAATAAAGGATTAAAAGGTGCTTGTTTCTCATTCGCTGTAATTAACTATAACTGTTAATTATCTATGTGAATCAACAGGACATCAGAGTGACATTCACTGTGTCTGTTCTCCTTGTTAGCAGGTAAGAAAAAGCTTAAAAGGTCTGAGTGCTCACCATGCATTGTCTGGTTAATCTCTAGCACAAGATCACTTTGCTTTGGTGCTGTAGAACCGTCTGGAAAGACAGTGGCCTAATGATATTGTCACTAGATCTCCAATAGATGACGGTCTAGTGGTATTATTGCTGGACTATTAATACAGGAACTCATTATGAATGAAGCTTAGCCCATCACACAAACCAACATCCCATCCATTAACTCCATCTATGCTTCCCACTGCCTCAGAAAAGCAGCCAGCATAATCACAATCCTTGCACCCTGGATGTTCTCTCTTCCACATTCATTTGTTGAGAAAAAGATACAAAAGCCTGAGGTCACGTAACGACCAATTCAAAAACAGCTTCTTCCCTGCTGCTGTCAGACTTTTGAATGGACCTACCTTATGTTAAGTTGATCTTTCTCTACACCCTAGCTATGGCTGTAATATCACATTCTGCACCCTCTCCTTTCTTTCTCCCCTGTGTACTCAATGAACAGTATTTTTTGTCTGTATAGTGCACAAATAACAATACTTTTCACTGTATGTGATATTAATAAATTAAATCAAATTCCACTTCCTTCCCAGAATCACAGCATTGTTACAGTACAAAAGGGGGCCATTCAGCCCATTGTGTTACAACTAGCTCTCCAGAACAGAGATTCCCAACAAGTGGGCCGTGAAGATTCCCCCAGGTAATCCATGAAAACGGTCAAACATCATGTAACCGAGCTAAAACTAACATCTGCAGCTTTGTGGACAACCTCTCCAAAGCCCAGTGAATCTCGGGCCTCCCATGCATACGTGGGCTGGGAGAGAGCCACACGTGTGTGGTTTAGGTTTCTGACATTGATTGAGCTGAAGACAAAGGTCTCCGTGGGCCCGGAGCAAAAACCCAAAAACGTACAAAAACTCTAGGAGAAGCCAGAGAGATAGAGAGAGATTGAAAACCATAGGCAAGAGGACAGAGATGTGTTAAAAACCAAGTTGAAAGAGAGGGAAAAGATGACAGAAAGAATGGGAGGAATGGCTCAAGTTGTTTCATAATGTAGATGTGTGCTGTGACATATGCAAGTGGAATCACTGTCCTAGAAGAGCAATTCACCCAAGTATCTCTCCCAGACCATCTCCCCGAAGCCTGAGCACTCTTCCTTTTCAGTTAACAGTTGGACGGCATGGTGGCACAGTGGTTAGCACTATTGTCTTACAGCGCTAGGGACCCAGTTTGATTCCCCGGCCTCGGGTCACTGTCTGTGTGGAGTTTGCACGTTCTCCCCGTGTCTGCGTGGGTTTCCTCCGGGTGCTCCAGTTTCCTCCCACAATCTGAAAGACGTGCGGGTTGAGTTGATCGGTTATGCTAAATTGATCCTCAGGGGGATTAGAACTGCAAGTACGTATAAGATCTGGGTGGGATTGTTGTCAGTGCTGGCTCGATGGGCCAAATGGCCTCCTCTTGCAGATTCTGGGGCTGGAATTTTACCATCACATCGGGGTGGAGGGTGGGCAAAGGGGATGGGGGAGAAACGAGTCTTGCAGAATGCTATTCGCCATGGGCCTCAGATGGGATCTTATGAACTTCGGACTAGTGAGGTACGTGAATCCAAATACCAATAGTTCCTGTGGTTGGCACAGTGGCACAGTGGTTAGCACTGCTGCCTCACAACGCCAGGGAACTGATTCGATTCCCAGCTGGGGTCACAATCTGTGTGGAGTTTGCACATTCTCCCCGTGTCTGCGTGGGTTTCCTCCGGGTGCTCCGGTTTCCTCCCACAGTCCGAAGGATGAGGTGGATTGGCCGTGCTAAATTGCTCCTTAGAGGGTTAGCAGGGTGGGGTCATGGGGGTAGGGCCTGGGTGGGATTGTAATTGGTGCAGGCTCAAAGAACCAGATGGCTTCCTTCTGCACTGTGGGGGTTCAGTTCTATTCTATATTGCAAGGATGAAGGTCAGAGTGGAGTTCAGGGATTTGGGGTGATTTCCTTTTTCACTTACGCGGTTCCTAGGCCTGGCTCTTGCTTTGCAAGCGTGACGGGCCATCAGCAGTTTTACCGCCTCGGACGGAACCATACGAGCCTTGGGCAGGTGAAGAGGTAAAATTCCAGCACATGAATCCAAATAGTAGTGGTTCCTGTGCGAGGATTGAAAAGAACAATGGTTCGATTATTTTTTGTGCCAATTTTTAAAGACATGCAGTGGGCACGGGGATGAAAGTTAAAAGAGTGGATTGGTTTTAAGGAACAGGCTCCCGAGCCAATTTGGATGCCCTTGTGGGTCACCCTGGTGACGTGGGCGCAGTAGGTTTACGGGCACAGCCAGCCCAGGGCACCTTCAGATCAGATGGGTGCACCTGCCCTGAAGTAAGGCATTTTTCTTTCAACGGGGAAGCCAGCAATGAAATGAGGGAGGGACGGAGTTAGAGTGAAACTGACAGAGACTTTTATCTTCCCCTCAGCGTGAACCGCAGAAGAAAACATTGGCAGCATCGCCACGCACTGAAACTCAATCCAGAGGGTGCAAGATTAGTTCCAATTTCTAAAGCCTGGCACTGTGCCAAGTCGACAGTGTTTACTATGGCTTTTGTGCGTTGCTCTTGATGCTTATTCTTTCTGTAAATAAGCAGATCATAGAAACCCCTACAGAATACAGAGAGAGACTATTCGGCCCATCCAGTCTGCACCCACCACAATCCCACCTTGCCCCTATCCCTATATCCCTACATGTTTTACCATCTAATCCTCTAACCTGTGCACCTACGGTCAATTTTTAGCATGGTCAATCAACCTAACCCGCACTGTGGGAGGAAACCAGGGCACCCGGAGGAAACCCACGCAGACACGGGGAGAATGTGCAAACTCCACACATGATGCCGGCTTTGGACTGGGGTAAACACAGTAAGAAGTCTCGCAACACCAGGTTAAAGCCCGACCAGTTTATTCGATAGTAATTTGATTTCCTATCAAACAAACTGGTTGGAATTTAACCCGGTGTTGTGAGAATTCCCACTGCCCAAACTCCACGCAGGCAGTGACCCGAGCCGGGAATTGAACCCAGGTCCCTGGAGCTGTGAAGCAGCAGTGCTAACCACTGTGCCACCGTGAAAAGTGAACACTGCCCCACTCACTCCAAACCCAGGACTAGGGGTCTGCAGAATGCTGAACACAAGGTGGATACCGTGGGCATACCTGTGGCATTAAAGGGGCATGCCGGGAATGTACTGTGCGGCACGATGGCACAGTGGTTAGCACTGCTGCCCTCACAGCTCCAGGGATCTGGGTTCAATCCCCGGCTTGGGTCACTGTGTGTGGCGTCTGCACATTCTCCCCGTGTCTGCATGGGTTTCCTCCGGGTGCTCCGGTTTCCTCCCACAGTCTGAAAGAGGTGCTGGTTTAGGTGCATTGGCCATGCTAAATTCTCCTTCTAAACAGGCGGCGGAGTGTGGCGACTAGAAGATTTTCACAGTAACTTCATTGCGGTGTAAGCCTACTTGTGTCACTGATCAATGAGCTTAAAAGCTTTAAACTATTCTCCACCCTCTGAAATATCCCAGCAAGTCATTCATTTTCATTTGAGAAGGTGGCTCGATGCCAGCACCCTCAGGCTTCCCCAGTAATGGCCCCATTTTGTGAATGAATATTTAAAAAATCCGAGAACATAACAGCAATTCCAACCCAACTCTTCTTTTGTAAGGGAAATCTTAAATGAAAAGCCATTATAGACTTTGAGCACCGACACTATATTTAAAAGAGCCCACCAAAGCCTCTACATTCTCAGAAAATTGGGGAAATTTGGCGTGTCTGCTATGACTCTCAACAACGTTTACAGATGCACCATAGAAAGCATCCTTTCTGGTTGTATCACGGCTTGCTATGGACTCCTGCTCTGCCCAAGGAACTTCAAAAAGTCGTAAAAGTAGTCCAATCCATCATATAAACCAGCCTCCCATCCATTGACTCTGCCTACACTTTCTGCTGCCTCGGAAAAGCAGCCAGCATAATCAAGGACCCCACGCACCCCAGTCATTCTCTCTCCCACTTTCTTCCTTTGGGAAGAAGATACAAAAATCTAGGATCACGTACCAACCGACTCAAGGACAGCTTCTTCCCTGCTGCCATCAGACTTTCAATAGATCTACTTTACATAAAGCTGATCTACACCTTAGCTGTGACTGTAACGCTACATTCTGCACCCTCTCCTTTCCTTCTCCTCTATGTTCTCTATGAAAAGTATGTTTTGTCTGTATAGCGCACAAGAAGCAATGCTTTTCTCTATATCCCAATACAGTAGGGGCAGCACGGTGGCACAGTGGCTAGCACTGCTAGCTCACAGGGTTTAATTCCAGCCTTGCGTAACGACTTGTGCAGAGTCTGCATGTTTTGATAATCTGTAAACCAATCCTATTGTGGGGATGTTGATATGGTCCTCGGGAGTCTAAAAGATGGGAGCGTTAAAAGAACATTTGCCATCTGCTAAGTAACAACTTAGTCCAACTTTCAGAGTTGCTGAATCTCTCATATCTACATTCATGTCTTAAAAGAAAGCCTAATTTCAATCGCAAAGGCACCAAGAGAAGATAATGAAGACAAAAGAAATCAGCAAAGAAGAAAAAGACTCCGAAAGATGACAAACCCGGTTAAAATTTTGATAGTGACTAAAGATTGTGTTTTTTTTGTTATTGAGCAGAAATTGTATTTATCTAAACAGCATTCCATTAAAATCATGTTTTATTGGGTTTGTTAATAGTTTAGTTAACCTGTTCACTGTTAGTTAGATAAACAAAGTGTTAACTTTTGCAGAGAGAGTTTCAGGGAGTTATTTTAATTTAAACTAAAAGGTGCTGAAGGGCAGATATTACCCCTTCTCACACACTCTTTAACAGATTATGAAATTTCATTCCAGAAAGGCAAGAAAGACTGCCAGCAGATACAACTGAAGATAAGAACTCTTGTGAGAAAAATAACTGTCCCACCTGACCTGTCAATCATTCTTCCCCCAACAATTCAAAAAGGTCGTAAAACCCAGGACAGTGCATTAGGCCCAGATTTAAAATTTTCAAAAATTACATGACAGACAACAATAATGGACTCAGACAGGTTGGCAACAAACACAACAGATGCTCTTAAAGGAAAAAGATGATTAAAATACACTTCTTAAAGGTGCAGTACCACCATACCTTAAAGAGTTAATTCACGATGATAAATTGCATAAACCTGGGTTTGTGTTCGGAAGATCGAGGGATGGTCTAATTGCAATGTTTAAAATAATCCAGCAATTTGATGGGGTGGACATAGAAAGTTTGGACCCTCTGATTGGTTTTGTTTACCTCACAGAATCACAGAATCCCTACAGTGCAGAAGGAGGCCATTCAGCCCATCAAGCCTACACCGACACAATCCTATTCAGCCCCTATTTCCGTAAACCCACATATTTATCCTGCTAATCCCCCTGATGTTAGACTCAATTGAAAATAGCCAATCAACCTAACCTCACACATCTTTGGGCTGTGGGAGGAAACCAGAGTACTTGGAGGAAACACACACGGACACGGGGAGAATGTGCAGACTCCACACAGACTGAGACCCGAGGCTGGAATCGAACCCAGGCCCCTAGCGCTGTGAAGCAGCAGTGCTAACCACTGTGCCACCCGAAAATGCAGTGGAAATGATTCCCATCCTCGGCCTAAATGTGCTGGGGCTCAGCTGAAAATTTCAAGACGCGAGGGGTTAGGTAGGTGAATTTATACAAGATTTGGAGATAAGACAGGTATGTGAATTGAGGCAGCTTTGATTTTTACTAAGTGCTGGAACAGATTCCAGGGACAGAATGACCCTACTCTCCTGTTCGAGTGTACGTAACATTATCTCTCAAAGGGTCAGTTGTTATAAAACAGACAGCAGCAAGAAAGAATATTCATGAGCCATAGACCCTAATCCAGCACAATTTGGAATTCCAGAAGGGTTGAAAATATAACACATAGCACCACTTGATCCATCCAACTTGTGATGATGGAGGGTTATTAATTTCTTGAGCGATCCAGGTGGATTACAGAATTTCATACCTCAGAGTAAGTTATCTAAAACAGAGGTCACCGACCACGTTAGATTCATTCAGTTTGTGAAGTTCAATGCACGTTTGAGAGTCACTTGTTACCTCCAGATCTCTGGGTTAGGGGCCGATATATCGGTTCGCTCCATTATGTTGCGGTGGCGCTGTGCCACAGTGGTTAGACTGCCACCTCACAACACCAGGGACGCAGTTTCGATTCCTGGCTTGAGTCACTGTCTGCATGTTCTCCCCGTGTCTGAGTGGGTTTTCTCCAGGTGTTCTGGTTTCCTCTCACAGACTTACGGCGTGCAGGTTAGGGTGGATTGGCCATGCTAAATTGTTCCTTTGTGTCCACAAATATGCAAATAAGGTGGATTGGCCATGTTAAATTGCGCCTTAGTGTCCAAAGACGTGCAGGTTAGGTGGATTGGCCATGCTAAATTGCTCCTTAGTGTTGAAAGATGTGTAGGTTAGGTGGATTGGCCATGCTAAATTGCCCCTTATTATCCAAAGATGTGCAGATTAGGTGGATTGGCCATGCTAAATTGCCCCTTATTATCCAAAGATGTGCAGATTAGGTGGATTGGCCATGCTAAATTGCCCCTTATTATCCAAAGATATGCAGGTTAGGTGGATTGGCCATGTTAAAGTGTCCTTTAGTGTCCAAAGATGTGCAGATTAGATGGATTGGCCATGCTAAATTGCTCCTTATTATCCAAAGATATGCAGGTTAGGTGGATTGGCCATGTTAAAGTGTCCTTTAGTGTCCAAAGATGTGCAGATTAAATGGATTGGCCATGCTAAATTGCTCCTTTGTGTCCACAAATATGCAAATTAGGTGGATTGGCCGTGGTAAATTGCCCCTTAGTATCCAAAGATGTGCAGATTAGGTGGATTGGCCATGCTAAATTGCCCCTTATTATCCAAAGATATGCAGGTTAGGTGGATTGGCCATGTTAAAGTGTCCTTTAGTGTCCAAAGATGTGCAGATTAGATGGATTGGCCATGCTAAATTGCTCCTTTGTGTCCACAAATATGCAAATTAGGTGGATTGGCCGTGGTAAATTGCCCCTTAGTATCCAAAGATGTGCAGATTAGGTGGATTGGCCATGCTAAATTGCCCCTTATTATCCAAAGATATGCAGGTTAGGTGGATTGGCCATGTTAAAGTGTCCTTTAGTGTCCAAAGATGTGCAGATTAGATGGATTGGCCATGCTAAATTGCTCCTTTGTGTCCACAAATATGCAAATTAGGTGGATTGGCCGTGGTAAATTGCCCCTTAGTATCCAAAGATGTGCAGGTTAGGTGGATTGGCCATGCTAAAATGTCCCTTTGATTCAGGAGGACTAGCTAGGGTAAATACATAGGGATAGGGTCTGGGTGGGGTTGTGGTCAGTGCAGACTCAATAGGCTGAATGGCCTCCTTCTGCACTACAGAATTCTATGATTTTATTAAACAATGTCATGGGGTGAATTTATCGTCCTGCCTGCTGTGGGAATCGAAGCGGGCGAGGGACGGACAATGGAGAAATCTGTTGAGTTTGGCGAAAGGAGGCCATTCCACCCATTGAGCCTGCCTGATAACAATCCTACCCAGGCCCTATCCCTGTAACCCCACATATTCACCCTGACACTAAGGGGCAATTGTTTTTAGCGTGGCCAATCCATCTAATCTGCACATCTTTGGAGTATGGGAGGAAACCAGAGCACCCAGAGGAAACCCACGCAGACACGGGGAGAACATGCAAACACTGCACAGACTGTGCAGCTTCTTCCCTGCTGCCATCAGACTTTTGAACGGACCTACCTCGCATTAAGCTGATCTTTCCCCACACCCTAGCTATGACTATGGCATTACATTCTGCGCCCTTTCCTTTCCTTCTCCCACTGTGTACTCCATGAACAGTATGTTTTGTCAAGTGTGCAAGAAACAATATTTTTCACTATATTACCTAATACAATAGCGGGCAGCACAGGGGATAGTACCTCACAGTGCCTTGGATTAGAGGCTGTGCAGAGTTTGCATGCTCTCCCCACGTCTGCGTGGGTTTCCTCCCACATTCTGAAGGACGTTCTGGTCAGGTGCATTGACCTGAACAGGCACTGGAAGAGAGGAATTTCACAGTAACTTCATTGCAGTGTTAACGTAAACCTTTCTTGTGACTAGTAAATAAACTTTCTCAATCCTCAACCTCTCAATTCCTTCTCTATGAACGGTATGCTTTGTCTGCATTAGTGCGCGAGAAACAATACTTTTCACTGCATCCCAACCAATGATAAATCAAATCAAATCAGAAATTAAGTCCAACGCCTCTGCAATTTCCACGCTCACTTCCCTCGGTATCCTTGGATGAATCTCGGACTGATCTTGGTGCCTTTCAGTGCAGAATGGAAAAAGAGGTATTTTTATTAAAGTCATTGTTTCGCAAGGAATGTGGCCATGAACTTATTTCCTGGGTCAGGGTTAACATTCTCTGGGGTGGTTAAGGCTTAAGATGAAATCTACCATCGCTTCACTACTTCAACGTCAATCTAATGATCTTTAAAAAGGACAACAAACATCATCCCTCGACATATTTTAGAAATTATTTGAAGAGGATTATGCAATAGGCAGCGATTACTAAGGATTAGTTTGTTAATGATTCTGGTTAGGTTCCCACTATGTAAAGCTAGGAAATTCTCACTAGTAAAAGATAACTTGAATGGTGAAATTGGTTGGAGATCGATATTAGTCCCTGTTCCCCGGTCTGACCTCCCTTTGTGTCTGGGGGTCAATGAACTGGCCTCCAGACAAAGGCAATGCGGAGGTACAAAAGATATTAACTGGAATAGACAGGAGAAAGCCCAAGACATTACTTTGAGTGCAGCCAGGAAATTGGGAACAGCATTTGGAATTTCAGATCACTGAGAAAAGGGAAGTTAGGATAAATCACGAACATATATAATTTCTTCCCAAGGCATTTTACAATATTTACATTCTTGAACTGCAGTTGCAGCCGTAATTGTAGAGATATAAAATCCCTGCAGTACAGAAGGAGGCCATTCAGCCCATTGAGTCTGCGCTGACTCTCTGACAGAGATCTAACGTTGGCCCATCCCCCTGCACAATCTCCGTAATAGCTTATATTTGTAATAGCTTATCTCCCTGGGGCACTAAGGGGCAATTTAGTATGGTCAATCCATCTAAATGTCACATCTTTGAAAGCTAAGGGGTAATTTAGCATGGTCAATTCCCCAAACTGCACTACTTGGGACATGGGGGGAACAATTTAGCATGGCCAATCCACCTAACATGCACATTTTTGGACACTAAGGGTAATTTAGCATGGTCAATCCACCTAACCTACATATCTTTGGACACTAAGGGACAATTCAGCATGGCCAATCCATCTAACCCACACATCTTTGGACACTAAAGGACAATTTAGCATGGTCAATCCATCTAACCCGCACATCTTTGGACACTAAGGGACAATTTAGCTCGGCCAATCCACCTAACCTGCACATCTTTGGACTGTAAGGGGCACATTCTCCCCGTAACTTTGTGGGTTTCCTCCAGATGCTCCGGTTTCCTCCCACAGTCTAAAAGGCGTGCAGGTTAGGTGCATTGGCTGTGCTAAATTGCACCTGAATGTCCTGGGATGTGTAGGTTAGAGAGATCAGAGAGGTAAATATGTGGGGTTATGGGGACAAGGCCTGTTGTCAGTGCAGACTTGATGGGCCGAATGGCCTCCTCCTGTAGGGATGCTATGATTTTATCTGGGAGATATCAATGCTAATCACTGTTAATATTGCCAAGTCAAGTATTGTACATGTTTGTAGACCTGACTTAACAACGTGGATCTGTATGAGGCAATCGATTCAGTCTTGAATGAGTGTAGGTCATCATCGATCAGTGGATTGACATTCCATTCTTAGGTTGGTGCAGTTATTGGAGAGGGGAAACTTTGATTCCCTCCATTTGGGTTGGATTCAAACTAAATCCTGAGAGATGAAATGGTAACATTATCAATGCACCAATTTGCTCTCAGTGAGATGAAGAAGTCTCAACTTCTACTTTGCAAACAAGGACTTGGAAAACATAAATACCTTTGTTAACACTTCACAGGCAAGTGTCTGACCAATACTTTCCCACTGGTCATTTCTCATGGCCAGTTTTATCTCACCACGTTTGCTGCACTATCAGCTAATTGACATAGGTTTCCCCATTAGTAACCTGAATTCCTCAACCTCGCCCCGCGGCTGGGATTCTCCAATCCCACGGCTGGAGATTTGGCTGAGTACCAAGTTCTCCATCCTCGCTGGCAGAGGTGGTGGGGCAGACAGGACTGGAGAATTCTGACCAATATATTCATTCTGAAATTCCCATCCTGATCCCTTCTTGTCTCTGTAGCCTCCTCCATCCAGAGTCCCAACCTCCGGGATCTGAGGCTCCTTCAATTCTATTGCCATAAAATCATAGAATTCCTACAATACCAAGGAGGCTATTCCCCCCATTGAATCTGCACAGACTCAATGGAAAAATATCTTACCCAGATCCACACCTCTGTCCTAACCTGGTATCTTCCACCTCACCTGTACATCTTTGGACACTAAGGGGCAATTTACCATGGCCAACCCACCTAACCCGCACATCTTTGGACAGTAAGTGGCAATTTAGCATGGCCATTCCACCCTAACCCACACATCTTTGGACACTAAGTGGCAATTTAGCATGGCCAATCCACCTATCCTGCACATCTTTGGACACTAATGGGCAATTTAGCATGGCCAATCCACCTAACCTGCACATCTTTGGACACTAAAAGGCAATTTAGCATGGCCGATCCATCTAGTCTGCAGATCTTTGTAACTAAGTGGCAATTTACCATGGCCAATCTACTTAGCCTGCACAACTTTGCACACTAAGGGGCAATTTAGCATGGCCAATCTACTTAGCCTGCACAACTTTGCACACTAAGGGGCAATTTAGCATGGCCAATCCACCGAACCTACACATTTTTGGACTATGGGAGGAAACCAGAGCACCCAGAGAAAACCCACATGGATACAGGGTGAATGTGCAAACTTCAAGATTGGGATTGAACCTGGGTCCCTGGCGCTGTTGTGGGGAGGAGTTGCTCTGTGAAGAAAGCAAATGTATCTTTTTGTTTCATGACTTACTGTAGCTGTATGTATTCCTTTTTTTAAGGTACTCATAAATCACTCATGTTTTCCATTAATTCTGAGCCAACGGGATATGATTTTTCAATCAGTGAATCCCCGGTGGCTTGTGAATTTACTGAGCTCATCACCGTTGGATGAGGGCCTGTTGGATGATGGCTGCTTTTGTTGAGCTTGACGTTCTATGGCGATAGCTGGGAATCTGCTATCATGGCTCTCAGCAAGCAGATGTCCACTCAGGGTGAAAGTCCACAAAACTCGGTCCAATTTAACATGGCCAATCACACCTAACCTTTACATCTTGGGTGGCACGTTGGCACAGACTGTTGCTTCACAGCACCAGTGTCCCGGATTTGATTCCCGGATTGGGTGACTGGCTGTGCAGAGTTTGCATGTTCTTCCCGTATCTGCGTGGGTTCCTTCCCACAGTCTGAAAGACATGCTGGGTAGATGCATTGGCCATGCTAAATTGCCCCTTAGTGTCCCAAGATATGGCAATTTAGCATGGCCAATCCACCTAACCCGCACATCTTTGGACACTAAAAGGCAATTTAGCATGGCCAATCCACCTAACCCACACATCTTTGGACACTAAGTGGCAATTTAGCATGGCCAATCCACCTATCCTGCACATCTTTGGACACTAATGGGCAATTTAGCATGGCCAATCCACCTAACCCACACATCTTTGGACACTAAAAGGCAATTTAGCATGGCCAATCTAAATTGATATGCAGGTTAGGAGAATTGGCCATGCTAAATTGCCCCTTAGTGTCTCAAGATGTGCGGGTTAGGAGGATTGGTCGTGCTGAATTGCCCCTTATTGTCAATGATGTACGGGTTAGGAGGATTGGCCATGCTAAATTGTCATTTAGAGATGATGCACCTCAAAATGTGTCAGGTTGGGCGTAGACAACACTACGATGATAGTCCTTGTTCAAGAAATATTCTCCGTATGATCTGGGACTATTCTATTTTTGATTGGATGGTTGGGCATCAGGGGTGGCACAGTGTTAGCACTGCTGCCTCACAGTGTCAGGTAGCCAAGTTCAATGCAAGGTTTGGGGCACTATCTCTGCACATTCTCACCGTGTCTGGATGGGTTTCCTCCAGGTGTTGCGGTTTCCTCCCACAGTCCGAAAGACGTGTTGGTTAAGGTGCATTGGCCATGCTAACTTCTCCCTCAGTGTACCCGAACAGGTGCCGGAGTGTAGTGACTAGGGAATTTTCACAGTAACTTCATTGCACTGTTAATGTAAGCCTTCTTGTGGCACTAATAAATAAACTTGAACCTTGTGTTTTGTGAGATGTGTGCATGGTTACATCATGCTGTCTCTCTCTTGCTAATCCCAATCCAGGCTACTTCTTGCATGTCTAACAACAGGCTACAATCCCAATGTCTTTCTTAAATTTCCAAGTTAAAGTGCTTTCCCTAGAAAGAAGGCAAATACCCCTTCAAAAATTACATCCGTGAATGTGTGCTTAAGGATCAGTGTTGGGTCTGCTGTTATTTGTCATTTATATTAATGATTTGGATGAGAATTTAGGAGGCATTGTTAGTAAGTTTGCAGCTGACACCAAGATTGTGGCATAGTGGACAGTGAAGAGGATTATTTCAGATTGCAATGGGATCTTGATCAATTGGGCCAGTGGGCTGATGAATGACAAATGGAGTTTAATTCAGACAAATGCGAGGTAATACATTTTGGTAGATTGAACTAGGGCAAGACTTACTCAGTTAATGGTAGGGCGCTGGGGAGAGTTACAGAGCAAAGGGATCCATGAGTACAGGCTAATAGCTTCTTGAAACCAAAGTCACAGGTCAACAGAATGGTGAAGAAAGCATTCGGCATGCTTGGTTTATTGGTCAGAACATTGAATACATGAGTTGAGACGTCTTGTTGAAGTTGTGCAAGACATTGTTAAGGCCACACTAAGAATTCTGTGTACAGTTCTGATCACCCTATTATAGAAAATATATTATTAAACTAGAAAGAGTGCAGAAAAGATTTACTAGGGTGCTACAGGGACTTGATGGTTTGAGTTATAAGGAAAGGCTGGATAGATTAGGCCTTTTTTCCTTTGGAGTGTAGGAGACTTAAGGGTGATCTTATAGAGGGGCATAAATAAGGTAGATAGTCAACTTTCCCAATGGTAGGGGAGTCTAAAACTAGAGGGTATAGGTTTAAGGTGAGAGGGGAGAGATACAAAAGGGTCCAGAGGGGCAATTCTTTCACACAGAGGGTGGTGAGTGTCTGGAGCAAGCTGGCAGAGGTAGCAGTAGTATAATATTGTCTTTTAAAACATGTTTAGGCAGTTATATGGGTATATAGAGGGATATGGGCCAAGTACGGGCAATTGGGATCAGCTTAGCAGTTCGTTAGTAGTTGCTTGTTCAAAAAAAAAGAGCAGCGTGGACAAGCAGGGCCTATTTCCATGCTGTAAACCTCTATACAGAAGACCCGTCAAAAGTATTGTAAACCTTCCCAAGATATCAAGGCAAAAATGGGGCTGCCTTATCTTTTTGTCATCTTCATGTACACTTCCAAAGCTGCAACTGAGAACTCTCAGATCTTGCAAAGCCTTTGATGTTTCTCTTGAGTTGACAGATGTGGAGAGCACATCTTTGATCTCCCTGTGTATGTGTCTGTCTCCAGGCAACAAAGGATGCTCGTGTGGTGATTAGAAGTTGTTGTACTGTTGTAGTTTTCCAGTGCTGGTGTGATGTGACTTAATAAAAGAGGGACGAGAGAAATGCTGTGTAGACACTGGATCAGGGGATGGGTCAATTTCAGGAGACAAGTGTGTTTAAAACCATAAACAGATTTGTACACAGAGAAATGGCAACTTGTTAACAAATTCATTCATGGGATGGGGGCATTTGTCCTCCATTTCTAATTGCCCTTTGGTCGGCCATTTTTCCCTTATTCTGTGGAGGCACCATTGGCTGGGCCAACATTTATTGCCTATCCCTTGTTGCCCTTGCAAGGGCAGTTGAAAGTCAACCACATTTCTGTGGTTCTGGAACTGTCAGACCCAGGTAAGGACAGTAGATTTCCTTCCCTAAAGGGCATTAGTGAATCAGACGGGTTTTTCTGATAGTGGTTTCATCAGACTGTCAATCCCAGATTTTTATTGGATTCAAATTTCCCCATGCGCCGTGATGGGATTCGAACCTTTATCCCCAGGACATTAGTGTGGGTCTCTGGATTAGTAGTCCATTGGCAATACCATTACGTCACACCTCCCCTTCACCAAACAGCAGATTAGCAATGATTTAACTAAACAATTTGAGCTATGGAATTCCTGTCCTTACGTTCCTGGGATAAGGTGACAATACTAATAACCCTCTAATCACTGATGGCTTCATATTAAATCGCCAAATACGTTCCCTGATCTTTAGTCCAAATTTTATTTGTAAGACCAATCTACTATTCTCTGCCTCCTATTTTGATAGAAAGGTGAATCAAAGACAGAGAAATTATATAGTGATATTAACATTGTAAAATACGCTGAAGAATTCCACTTCTGAAATTTACTTCCAGTCTGGATTACACTCATCACAAATTTTTATTAACAATTCATAACTATATATAGTTGAACAGGTTTATTTGGAATCATGGGCTTCCGGAGTGCTGCTGTTTCATCAGTTGGAGGTTAATTCACAAACACGACATATATAGACAGAGACACAATGGCAAGATACTTTGCAGAAACTTGATGTCTATGTTGAAATGTGTGACCTTCTTGGAGATTCTCTCCACTTTGATCTTGCAGTCATGTCTGTGTCTATATATGCCGTGTTTTGAACCTACCTCTCCACTCACCTGATGAAGCAGCAGGGCTCCGAAAGCTCGTTATTTGAAATAAATCTGTTGGACTTTACCTGGCGTTGTGAAACTTCTCACTGTTCCCATCCCAGTCCAATGCCAGCATCTCCACATTATTTATGTTTGATGTGATTTATTATTGTCACATGAATTGGGATACAGTGAAAAGTATTATTTCCTGCACGCTATACAGATAAAGCATACTGTACATAGAGTACATAGAGGAGAGGGAAAGGAGAGGGTGCAGATTATATTGTTACAGTCATAGCTCGGGTGTAGATAAAGATTAACTCAGTGCAAGGTAGGTCTATTCAAAAGTCTGATGGCAGCAGGGAAGATGCTGTTCTTGAGTTGGTTGGTACATGATCTCAGATTTTTATATCTTTTTCCTAATGGAAGAAAATTGTAAAAAGAATGTTTGGGCTGCATGGGCTTAATCATGCTAACTGCTTTTCCGAGCAGAGGCCATTTTGCAGGAAAAATAGAAGTCAATGGATGGGGGCTGGTTTGCATGACAGACTGGGCTTTGTTCATGACCCATTGCAGTTTCTTGCAGTCTTGGTCAGAGCAGGAAAGATTATTAATTACTGTCACCAGTAGACTTACATTAACACTGCAATGAACTTACTGCAGAGATGACTTAGTCGCCACACTCCAGCGCCTGTTCGGGTACACTGAGGGAGAAATTAGCAAGGCCAAAGCACCTAACCAGCACGTCTTTCAGACTGTGGGAGGAAACCCACGTAGACATGGGGAGAATGTAGACTATAGAACAGGATGGCACTGTAAAGGCCCTTCGGCCCTTGATGTTGTCCCGAGCTACGTCCGAAACAAAGATCAAGCTATCCCCACTCCCCATCATTCTGGTGTACTCCATGTGCATGTCCAATAACAGCTTGAAAGTTTCTAAAATGCCCGACTCCACTATCACAGCAGGCAGTGCATTCCACACCCAACCACACTCTGAGTAAAGAATCTACATCAGACATCTCCCGCCATTAAAGAACGTGCAGACTCTGCACAGACAGTGACCAAGCTGGGAATCGAACCCAGGTCCCTGGCACTATGAGGCAGCAGTGCTAACCACTCTACCAAAATGCCAGCCCTAGAATGGCCCTTCTATAGAACCATCCAATGCATTTTTGCAACACCCTCCCCAAAGCCTTCACGCTCTTCCTGAAGTACAGCGTTTGGGAACTGATGTAGAGTCCAGTCAAAGCCAGGGCCCTTTTTGTAAATATTCACACTCGCTTCCTTCCTTGTGGTGCCTTGCCTGGAGACACTGTATGAATGTGAGTTGTTGCCATTAGTCTTAAGTAAAGAATGGGTACAGGATGATTCTGATTGAGAATGTAATGATAGAGGAGGATGTGATGTGAGCGTTTGTACATGAGCTGTGCCAATTAAGAAAGATCCCAAATGATCTCTCACCGGCTGAATCTGAGAATTAATTGAAAATATTAATGACCTTGATAAGTATCGTTTCCCTGTTGCAGGATAAGAAACAGCGCAGTGACATGTTCAGGGAGAAAGAATCAAAGCCACATACCCGGGAGAACAAGAAATCCAGGGGAACTGATTTCCAGATCGTTCAAAGGCAGCTTAATGAAGACGTAAGAACGTGGCTGAATTCTAGAAATGGAAAGCAGAGGGGTGATTCTCCCATCCCGTAGCGCAGCGGACCGAGAGACTCGAGCAGAGGCTGTTTTGTGGGTTCCCTGCTGGGCGCTCTGGTCTCCATGATTCTCCGCGTGCCAGAAATCCCCGGCACCGTCAGTTCCCTACAGAAATCGGCATGGAGCTACATAAATTATTTCAATTCTAAGCCTCTTGAGAAAATAGAGGCATTGGTGGGTTTTCTTAACTATAGTTTTGGCATGGGGAGACCAGGACAGGTTGTTGGTGAACTGAACACCTAGAAACTTGAAACTCTCGACTATTTCCACTTCATCCCCGTTGACGTAGACAGCGGCATGTCCTCCACTGCGCTGAAGTCGATGACAATCTCCTTTGTTTTGTTGACAATGAGGGAGACATTATCATTTTCGCTCCAGTTCACCAGATTTTCCAGGTGGGATTTCCTGGTCGTGCTTATCCCAAAGGCAGGAAATTTCCACCTGAGGTCAACAGACCTTTATACAGCCCACTACAATTCCCATTGGGAAGGGAGAATTCCTCCCTCTACCTCTTCCCTGTATTTCATCTTGTCAATGTTTGAGATCCCATAGAACCATAGAATGTTACAGCACAGAAAGAGGCCTTTTGGCCCTTCTTGGCTGTGCTGACCCATTTTTCTCTGCCTAGTCCTGCACATGGACCATATTCCTGGACCAGAATGCCATACATTGTCCTTTAAGCTGTTAGTCCAGTAGCAGAAAACTCTGCCCCATATTATTAATAACTGGATCCAAAGCAGCATTGTAACTTTTTTTTTGTTCATAGCTCGAGCGTTGCGAAGCTTTTGTTTTATGAGTAAGTTATTAAAGATGGCAAACACAGTAAACAGTGAAGGACTGTTAAAGGTTACCCAGCTAACCATTCCTGTAACAAACGAACTGAGTCATTCACCTTAAAGAAATTTTACCTAAAAAATATACAATCTCACGCTGTGATCCGCTGGTTAATTATTTACTGTTCTTATGCATGATTAACTGATGCGGCCGCAGTGAAATCTCTGTACTCCTCTAATTTACACATCCCCAATCTTTAATCAATCTGCTTTCAGCAGACTGCAAGCTTTGGAGTTCTCTCCCTAAACCTCCCCACCTCTCTCCTCTCTCCGCTTTTAAGTCACTTCTCAAAACCTCTCCCAGTCACCAAGTTGAGGCGAGCTTTTTTAATATTTCCTCATGTGATTCGCTTTCGGATTTTGTATGACGGAACTCACGCAATGGGTTTTGGAACACTTTAATGCATTAAAGGCACTGTGATTAGCACTGCTGCCTCACAGCGCCAGGGACCCGGGTTCAATTCCCAACTTGGGTCACTGGCTGTGCGGAGTTTGCACATTCTCCCTGTGTCTGCGTGGGGTTTTAGGGTGCTCCGGTTTCCTCCCACAGTCCAAAGATGTGCAGGTTAAGTGGATTGGCCATGGTAAATTTCCCCTCAGTGTCCAAAGATGTGTAGGTTAGATGGATTGGCCATGCTAAATTGCCCCTCAGTGTCCAAAGATGTGTATGTTAGATGGATTGGCCATGGTAAATTGCCCCTTAGTGTCCAAAGATGTGTAGGTTAGGTGGATTGGCCATGCTAAATTGCCCCTCAGTGTCCCAAGATGTGTAGGTTAGGTGGATTGGCCATGCTAAATTGCCCCTTAGTGTCCCAAGATGTGTAGGTTAGGTGGTTTCACCATGCTAAATTGTTCCTTAGCGTCCAAAGATATGCAGGTAATGTGGACTGGCCATGTAAATTGCACCTTAATGTCCCAAGGTGTGTAGGTTAGAAGGTTCCAAGGTAATTGCATGAGGTTATGGCTATACGGCCAGATGCTCTGTCAGAGAGTAGGTACAGACTCGATGGGCCGAATGTTGAGATTTTATGATTCTACACTTATAAATGTAAGCTTTTCGCAGGGAGGTAGGAATGTAGGCCATTCTGCTCCTCAAGCCTTCTCCACCATTCAGACAGATTATGGCTGATCATCGACACCCCCCCCGCCCCAACCCACTTCCCAGTGCCATAATCCTGCACTATCTCCAAATCACCTGACAACATTGGTCTCCAGAAAGTTATCAATCGTTGCTTGGAATATGTTCGGTGCCTGAACCTCCACATCCTTCAGGGATAGAGAATTCATCACCCTCGGAATGAAGGGTTTCCTCCTCATCACAGCCTTCGATGGACCTCTCCTTATTCTGAGATATTGGGCGAGGTTTTCCAACCGTTCAAGCTGAAAGGGTTTTCCAGTCCCGTCAACGGAGCAAACCCCCAACACAGATTTCTAGGCGGCATAGGTGGATGCGTTGGGGAATACCGCGGGGAGGCCAGGAAATCTCAGTGCTAGACTCACCAGCCAGGGGGAACGGTCCACCACATCCACCCTGATAGGTCCCCGAGAGACTTGTATAGGTTTCAATGAGGTCACCCCTCATTCCTCAACACTCAAGGTGTACAGACTCAATCTTCTCAATCTCTCCTCTTCATAAAATAATCTCTGCGCGGCACAGTGGCTGGCACTGCTGCCTCACGGCGCCAGGGATCCAGGTTCAATCCTGGCCTCGGGTGACTGCCTGTATGGAATTTGTACATTTTTCCCCATGTCTGTCACAGCCCAAAGACGTGTGGCCTAGATTGATTGGCCATGTTAAATTGATCTCAGGGAGATTAATAGGCTAAATGTCTGGGGTTACAGGAATATGGTCTGGGTGGGGTTGTGGTCAGTACAGACTCAATGGGCCAAATGGTCTCCTTCTCCTCTATAGGATCCTATAGTTAGGGTTAATCTGGTGAGCCTCCAATGCACTATTTCTATATGTAGGGGACCTAAAGTGTGCAATATACCAGAGCGTTGTATTAGCACTAGATTATAATCCAGAAACTCAGCGAAGTTCTGGGGACCCGGGTTCGAATCCCGCCACGGCAGATGGTGAAATTCGAATTCAATTAAAAAAAAATCTGGAATTAAGAATGACCATTATCATTTTAGGAGAGCTAAAAGGGGACAAGAGAAGACTTTGGCTGATAGGATTAAGGAGAATCCTAAAGCTTTCTTTAGATATGTTAAGAATAAAAGATTGGTTAGGGCAAGGTTAGGGCCAGTCATGGACAGCAGTGGGAAGTTGTGCGTGGAGCCTGAAGAGATTGGAGATCTTGAACAGATATTTGGAGAGATTGAACAAATATCTCTCTTCGGTATTCACGCAGGGAGATGTAAATGTAGTTGTGGAGAACACTGGGATACAGGGTTGCAAACTGGAAAGTATTGAAGTAGATAAGGAGGATGTGCTAGATATTCTTGAGGGTTTGAAGTTAGATAAGTCCCCTGGGCCGGACGGGATTTACCCTAGGATTCTCTGGGAGGCGAGAGAGGAGATTGCAGAGCCTCTGGCTCTGATCTTCAGGTCGTCGTTGGTTACGGGTATAGTGCCGGAAGACTGGAGGATAGCGAATGTGGTCCCATTGTTCAAGAAGGGGAAGAGAGACTTTCCGGGGAATTATAGGCGGGTGAGTCTTACTTCTGTTGTGGGCAAAGTATTGGAGAGAATTATTAGGGATAGGATTTATAGTTATTTAGAGAGAAATGAATTGATTGGGGATAGTCAGCATGGTTTTGTGAAGGGTAGGTCGTGCCTTACTAACCTTATTGAGTTTTTTGAAAAAGTGACCAAAGAGATGGATGGGGGTAAGGCAGTTGGTGTGGTATATATGGACTTTAGTAAGGCATTCGATAAGGTGGCCCATGGAAGGCTTCTGCAGAAAATGCAGATGTATGGGATTGAGGGTGATTTAGCTAACTGGATTAGGAATTGGCTAGCAGATAGAAGACAGAGGGTGGTGGTTGATGGAGATATTCATCGTGGAGTTCGGTTACAAGTGGTGTACCTCAGGGATCTGTTTTGGGGCCCCTGCTGTTTGTAATTTTTATAAATGATCTGGATGAGGGTATTGAAGGATGGATTAGTAAATTTGCAGATGACACTAAAGTCGGTGGAGTGGTAGATAGTGAAGAGGGGTGTTATAGTTTGCAGAGAGACTTGGACAAGTTGCAGAGCTGGGCCGAGAGGTGGCAAATGGAGTTTAATGTGGAAAAGTGTGAGGTAATGCACTTTGGCAGGAATAATAAATGTGTAGAGTATAGGGCTAATGGTAGGATTCTTAATAGTGTTGATGAACAGAGGGATCTTGGTGTATATGTGCATAGATCCCTGAAAGTTGGCAATCAAGTCGATAAGATTGTTAAGAAGGCATACGGAGTCTTAGCTTTTATTGGTAGGGGGATTGAATTTCGGAGCCGCAACGTCATGTTGCAACTGTACAAACTCTAGTGCGGCCGCACTTGGAGTATTGTGTGCAGTTCTGGTCCCCACATTATAAGAAAGATGTGGAGGCATTGGAGAGGGTACAGAGGAGGTTTACCAGGATGTTGCCTGGTATGGAGGGCAGGTCTTATGAAGAGAGGCTGAGGGATTTGAGGTTGTTTTTGTTAGAAAGAAGGCGGCTAAGAGGAGACCTTATTGAAACATATAAGATGATTAGAGGTTTAGATAGGGTGGACAGTGATAGCCTTTTTCCGAGGATGGAGAAAGCTAGCACGAGGGGACATAGCTTTAAATTAAGGGGTGGTAGTTATAGGACGGATGTCAGAGGTAGGTTCTTTACCCAGAGGGTGGTAAGGGTATGGAATGCCCTGCCTGCTGCAGTTGTAGATGCGCCAAGTTTGGTGGCGTTTAAGAGGTTAGTAGATAAGTTTATGGATGAAAAGGGAATGGTTTAGGTTAGAGGGTCACTGCTTGTTCCTAATTGGTCGGCGCAACATCGAGGGCGGAAGGGCCTATTCTGCGGTGTAATGTTCTATGTTCTATGTTCTATTATCGGAAAAACCTATCCGGTTCACTAAAAAGTTTATTTATTAGTCACGAGTAAAGCTTATATTAACAATACAATGAAGTTACTGTGAAAGTCCTCTCGTCGCCGTAGTCTGTTCGGGTCAATGCACGGAGCCAGCACATCTTTCAGAATGTGGGAGGAAATTGAAGCACCCGGAGGGAACCCGTGAAGACACGGGGAGAATGTGCAGACTCCACGCAGACAGTGACCTGGGAATCGAACCCGGGTCCCTGATGCTAACCCTGTACCTGGCCTGGCCTACTTGTGACTCCAGAGCCACTGCAAGTAATTGACTCTCAACTGCCCTCTGAAATGGTCTAGTTGTTCAAGAAGGCGGGGGGGGGGGGGGCAGCTCCTTCTGAAGGGCAACTAGGGATGGGCCAATGGCCCAGGCAGTGACGTCCCGGGGGGAGTGAATAATAAAAATGATGAGGCCTCGCTAAGGCTCTATGGAAGATATACTTACTTCTGCACTCAAATCTCTTCACAATGAAGGGCCAATATTCCAGTTGCTTGCTGCACCTGTATGCTGGGTTCTCGATGTTCTTTTTCAGCTTTGTTAATAACTCTCTTGGCATGCGAACAGCCAGAAAACCTTCAAACCATTAATCGGGGGCCATAAATAGAATGAATTGTTTATCCATGACTCTTTGGAGCCGGATGCTAATCCTCTGATCCTCACATGACAGACCACCCAGACTGTGTGGGTGGGCTTTCTAGAAATTTCTACAAGCGACGCCATAGGAGTGGTTTTGTTTGCAATAAAAGTCTGCCTTTTCCGCTTACGGAATAGACGCACGGGCGGTCGAGGCTAACGCTGATTCTAATCGCTTTTTATCAGCAGGAAATGTGAGATTGCTCTTTATAATTTTCTTCCTCCCCTCCTTTGGGGAGGCCCAGTGGTATTATCGCTGGACGACTGACCCAGAAACTCAGCTAATGTTCTGGGGACCCGGGTTCGAATCCCGCCACGGGAGCTGGTGGAATTTGAATTCAATTCAAAAAAAAAATCTGGGATTAAGGATCGACTTATTGTCAGGAAAACCCATCTGGTTCACCAATGTCCTTGAGGGAAAGAAATCTGCCAACCTTACCCGGTCTGGCCTACCAGAGTCACAGCAACGTGGCTGAGTCTCAACTGCCCCTCTGACACAATTTGACAAGCCACTCAGTTCAACGACAACTAGGGATGGGCAGTAAATGCTGACCCATGCCCACAAACGAATTTTTAAAAATTTCAGGTGGCACAGTGGTTAGCACTGCTGCCTCACAGCGCCAGGGGGGATGCAGGTTCAATTCCAGGGTCACTGGAGTTTGCATATTCTCCCCGTGTCTTCGTGGGTTTCCCCTGTGTGCTCCGGTTTCCTCCCACAGTCCAAAAGATGTGTAGGTCAGGTAGATTGGTCATGCTAAATTGCCCCTTAGAGTTGGCGTGACTAGCAGGGTTATGAGGGTAGGGCCTGTGTGGGATTATGGTTGGTGCAGACTCATGTAGGCTTCCTTCTGCACTATAGGGATTCTATGATTCGATAATGACCATGAAACTATTGTCGGAAAAACTCATCTGGTTCACTAATGCCCTTTAGGGAAGGAAATCTGCCATCCTTACCCGATCTGGCCTACATGTGACTTCAAAGCCACAGCAATGTGGTTGACTCTCAACTCCCCTCGGATAACAAGGGATGGGCAATAAACGCTGGCCCAGCCAGCAACGCCAATGTCCCATGGATGAATTCATAGAATCCCTACAATGCAGAAAGAGGCCTTTCGGCCCATCCAGTCTGCACCGACCACAATCCCACCCAGGCCCTACCCCAATATCCCCACACATTTCTAATCCCTCTAACTTAAGCATCTCACAACTTAAGAGGCAATTTTTAGCATGGCCAATCAACCTAACGCAACATCTTTGGACTGTGGGAGGGAACCGGAACACCCGGAGGAAACCCACGCAGACACGGGGAGAATGTGCAAACTCCACACAGACAGTGACCCGAGCCAGGAATCGAACCCAGGTCCCTGGAACTGTGAAGCAGCAGTGCTAACCCCCTGTGCTACCGTGCCGCCCAAATTAAAAGAGTAAGTGGGACATATTCGGAAGTGTGACCAATCATTTGGACAGATACAGGATGTAAAGTGAGTCCAACGGGAAGCAAATCGGAAAGATGGATAAATAGAGTGGGATTTTCCCAAAATTAAGTCATTTGCCAGCTTTCCAAATTTTCCTGCCACTTCCACAATGATTCCTGGGTGGGAATACTAGATCCCAGCCTTATACAAAGATTCACAGGAAGGTTGGTGGTGCAGTGGGTCCTTGCCTCTGAGCTCTGGGTTCTATCCCAGCCCAGGAAGCGACGGGCAAGGAAGATGTGTTCACAATGTGGCCAAACAGGTCGCGCGTCAACCCACAAAATCCTTCCAAACACTGGCTGGCAATAACAGCGAGAGAGACTCCTGGTCAGCTTGATGTGGAGGTACACCCTCTTAAGCTACCATCCTTTCCAATTACCCCCCCTCAAATGTGCATCGCTGCTCCTTCTCCATCACTGGGTCAAACTCTCAAAATTCCCTACCTATCAGCACTGTGATATCATCGCAAGCTCTGAGGAACTTTGTGAAGAAACCTCCCCCCACCATCTTCCCCAGGGATCTCAGGACAGACAATGCGGGACAGAGTCTGGCCCACATTTTTTGAAAATTCTTTTGTGGGTCAAGGGTGTCGCTGATTGGGCCAACATTTATTGCCCTTCCCTAACTGCCCTAGAACGGAGTACCTTGCTAGGCCATTTCAGAGGGCGGTTGAGAGTCAACCTCATTGCTGTGGCTCTGGAGTCATATGTAGACCAAGAATTACTAGCTATGAAAAGTCCGCCTTAGTGCGTCACTAGGTAGAGGATGGAAGAAGACATAGCGATTGAACTGCACAGAACCCAAGGTAATGGCAGTGATGGTCGACAGTAGGGGAGTGAAGGGATGGGGAGCAGTGCGCAACATGGAGAGTTGAACATTGGATCGGGTTGTAGAATTGGAAACTTTGATGGTGACAGGCAGGGGGTGAGGCTATGGATGGATTGAAAGGAGTGGGTGAGATGGCCAGTCAACTTGGGCCCGGAAGGATTGGAGCGATGGGCTTTCCCAAAACCTCCAGCCCGGGAAAACTATTTTCGTCAAGTGACCTGCAACCACCATTAGCGTGGGTTAGAACATAGAACAATACAGCTTAGTACAGGCCCTTTGGCCCTTGATGTTGTGCCGAACTATGTCCAAACCCAATATCAAGCTATCCCATTCCCTACCATTCTGATGTGCTCCATGTGCCTATCCAATAACCACTTGAAAATGTTTAGGGGGTTGGTTTAGCTCACTCTGACCACCCTCTTGGCCTCCCTCTGCGCTGTAGGGAATCCATGAAATCCTGATCCAGAGGGAGAGGAAAAGGCGAATTAGCTGGCCACACAACGCTGTTTGTGGGATCTTGCTGTGCGGCGGTCGCATCTCTAAAGCCCATCGCGGATCCTGGGGGGAAAGGGGAACATCCCAAACTCTTGAAAGGCGCCGTGCAACTGAACCTTTTGCACATCCCTGTATTATTAATGTGGGCTAATAAGAGATTCTTGTGGTTAAATGGGATAATTATGGAAAGGTTTATCAGCCCGCGAACTGATTAATCGGCAGCCATTCCTCAGAGCTGGCACCCGATCAATGATTTAGGTGAGACATGCCCTCCACTCTCATTTCAGATGCAGATGTAACTGGGCACTGCTATTCAGCGAGATCTCCGGGTAACACTTCCCATTGCAAACGGCCCCCCTATTTCCTTTTACCTGAAGAGTTTTCGCAATAAGGAAGGGCCAAGATAATTGTGTTATGATGAAAGATAAAGAGAGATTACAGTAGAACAGTAGGTCCTGTCTCCACGTTCGGCAGAGGTGGGTCTGCGGGATGTAAGGAAGTGTATCGGATCCTGGTTTCGGAAGAACAGCATACAAGAACAACGGCAATTTACCATGGTGGATCAGTTCAATAGAAGGAGATAGATCTTTTGCAGCTTATTATTGACCCAAAGCAAAGAAAGCAACGTTTCCGATTCCAGCAGATGAACATGTAAGGAGGCCATTCGGCCCTTCATTGCTTCTCCAAACCAGCATCATGGCTTTGGTGCCATTCCCTTACCTTTTTCCACTGCACATTTTCTTTATTCAAGTGGGCGGCACAGTGGTTAACGCTTCACGCAGATGGTGACCCCAAGCCGGGAATCGAACCCACTTTCAGGCCCGGTGAGGCAGCAGTGCAAAACCGCTGTGCCCATTGGTCTCATAAAAGATGTCAATCCACCAAAATGAGAACTCCACTTCAGCCAGTGGAAGCAGACCTTTTCTGAGCTGATTCAATGGTGAGCCTTGGAACTCAGCCAAGCATTCATAACCAGGCCGTCCAACAGCTGCTTGGCCCATCTGATTCTCTTGATGTTATGACTGTGGCGAAAATCTGACCCGTTTCATAAAAAGCATTTCTCTTCGTTTCCCCAGGGTTTTGTTCATTCACCTGTTGATGTCTCCCGATTACCAACCATCCAACAGTTTCTCCCTATCAAAACCCTCCCTAATTTTGGACATCTTAATTTCTTTGCCCGACAGGGGGCAATGAATGTTTCTATCATTGTCAGCTCTACTATTCTAGTGTATAATCTAGTGGATTGGCCTTGCTAAATTGACCCTCAGCATCAAGGGAATTAGCAGAGTAAATATGTGGGGTTACAGGAATAGGGCCTAGTTGGGATTGGGTTCAGGGGGCCAAATGGTCTCTTTCTGCACCTTAGAGGTGATGATTCTCTCAGAATGGGGTCATTCTTTAGATAAATTGGATAAATATGTGAAGGAGGCCGTTTGACCCATTGTGTCTGCGCCAACTCTCAGAAAGGGCATCCCACCCAGCCCCTTGTCCAGGTAACGCAATCACTTACCAAGGTCAGTCATAGAATCCCTAAGTGTAGGAAGAGGCCATTCGCCCATTGAGTCTGCACCAACTGACTGACCAAGTATCTTGCCCAGACCCTATTGCCCATCATATTTCCATAACACCACACATTTACCATGGCCAATTTACCTTACCTGCTTGCCTTTAAACAAAAAAGGGCAATTTAGCATGGCCAATCCACATAACCTATACATCTTTGGACAGTAAGGAGCAATTTAGCATGGCCAATCCACCTAACCTGCACATCTTTGGACACCAAGGAGCAA
Source organism: Sphyrna mokarran (assembly GCA_024679065.1). Taxonomy (NCBI): domain Eukaryota; kingdom Metazoa; phylum Chordata; class Chondrichthyes; order Carcharhiniformes; family Carcharhinidae; genus Sphyrna; species Sphyrna mokarran. Next base: position 12,890,116 of record JAGIQG010000033.1, read on the forward strand.
TTTAGCATGGCCAATCCACATTACCTGCACATCTTTGGACATTAAGGGGCAGTTTAGCATGGTCAGTCCATCCAACATTCACACCTTTGGATACTAAGGGGCAATTTAGCATGGTCAGTCCATCCAACATACACACCTTTGGACACTAAGGGGAAATTTAGTATGGCCAATGCACCATTCTGCAGATCATTAGACACTTAGGGGTAATTTAGGGGTCATTAACCTACACACCTTTGGACATTATGAGGCAATTTAGCATGGCCAATCCACCTAACCTGCACATCTTTGGACATCAAGGGGCAGTTTAGCATGGCCAATCCACATTACCTGCACATCTTTGGACATCAAGGGGCAGTTTAGCATGACCAATCCACCTAACCTGCGCATCCTTGGACACTAAGAGGGAATTTAGCATGGCCAACACATCCCACCTACACACATTTGGACACTATGGGGCACTTTACTATGGCCGATTGACCTGAACTACTTGCCTTTGGACTGTCTGCAGGATACAATTGCAGGCTAAGGGAAACAGCTAGATCTTTCAAAGAACTAGCACCGACACAGTGGACACTCTGTGTGGTGTGATTCCAGCTCCCTACCAACACTCATCAACTCGAGTCCATTAATGATTTCCAGCATTACCACGGTCACCTCAATTCAACAACATTTCATTGGTTTGAAAGTGCTTTGGGACGTCATGGGGTCACACCAGATTTTCACTCTTTCCTATTTAATGCAGTTGGCAACATCATTCCCTTAAAGCTTAATCCATGCAGACACTGATTTGCACTTAGTCATAAAACTCACCAAACATTGTTGAAACTGTGTGTGCCATTTAGAATCCCGTCAACAGGTCAGATCAGCAGACCACATTACGTTTCATTCTGCTGAACTCCGTGGCCACTTAGAGCCCTCTTAATGCTTGGCTTTACACATTGCATTCCCCTGGAAACGTCAACACTTTGGACAGCATTGTTGCTGTGTTCCTACTCAAGATTAAACCTGTTGAGGGTTGTGGCCGCTCTTTCTGTTTGTGTCTTGAGCAGGTGCTTCGAGACACGGAATCATAGAACCCTTGCAGTGCAGAAAGAGGCCATTCGGCCCATCGAGGCAACAATCCCTGCCCCATCTCCGTAACTCCATTAATCCAGCTAATCCCCCAACACTAACGGGCAATTGAGCATGGCCAATCCACCTAATTTGCACATCTCTCCAACTTCAGATAGAATGCATTCTTCCTGGTGGTACCACAGCTTGGTATGGCTCCTGCTCTGTCCAGAGAAACCACCCAGCTTTCTCTCCAGACCTTATTACACCCTGCCAAAAAAAAATCATGGTCGTGTTTCACACCATCTTGCGGGGATGTGGGAGGGGAGGGGTCCTCAACACATCGGGAAAGCCTTGCTGGATGGAGATTGGTGAGGCATTTCTAAAGGGCGACCCCAATCGTAACAGCAATAAACTTCCCCTCCATCCCTCACGGAGGTCTCAAAGCCTTCCCTCACCAATCGCTAACCTTGAGCAGAAACCATGCATGGGATTTTCCAGCCATGCGCGCCCCACTGCCATAAAAATCCCACCCCAGGTCAACGGATCTTTGCATGGTCTGTATCCCTTCCGCTACGATTCCCATGGTGAGTGGAGCGGGAAAATTCTGCCCCGTAATGCTGAGTTGGAACCCTCTGTCAATCACTTTGAAGGGTTTCCTGTCAATTTTGAGGCTAGTTGGATATATGTCCTCATTATTTTGTAGAATTCTATAAGGTCACAGTCTCATTGAGACAGAGATCGATAGGTTCTTAATCAAAGGGGATATGGGGAAACGGCAGGAGAATGGAGATGAGAAAAATATCAGCCATGATTGAATAGCAGAGAGGACTCAATGGGCCAGGTGGCCTTATTTTGCTCTTATGTATTATGACCTTATCTCACTCAGCTTGTTCAAGCAGATACCTGAACATTGATGTAGAGATATCCATCTCTCCAATTCTCCTTACCTGCCTTACTCATTTGTGACAAAGTTCTGTCAAACCAGAGTGATTGTTCTGCTCTTATTTGCAACGGTGGTTTACAGGATAATTTTCACCAAGTCATTTCATTGAATATAGAAATTGGGACGTCTTGGTGAAGTTGCGTAAGACATTGGCAAGGCCGCGCTTGTAATACTGTGTACAGTTCTGGTCACCCTATTATAGGAAGGATATTATTAAATTAGAAAGCGTTCAGAAAAGACTTACTAGGATGCTATTGGTGCTTGGTGGTTTGAGTTATAAGAAAAGGCTGGATAGACTGAGACTTTTCCCTCTGGAGTGTAGGAAGTTGAAGGGTGACCTTATAGAATTCTACAAAATAATGAGGGGCATAGACAAGGTAGATAGTCAATACCTTTTCCCAAAGATAGGGGAGTCTAAAACTAGAGGGCATAGGTTTAAAATGAGAGGGGGGGATACAAAAGGTTCCGGGACGGCAATTTTTCCACACAGAGGGTGGTGAGTGTCTGGAACAAGCTGCCAGAGGTAGTAGTAGAGGCGGGTACAATTTTGTCTTTTAAAAAGCATTTAGATAGTTATATGGGTTACAATGGGTATAGAGGGATTTTGGGCCAAATGCAGGCAATTGGGACTAGCTTAGGGGTTTTAAAAAAAAGGGCAGCATGGGTAAGTTGGGCCAAAGAACCTGTTTTCCATGCTGTAAACTTCTATGACTCTAGAAGTCAACACTGAGACTCAGTTTAACCCAGACATCAGTGAGCAATCTCTCTCTCCTTCTCATTAGGGTGTCTGAGGCTCTGGTCATTGAACTTATGGGTTTTTTCCAATGTTAATTAGTTCCTTGTCTCCAAGATTTGTTCCTGAAAGTTTTCTGACTCAGTTTTCACCTGTCTGACAAGAACTAAGGTACAAAATTGAGATTCAACGGAAGCAAAGAGTGTTGGAAGTGGCCGAACAAAGGAGTTGTTTGCAACCGCTTGCACATAATGCAATGTTACACACAGACATGTGTAGCAGCGGAAGGAGTAGGGCCTTTCAGCCCCTGTAGCCTGCTCCTCAATTTGTTATGTCAGGGCAGTTTTCGCATCGTCTGTAGGCTAGCACAGTGGGTTAGCACTGCTGCCCTCACAGCGCCAGGGACCCGGGTTTGATTCCAGTCTCAGCTCACTGTCTGTGTGGAGTTTGCACATTCTCCCCGTGTCTGCGTGGGCTTCCTCCGGGTGTTCCAGTTTCCTCCCACAGCCTGAAGATGTGCGGGTTAGATGGATTGGCCATGCTAAATTGGTGTCAGAGGGATTAGTAGGGTATGTATGTAGGGTCTGTTATGAGTGCAGACTTATAGAACATAGAACATAGAACATTACAGCACAGAACAGGCCCTTCGGCCTTCGATGTTGTGCCGACCAAAATAAAAAGCAATGCCCCTCCAAACTAAACCATTCCCTTCTCTTCCATATACTTATCAATTAACCTCTTAAACGCCACCAAACTTGGCGCATCTACAACAGCTGCAGGCAGGGCATTCCACTCCCTAATCACTCTTTGAGTAAAGAACCTACCTCTGATATCCGTCCTATAACTCATACCCCTTAATTTAAAGCTGTGTCCCCTGATAAGCAGAATGACCTCTTTCTGCACAGTCACTATTCTATGATTTGATACTATATTAAGTTGATCTTTCTCTATACCCTAGCTATATTATACTATATACTATACCCACTCCTTACCTTCTCCTCTACGAGTCATGGAATCCTACTGTGCAGAAAGAGGCCATTTGGCCCATCGAGTCTGCACCGACCACAATCCCACCCAGCCCTATCTCTATAACCTCCCTGATACTCGGGGAGCAATTTAGCATAGCCAACTTACCTAACCCACACACCTTTGGACTGTGGGAGGAAACCGGAGCACCCAGAGGAAACCCACGCAGACATGGGGAGAACGTGCAAACTCCACACACACGGTGACCCAAAGCAGGAATCAAACTCAGGTCCTCGATGCTGTGAGCAGCACTGCTAACCACTCTGTCGCCCTCATGCTTTGTCTGTATAGCGAGTAGGAAACAATAGTTTTCACTGTATTCTAATACATGTGGCAATAATAAATCAAAAATCCTGGCACGGGATTCAAAGTAAGAAGTCTCACAACACCAGATTAATGTCCAACAGGCTTACTTGTAGCAAACGCCACTAGCTTTCGGAACTAGCTGTTCCTTTGTCAGGTAGTTTGAATAGCCGGCTAGTGGCATTTGCTACAAATAAACCTATTGGACTTTAACCTGGCCTTGTGAGACTTCTTACTGTGTTTTCCCCAGTCCAACGCCAGCATCTCCACATCATGGGACTTGAACCCAGAGCTTCCGACTCAGAGACAGGGATGCAATCTCTCTGCACCACAAGACAACTACGTTCACTTGTAAGCTCAACCCTTATTCTTAACTAACAAATCACAGGTATAAAATAATGCAGGAGGATAAGCCTGGGCTATTTGCTGACAATTCAGATCCCTGTTTGTTTGTGTTCCTAAGGGAATGTGTCCATTTTGAATATTTCTCCATGTATATTTTAAGACTTGTCGAATTTATATTGCGATGTAACTCCAATGACATGTACAACAATATTTCTGTATGGAATTTACTCCCTTCCGCTAATTTACAAATTCCAATCTGCGCTGTCATTAAGGCACTTCACATTTCAAAAACATTGAAATCCCACTGACCAAACCACACAGCCAGGCATTAGAAGGAACTCCCTCGCTAACGTGACTCAAATAACCCATGATGGAAGCTGATATCTTATTAAGATCAATCAGTGCCTCTATCCCTCAATCTGCAACAATTATAATACATTTACATAGAAGGAGGCCATTTGGCCATTCGAGTCTGCTCCAACATCATCATGATCATGACTGATTGTTCAACTCAACAGCCTAATTCTGCTTTCTCCCCATACCTTTTGATCCCGTACACCCCAAGTGCTATATCCAGCTGCCTCTCGAATACATTCAATGTTCTGGAATAAACTACTTCCTATGGTAACGAATTCCACACTCCTTGGATGAAGAAATGTCTCCTCACGTCTGTCCGAAATGGTCTACCCTGAATCCTCAGACCGAGATCCCTGTTTCTGGACTCCTCCACCATTGGGAATAATTTTCCTGTATGTACACTATCTAACCCTGTTAGAATTTTATAACTCTCTATGTGATTTCCCCCCACCCCCCCCACCTCATTTGTCTGAACTCCAGCGAAACCAATTCTAATCTAGTCAATCTCTTCTCATACAGCCGTCCCACCATCCCCGGAATCAGCCTGGTAAATCTTCGCTGCACTCCCGCGAGAGCAAGAACATCCTTCCTCAGAAAGGGAGATCGTAGCAGATCTGTCCCTGGTCTCAAATTCACATCCCCATCTGCTCCCTATATCCTGTTTTTATTAGAAGTATATTTATCTCCTTCTCGAGACATTTAATGATTCAGACTCAACCGTGCTATGGGGCAGCGAGTTCCACAAATTCACCCCCCCCCCCTGTTTGCAAGAAGTAGTACCCCCTCATCTCAGTTTCAAACCTACCATCTCCTACTGAGGGATATGGGACAAATGCGGGTAACTGGGACTAGCTGGGAGGGCACGATGGTCGACATGGGTTTGGGCTGAAGGGCCTGCTGCTGTGTTGCTCTGCGACGCTATGGGAGGGATTTTCCAGCCGCACTCGCCCCAAAACTGGAAAATCCTGTCTGAGGTCAACAGACCTCTCCATAGCCTGCGCCTCGCCCGCTCCGATTCCCGTGGTGGGCAGAATGGGGAAGTTCACCGCTAAGACTCTTAACCTACACCTGTGACCTCTCGTTCTGGGTGGTCTCAACTCCATATTCCTGTCTTACCTTCCCCCCACCCCTCACAACCCTCCCCATAACCTAGCCCCCCTTGTCTGCCAAATATCTATCCAATTCCACCTTGACTATATTCAATGATCCAGCTTCCACTGTTCTCTGAGTGTTCCACAGGCTCACAGCCCTTTGAAAGAAAACATTTCTCTCAATCTCCCTCTAGAAAGTTAATCCCCTTATTCTTAAACTGTGTCCCCTAGTTCCTATCTCCCCCACGAGAGGAAGCATTTTTGTTCCTTTGAGGGAAGGGATTCAATGGTCTTAATCATAGAACCCCTACCTTTCAGAAAGAGGCCATTCGGCCCATCCAGTCTGCACTGACCACAATCCCATCCAGATCCTATCCCCATAACCCCATGTATTTACTCTAGCTAGTCCCCCTGATACTAAAGGGCAATTTACCAAGGCCAATGCACCTAAACTGCACACCTTTGGACTGTGAGAGGAAACTGGAGCACCCAGAGGAAACCCACGCAGACACAGGGAGAATGTCTAAGCCTCCACACAGACAGTGAGCCAAGGTGGGAATCAAACCCATGTCCCTGGTGTTGTGAGACAGCAGTGCTAACTACTGTGTCACTGTGCTGCCCGTGTGTGTGTGTGTGTGTATTACATGCTTGTATGTGTGTGTGTGTGTGAGAGAGTGGGTGTTTCTGTGTATGTGTTTTTCTGTGTGCATGAGTGTGCGTGTTTGTGTGTGTGTATTGCATGTTTGTATGTCTGTGTGTGTGAGAGAGTGCGTGTTTGTGTGTGTGTATTGCATGTTTGTATGTCTGTGTGTGTGAGAGAGTGCGTGTTTGTGTGTGTGTATTGCATGTTTGTATGTCTGTGTGTGTGAGAGAGTGCGTGTTTCTGTGTGTGTATTGCATGTTTGCATGTGTGTGTGAGAGAGTGCATGTTTCTGTGTATATAATTTTCTGTGTGCATGAGTGTTTGTGTGTGTATCGCATGTTTGTATGTGTGTGTGTGTTTCTGTGTATGTGTTCTTCTGTGTGCATGAGTGTGCGTGTTTGTATGTGTGTGTGAGAGTATGTGTGCGTGTTTGTGCGTGTGCATGCTTATGCGTGCGTGCTTGCGTGTGATGTGTGGGTGTGCGCGCGTGTGGTTCCATATCATTTATAACCTCAGGGTGACCCCTTCCTGATTCTGACAGAGATTTTGGCTATATGTTTATGCATTTCAGAACTCCGTAGAGGTGTGGGGGGGGGGGGGGGGGAGAATTGACCTTGTTACCCTTCCTGCATTGCCTGTGGGGAGACCCTCCCCATCCATGGACTGACGATGCCATATCCCAGCACAGCATCGAGAAAGAGAGAGGAGGAACTTGCGATATTTTATTTGGTTGCGGGTTACTTGAGAGTCCATAACGTGCCGGAGCGGGGTGGCTGGCGGGGGGGGGGATAGTGAATGGGTAATTGAATTTCTCTCTGCAGCCCCCTATTAAACCGGACGCCCCTCTCCCTCCCAACCCTCTGCCAGAGAAAGGCTTCAGTTTAATCTGATTCGAGTGGTCAGCTGTTGCCCCCAAGCTGTTACGGAGCAGACCGAGAGATTCTCCAGCAGCCCCAGGGAAGCGTTTGTTATGTTTCGATTTCCTTCGTGGTGATACCATCAGAGACAAGCCAATCTTGGCTCCTGCTATCTGTTGATCTGTTGTTTATAAGCTCTGTCTGTCAACGGTACCATAATGACCATCTGCTGAGTAAGAGCTGCCTCGATCTTTCTCACTATTTGCACTGCCTTTCTTGCCTCAGTGTTAAAGCTCTGACCTATAGCGTGGGCTCCCACTTCTGATCCTTTAAGATTTGCCGATTTTAATGCCCCAGGGCATGGCAATTCACGGTAGACCATTTCGTTCAGAGGGGAGGAGGCATTTCTCCACCCGGTGAGCCTGTGGAATTCATTACCACAGGAAGTACTTGACACCAAAACATCGAATGTATTCAAGAGACAGCTGGATTTAGGAGCAAATGGGATCAAAGGTTATGGGGAGAAAGCAGGATTGAGTTGGACAATCAGCCATGATTGTGATGAATGATGGAGCAAGCTCGAAGGGCCTCCTCTTGCTCCTACCTTCTATAGCCTCCGGCTTGGTGGGTGGCATTCCCGCCTGCAATTCAAGGTTCGAATCCCACTCCAGACTGTTCCCATTTGGGCCCTGATTTTCCGAGGTACAGGACTGGCTGGAAAAGGACACACCTATCAGTCTGCCAGCAATCTGCGGACCACACGGTGCAAAAGGAGGACATTTGACCTGCTGGTCCAATACTATTAATGTAATATCTTAGTTAGGGTGGCGAGAAATAATTCACATACTCAAGAAATAAGGTCGATTTCATTGAATCGTAGCATCCCAGAAGAAAGCCATTCGGCCCATCGGATCTGCACCAACCACAATCCTATCCAGGCTCTATCCCCATAACCCTATTTATTTACTCCATTTTCCCACGGACACTAAGCACTAATCCACCTAACCAGCAAATGTTTGGACTGTGGGAGGTAACCAGAAGAAACTCATGGAGATGCAGGGAGAATGTGCGAATTCCACGCAGACAGTTACCCAAGCCGGGAATCGAACCCAGGTCCCAGGGGTCTGAGGGAGCAGCGCTAACCACTGTGCTGCGCATCAACTTAACATGAGATAGGTCCATTCAAAAGTCTGACGGCAGCAGGGAAGAAGCTGCTCTTGAGTCGGCTGGTGCATGACCTCAGGCTTTTGTATCTTTTTCCCGACGGAAGAAGGTGGAAGAGAGAATGTCTAGGAGCGCGTGGGGTCCTTAATTATGCTGGCTGCTTTTCCGGGGCAGCGGGATGTGTAGGCGAGTCAATGGATGGGAGGCTGGTTTGCATGATGAACTATAGTTCCTCGCAGTCTTGGACAGAGCAGGAGTCAGACCAAGCTGTGATAGAACCGGAAAGGATGCTTCCTATGGTACATCTACAAAAGTCAACAACTCCCTCACTTATGTTGAGCGCGAGACGTGATGTCTCCAAATGCTAGTAGAGTTTTGCGTTCCCTGACTAGGATCAGGGTGCAATCAGTAAGCAGGGGAGAGCTGCAGGGGAAGTCGGCTGAGAGGCACATCTAGAATATTCAGGAGAGTTCATTGGCAACGCAGAAAGGAGAAAATGAAAGACGGGGTCACCTGGGAATAAAGGCCTTCGTTGTAAGAACGACTCACACTGTCAGCTGAAACCTCGACAGAGCGACTTAATGGGCCGAAGCTGAAAGAAAGGAGAGATTGTAGTCCATATTGTAAAGGTTACAATATACCCAAGACATTAATACAGTTGATGTACAATAATGGACTTGCCATTGATTTTTACTGAGTGCTTGTGGTCTTCTGCTGTGAGTTAAAGTGTTTTTGGAGCATAGGGTGTATATTTAAACGTTTTTTTTTTAATGTCTTGCATTCACTGCTTCATTTCTTATTTATAAATTTTTTTTCACTGGGACTACCTCCCAGTTGATTTTAAACCCTCTAACTCTCACTTCTTGAAGCCCTCAGTCCCCCAGGGTCCTTTATACTTTCATATCACCCAAAATCCATCTCGGCAGCAGTGCTGTGAAGGTAAAAGAAATACAGATTTCACTATACAGATTTGATAACTAAGAAAATTCGTGCAAACTTAGATTTTTTTAAAATCACAAATGCTTAATCTCTTATTAAAACAAACAAACCTCTATCCGTACCTCTCATCAAAAATAGCTAATCATTTAATAGCCTGTTTAAGCTGTCAATCAAGCTATGAACTCAGCACACCCCATTGAGATAATAAAAGCTTTTGGAAACCAGCCAAATATTCATAATATTCCATCGGGAAATGTTAACAAATGAATGGCTAGAACAGAGTTTGTTAAACTGTAACTGACACCTGCAGTCTTCTCCCCCCATTTTAAAGGACTGGGGTTTTAAATAACTTCACTTTGTGATAGTTATACAGATCTTATCCATCCCTCATGAGTCTTCCTGGCTATTCCATAAACTTGTAATTTCCGTAAAGATTATCTTCATGCAACGTAGGTGTTGTTGGCTGGGTCAGCATTTATTGTGTATCCCTAGCTGCCTTTGAACTGAGGCAGTTGCTCAACCGTTTCAGAGGGTAGTTTGAGAGCTCACCAATGCTTCTACTTTCTCAGGAGACTAAGGAAATTTGGAATGTCCACTACAACATTCACCAGCTTTTACAGATGCATCATAGAAAGCATTCTTCCTGGTTGTATCGCAGCTTGGTATGGCTCCTGCTCTGCCCAAGACTGTAAGGAACTACAAAAAGTTGTGAATGTAGCCCAGTTCATCGCACACCAGCTCCCATCCATTTACACTCCCCACGGCCTTGGAAAAGCAGCTAGCATAATCAAGAATCCCACGCACCCCGGACATTCTCTCTTCCACCTTCAGACATCTTCTTTCCCGTCTTCTTCCGTTGGGAAAAGACAAAAGTCTGAGGACACGTACTGACTCAAGAATAGTTTCTTCCCTGTTGCCATCAGATTTTTGAATGGACCTTTCTCACACTAAGTTGCTCTTTCTCTACATCCTAGATATGACTGTAACACTATATTCTGCACTCTCTCCTTTCCTTCTCTATGAACGGTATGTTTTGTCTCACTGTATACATGTGAAAATAATAAATCAAATCAAGGAGTCAGACATGTTGCAGTGGCTCTGGAGTCATATGTAGGCCAGACCAGGTAAGGACAGCAGATTTCTTTCCCTAAAGGACATTAATGGACCCAATGGGTTTTTCCAACAATCGACAATGGTTTCAGTATCGCTATTGTTGATTTGATTTTTTTTAACATGTCTTAGTATAGAGTGAAAAGTGTTGTTTCTTCTGCGCTTTACAGATGTAGCATACCACTCATAAAGAAAGAAAGGAGAGATTGCAGAATGTAGTAGAGTTTAAAAGAGTTAGAATAAAGTTTTAGAAGCACAGAACGAGAATAAAAAGGTTAGAAGGTGTGTTGGGCACAGCTTACAAGAAGTTACCTCCAGTGCCATCTTTGTTTTGAGGCTAGTTTGTTTTACCTCCAGATTTTATAAATTTGAAATTAAACCCCTCAAGTTACCAAACGGGGTTTGAACCCATGCCCCAGGTATGTGAGCCTGGACCTCTGGGTTACTAGGCCAGTGAAATTACCAATACACCATCAACTCCCACAACTGCAGGTTAAGTGCTTGGAAACAGACAAGTCTTTTTGAGGTCATAGGTCTTCCTAATTTTGGATTTTCCACTCTGTGAATTATGCCCCCCCCCCTTTCTTTGACCGACCAATAAAAGGGATTCTATCGGAAATGGAGGCAGGTCTTCCCCATCCGGTTCCTAGCCACCATTTTGGAATGTCTGCATGGCTCTTTAGAAGTCCAGTTCATGGTGGACAGATGTTCATCTCTGGGGTGAGATTCTAATGAGATTCATTCTTCAATAATCACCCCAGGGACTGTTTATTTTCTAAGCTCAGAACCACAAAGGAGTTTTACACTTACCCCAATATCCCCCCACCCAAAACTTTTCCAGCAAGGGGAAATCTGGGGATCCATCATCAAATATTGTCTGATAATGCTCCTGTGAAGCAACTCCAGATCATTTGCTACATTAATGGCATAATTAAAAACAGGGAGGCATAGTGGCATGGTGGTTAGCACGGCTGCCTCACAACGCCAGGGACCTAGATTCGATTTCCCAGCTTGGGTCACTGTCTATGTGGAATTTGCACATTCTCACCATGTCTGCATGGGTTTCTTCCGGGTGTTCCGGTTTCCTCCCACACTCCAAAGATGTGCAGGTTAGGTGGATTGGCCATGTTAAATTGACTCTTAGTGTCCAAAGATGTGTGGGTTAAGTGGATTGGCCATGCTAAATTGCCCCTTAGTGTTCAAAGATGTGCAGGTCAGATGGATTGGCCATGCTAAATTGCCCCTTAATGTCCAAAGATGTGCAAGTTAGGTGGATTGGCAATGCTAAATTGTCCCTTAATGTCCAAAGATGTGTGGGTTAAGTGGATTTACCATGCTAAATTGTCCCTTAATGTCCACAGATGTGTAGGTTAGATGGATTGGCCATGCTAAATTGTTCCTCTGAGTCTAAAGATGTGTCAGTTAGGTGGATTAACCATGCTAAGACTGCAGGGTTACAGGGATATGATGGATTCTACAGTGAATGGGCTGTATGGGCTGAATGGCCTCTTTCTGCACTGTAGGATTCTAGATCATTTTTGTTGTTGCCACAGGAGCCACCATTTAAAAATAAAATGTTCTGCCTGTGCTGTGAGAATGTAAGAGGAATGTTGTGGTTTGCAAGATGGGGGATCCGCTGTGACCCGTTGGTGATAGTGAAAAGCAGACCTATCCCTCGCTCCCACAAACAGAAAACCTATGAAGCATTTTGGATTGGGTTCCCAGGAGCCAGTGTTACTGTAATGCATTGTACAGTATTGCCTTGTGTTCGCTACGCACCCTAATTACTCTGCTTCCTATCTGTGCCAAGTGGCTTTGTGTGGCCTGTTGGAGGGGAATAATTAAAATGGAAAAACAAATCTCAACCAACCCAACACTTAGTTTGATGTTCATTCTGATTCGACCCAATTAGTGAGCCCAAGTTTATCCTCTACTAACTTCTGTTCTTTGGCCTACGCACTAAATATTCCCACGCCACTTAAACATCGACAGTGAACGCACCTCTGAGTCTTCATGTCTATGTGTTTGTGAGAGTGTGTTTGTGTGTGTTTGTATATGTATGTGCATGCGCATGTATGTTTGTGTGTGTTTCTGTATATTTATATATGTGTGTATACATATGTACATTTTGCATACGTGTGCATATTCATAAATATATATCTATGTATATTTCTGTGCATACATTTGTATATGTGTGTGTATATACATGTGTGTGTGTGTGTATGTTTGTATGCGTGTATGTATGTTTGTGTGTGTTTATGCATGTTTGTATATATTTATATATGTGTGTATACATGTGTATGTTTGCATATGTGTACACATTCATATGTGTGTGACTCTGTATGTTCCTGTGCGTACATTTGTATATGTGTGTGTTTATAAATATATATAAAATATGCATGTGTGTGTGTGTATGTTTGCATGTGTATACATTTGTATAGGTGCATGTATATATGAGTGTGTGAATGTATGTTTGTGAGTATATGTTGTGTGAGTGTGTAACTGTGTGTGTGTGTGTGTGTGTGTGTGTGTGTGTGTGTGTGTGTGTGTGTGTGTGTGTGTGTGTGTATGCATACATATGTGTATTTCTGTACTGACGCCAATCTCCTAGAATGTCAAAGAATACTACACACAGGAACAGGTATTTAGATAGTTACGTGTGTAAGATTGGGATATGGGCCAGACGTGGAAATTTTTTTTTGAAGTTTTAAACTTTATTTATTACTGGCACAAGTAGGCTTACATTAACACTGCAATGAAGTTACTGTGAAAATCCTCTAGTTGCCACACTCCAGCACCTGTTCAGGCACACTGAGGGAAAATTTGGAATGCACCCTTAGCAACACATCTTTTGGGCTGTGGAAGGAAACCGGAGGAAACCCACACAGACACAGGGAGAATGTGCAGACTCCGCTCAGACACAGTGACCCAAGCTAGGAATCCAACCGGTGTCCCTGACACTGTGAGGCAGCAGTCGTAACCCACTGTGTCACCCACTGGGACTAATTCAAGGGTTAAAAAGAGAAAGGACAGCATGGAACAAGATGGGCTGAAGTGCCTGTGCCTATGCTGTAAACCTCGATGACTCTATGGAGAGTCAGTCTTAAGCTTTGGTGTTCGTGCCCCGGAGTGGGACTTGAACCTCTGACTCAGAAGTAAGGGCGTTCCAATTGAGCCAACGCTGACAGCGTCACTGTTGTTTCTTATTACATTTGGAATTTCGAAATTCCTGGCCACATATTTTTAAAAAAAAGTCAGCAGCAACAAGCAAACGGGGACCAGCAGGAAAAATAACAGAGAGAATGGGCAGTGTTACACTCAGAATTGTCAGGTTCCCGATATCTAAGTGGAAAGTCCCACATTTTGCCCGTCACGCGAGACTTAGTCGCAGATTTGCGGCCAATGTCTCCCGCACTCGGGAGATAGCATTCATTTTCCTTTGACAAACGCGACTAGACAAGGGTGTAGTTGTATTTTTATGAGCCGTTTCATGTAGAAGGAATGTTGCTGGCCCACATCAATCGATTGGGCCTGTTCGCAATCAGGGAGCCTCAGGAAGAGGGGGGCTGGATTCTGAGGGAGTACCTTTCGCGAGTCCATGTAAAGCCTTGGCTGGGTTCACGGAGGGTAGGAATCTTCATGAATTACCTCCGGGAATTGAACCCACGCTGTTGGCATCTCTCTGCATCATGAGCCAATCATCCAACCAACTCAGCTAAACCGATAAACCATCAGAAGAGAGAGGTGACAAATTCCACCAATAACTCAGCCTCTCTCTCCACGTTGCTGCCTTTTTTGACCACTGCCCCCCATTTCGTCTTGTGTTTAACATTTGCTTTGTATTTTGTAATGGAGTCACTAACTTGAGGCCTTGCCTGTCCTCTAGGGTGGGTGTGAGGAACCCTGCAACATTATTCAATGAAAAATGGGAAGAGGGGTGGGGGTGGATTTCTCCCCTCGTGCTGCCCTGCGCAATAATTAACTCACCTCGTCCGCTCCGAGAAGAACTTGGAGCAAGAGTAGGCCCTCGAGCCTGCTCTGCCATTCAATAAGATCACGGCCGATTATTCGTGGACTTAGCTCCACTTACCCGCCCGCTCACTGTAATCCTTATTTCCTTTACAAACTTACCTATCCTTGCCTTAAAAACATTCAACTGCCTCACTAGGGCAGGGAATTCCACAGATTCACAACCCTTTGTGTGAAGAAGTTCCTCCTCAACTCAGTCCTAAATCTGCTCCCTCTTATTTTGAGGCCATGCCCTCTACTTTCCAGCCAGTGGAAAACTTTTATCTTATCTACTCCCTTCATAATATTATATGTTTCTATAAGATTGCCCTCATTCTTCTAAATTCCAATGAGTGTAGCTCCAGTCTACTCAATCCCTCCTCACAATCCAAGCCTCTCAACTCTGAAATCAACATATCGGCCGTTCCTTCGCAGTGCCTGGGTCAAAATCCTGGAATTCCCTCTTTAACAGCATTTGTGGATCGACCCACAGCACGTGGACTGCAGCGATTCAAGAAGGCAGCTCACCACCATCTTCTGGAGGGGCAACTAGGGATGAGCAATAAACGCCTGGCCTAGCCAGCCGCACCCATGTGCCATGAATGAATTTTTTAAAAATTTGCTCTTTGTGGGATCTTGCTGTGCACAAATTGGCTGCTGCGATTCGCCCATTGCCAGACTTTCAAAAGGTGGGGGGGGGGGGGGGGGGGGGGGAGAGAAAATGCATTGTTTGGCGTTGAGGTTACCGAGGTGGTGGAGGCTTGTGGGATCTTGCTGTGCACAAACCTCTGGCTGCCTTTCACAGAATTCCAAAAATAGAATTCGCTTTTATCCGTCATTAAAAATGCCGAAAGCGTTTGGGTTATAAATGCAGCTTCCTTTCTTGAGGAAACGGAGGGCCTGAAAAAAATGTTGTTTTGTTTTGTGTTGTTCGCGTCTGATTCCAATCAATCTCGAAGCTCCGAGTCTTAACTTGATCCAGCAGCGGCAGCCCGCTTTTCAATCTGCGTTGACAAGGCAGGCGTTTCGACCCGAAACCACCTGCCCTCCCAGCAACACCACCCCCCCACCCCCCCACCAACCCCCACCACCTCTGCCCGATGGGTCTCGGGCTGACGTCCAACCTCGAGTCTGGCATGGCAAGATGGGCAAACAGAACAGGAGGGGCGGGCAAGGTGGGCACAGTGGTCAGCACGACTACCTTACAGCGCCAGGGACCCCGGCTTCGATTCGCGGCCTCGGGTCACTGCCTGCGTGGAGTCTGCTCATTCTCCCCGTGTCTGCATGGGTTTCCTCCCACAGTCCAAAAGATCTGCTGGTTAGGTGTTAAATTCCCCCTCAGTGTAACCCGAGTGGGCACCAGAGTGTGACGACTAGGGGGATTTGCACAGTGACTTCATTGCAGTGTTAATGTAAGCCTAACTGTGACAGTAATAGAAAACATAAAATAAAAACAAAACAGTGTGTTTGCTTCAAACCGTAGTCCTTCAATCCATTCCTTCCTCACGGGATCATTGAGCTCATCAAAGTGTAGGGTCATCAAGTTAATGTTCTCATTATTTTCTCAGCAAGCATTACACCACACTTGGCAGTGACTTAAAACATCTGTGATTTATTTTAAAACAATGTCTGCCGCAGACATATGTTTCTGTAAAGAACAATTGCACAAATCTCTCCGCAAGGAACGCATTCAGCTCTGACTGTACTCGAACAATAGAATTTCCTCAAAACACTGCAAGCCGTTTGCCAAGCTGAAAGACCTGAGGTTTAAACACGTCGCAAAGACTTGAATTCAGCGTCAAAACATCCTGGCTCCCTCATTATAAATTACTTCAACTCCCAGAGCCTTTAGTACAATCCCCACAGTGCAGAAGGAGGCCATTCAGCCCATCGAGTCTGCACCCACCACGATCCCACCCAGGTCCTAACCCAAAACCGTATGCATTTACCCTAACCAGTCTCCCTGACACTAAGGGGCGATTTAACACGGACAATCTACCTAACCCTTTAAAACAGAGATGAGGAGGAATTCCTTCAGCCAGAGAGTGGTGAATCTGTGGAACTCATTGCCACAGAGGGGGCCGGGTTATTGAGTGTCTTTAAGGCAGAGATAGCTAGGTTCTAGATCAATAAGGGGAATCAGGGGTTAGGAGATAAGGCTTTAATTTTGATTTGATTTATTATTGCCACATGTATTAACATACAGTGAAAAATATTGTTTCTTGCACGCTACACAGACAAAACATACTGTTCATAGAAAAGGAAAGGAGAGAATGTAGAATGTAGTGTTACATTCATAGCAAGGGTACAGAGAAAGATCAATTTAATGCAACGTAAGTCCATTCAAAAGTCTGTTACAGCAGGGAAGAAGCTGTTCTTGATTCTATTGGTACGTGACTTCAGACTTTTGTATCTTTTTCCTGAAGGAAGAAGCTGGAAGAGAGAATATCTGGGGTACTTGGGGGTCCTCAATTATGCTGACTGGTTTCTCGAGACAGCGGGAAGTGTAGACAGAGTCAGTGGATGGGAGGCTTTTGTAGTTCTTTGTGGTCGTGGGCAGAGCAGGAGCCATCCCAAACTGTGATGCTTGCTATGGTGTATTTGTAAAAGTTGGTGAGATTTGTAGCTGATAGATTTCCTTAATCTTCTGAGAAAGTAGAGGCATTGGTGGACTTTCTTAACTATAGTGTTGGCGTGGGAAGACCAGGACAGGTTGTTGGTGATCCGGACATCTAAAATCCTGAAACTCTCGATCCTTTCTATTTCATCCCCATTGATGTAGACAGGGGCATTTTTTCCTTTACGCTTCCTGAAGTTGATGACAATCTCGTTTTGTTAACATCGGGGGAGAGATTATTGTCGCCACACCAGTTCACCAGATTCTCTATCTCATTCCTGTTCTCTGTCTCTCATTGTTTGAGATCCGACCCACTACGGTGATATCAGCAGACTTGAAAATTGAGTCGGATGGGAATTTGACCACACAGTCACAGGTGAATAAAGAGTACAGTAGGGGCTGAGAACGCCAGTGTTGAGGATGACCGCGGAGGAAGTGTTGTTGCCTATCCTTACTGGTTTGTGAGTTAGGAAGTCCAGGATCTAGTTGCAGAGGGAAGAGCCGAGATGCAGGCCATAGAGTTTGGAGATGGGTTTTGTGGGAATAATGGTGTTGAAAGCTGAGCTGAGTCTGACATCGGTGTCCTTATTATCTAGGTGTTCCAGGATTGAGTGCAGGGCAAGGGAGATGGTGTCTGCTGTGGACCTGATGCAGTGGTAGGCGAACTGTAGAGGATCCAGGTAGTCTGGGAAGCTGGAACTGATTCGTGCCATGACTAGCCTTTCAAAACACTTCATAATGTTGGATGTCAGAGCAATTGGCCAATAGTCATTAAGGCATATTTCTTGGTTTTTCTTATGTACCGGGGTATTAGGGAACTTGGGGAAATAAATAGTGATGTCTTGAGGAGTGTAAATATTTTGAAGAAGGAGATGCCGAAAGTCATAAAGTGCATCAAGGTAGATAAATCCTCAGGACTTGATGAAATATGTTCCAGGACATTGTGGGAGGCTAGGGAGGAAATTGCGGGTCCTCCATCCAAAATATTTGAATCATCAATGGTCATGAGTGAGGTGCCTGAAGATTGGAAGGTGGCAAATGTTGTGCCTTTGTTTAAAAAGGGCTCAGGGAAAAGCCTGGGAACTATAGGCTAGTGAGCCTCACATCTGTGGTGAGTAAATTGTTGGAAGGTATTTTGAGAGACAGGGTTTACAGGCATTTAGAGATGCAAGGACTGATTAGGGACAGTCAGCATGAGTGGAAAATCACGTCTCACAAATTTAATTGAGTTTTGAAGAGGTAACCAAGAAGGTAGATGAGGGCAGTGCAGTTGATGTTGTCTACATGGACTTTAGCAAGGTTTTTGACAAGGTACTGCATGGTAGGTTGTTGCACAAGGTTAAATCTCACAGGATCCAGAGTGAGGTATCTAAATGGATACAAAATTGATAGAAGCCAGAGGTTGGTTGTAGAGGGTTGTTTTCCAAACTGGAGGCCAATGACCAATGGTGTGCCTCAGGGGTCAGTGCTGGGCCACTGTTGTCATTTATATTAATGATTTGGATGAGAATATAAGGGGCATGGTTGGTATGTTTGCAGATGAAAGTTATCTCCAATTGCAGTGGGATCTTGATCAATTGGGCTGACGAATGACAGATGGAGTTTAATTTAGACAAATGCGAGGTGATGCATTTTGGTAGATTAAACTAGGGCAGGACTTACTCAGTTAATGTAGGGTGTTAGGGAAAGTTACAGAACAAAGAGATCTAGGGGTACAGGTTCAATCTTGAAAGTGGAGTCACAGGTGGACAGAGTGGTGAAGAAGGCATTTGGCATGCCTGGTTTCAGAACATTGAATACAGGGGCTGGGACGTCTTTTTGAAGTTGTACGAGACATTGGTAAGGCCACACTTGGAATACTGTGTTCAATTCTGGTCACCCTATTATAGAAAGGATATTATTAAACTGGAAAGAGTACAGAAAAGATTTACTAGGACGCTACCAGGACTTGATGGATTAAGTTATAAGGAAAGGCTGAATAGACTAGGACTTTTCTCTCTGGAGTGTAGAAGGCTGAAGGGTGACCTTATGGGGGTCTATAAAGTAATGAGGGCATAGACAAAGTAGTTAGTCAATATCTTTTCCCAAAGGTAGGGGAGTCTAAAACTTGAAGGCATAGGTTTAAGGTGAGAGGGGAGAGATACAAAAGTGTCCAGAGGGGCAATTTTTCCACACAGAGGGTGGTGAGTGTCTGGAACAAGCTGCCAGAGATAGTAGTAGAGGCGGGTACAATTTTATCTTTTAAAAAGCATTTAGACAGTTATACGGGTATGATAGGTATAGAGAGATATGGGCCAAAGGAGGGCAATTGGGATTAGCTTAGGGGTTTCAAAAACAGCAGCATGGACAAGTTGGGCCGAAGGGCCTGTTTCTATGCTGTAAACCTCTATATGACTCTATGATTCTATGAATGGGGACGAGAAAAATATCAGCCACGATTGAATGGTGGAGCAGACTCGATGGGCCGAGTAGCCAAATTCCGCTCCTACAGTCTAACCCACACATTTTTGGAATGTGGGAGGTAACCCATGCAGACATGGGGAGAATGTGCCACATTCCTCATGTGGAGACACATGTCTCCACACAAAGAATGACCCAAACCGGGAATCGAACCCAAGTCCCTGGCGCTGTGTTAACCGCTGTGCCACCACACAAAGAACAAAGGAAGTGGAGAGAGAAGGGGGTAGATTGTGGCAGGGGAGAAATGAGAAGGAGACTGCCAAGTAGCGGAGGTTCGATCTCGAGCAAGTGGCTGACTGGGGAAGAAGAACAAAGAGGATGACAGAGATAAGGAGAGGGCAATTGCAAAGGCAGTGGATAGTTGATTGCCAGAGGAATACTCAGAGGATACTCTTCCCTAAAAAATCCAAAGGGAACAAAGGATTAAAAACTCTACAAGATGGTGGTGGGAACCTATAAGGAGTCAAACTCCCAGGTGTCTACTCATAGTATTGTTCGTACTGTTAATAATTAATCATCAAGGAGATTACGAACAATATTATCAAATTTATATGACACAAAGCTTTGTGACCTTAAGTGAATAGCAGGGGTGGGACAATATAGATGGATCAGCTGAAGAAATACAGATAACTTTTGCTGAGGATACTCACCTGCTAGTGTAGCATGGCCAATCCACCTAACCCGCACATCTTTGGACACTAAGGGACAATTTAGCATGGCCAATCCACCTAACCTGCACATTTTTGGACACTAAGGGGCAATTTAGCATGGCCAATCCACCTAACCCGCACATCTTTGGACACTAAGGGGAATTTAGCATGGCCAATCCACCTAACCCACACATCTTTGAACACTAAGGGTAATTTAGCATGGCCAATCCACCTAACCCGCACATCTTGGACACTAAGGGGCAATTTAGCATGGCCAATCCACCTAACCCACACATCTTTGAACACTAAGGGTAATTTAGCATGGCCAATCCACCTAACCGCACATCTTTGGACACTAAGGGCAATTAGCATGGCCAATCCACCTAACCCACACATCTTTGGACACTAAGGGACAATTTAACATGGCCAATCCACCTAACCCACACATCTTTGGACACTAAGGACAATTTAGCATGGCCAATCACCTAACCCGCACATCTTTGGACACTAAGGGGCAATTTAGCATGGCCAATCCACCTAACCCGCACATCTTTGGACACTAAGGGCAATTTAGCATGCCAATCCACCTAACCCGCACATCTTTGGACACTAAGGGATAATTTAGCATGGCCAATCCACCTAACCCGCACATCTTTGGACACTAAGGGATAATTTAGCATGGCCAATCCACCTAACCCGCACATCTTTGGACGCTAAGGGATAATTTAGCATGGCCAATCCACCTGACCCGCACATCTTTGGACACTAAGGGATAATTTAGCATGGCCAATCCACCTAACCGCACATCTTTGGATATCAAAGGGCTATTTAGCATGGCCATCCACTTAACCCGCACATCTTTGGCTACTAATGGGCTATTTAGCACGGCCAATCCACCTAACCCGCACATCTTTGGATACTAAGGGGCAATTTAGCGTGGCCAATCCACCTAACCCGCACATCTTTGGAAACCAAAACGTCCAAAGATTGGGTTGATAGACCATGCTAAAAATTGTCCCTTAGAGTCGTGAGATGCGTAGGGTAGAGGGATTAGTGGGTGGATGTGGGGGTAGGGCCTGGGTTGGCTTATGGTTGGTGCAGACTCGATGGGCCGAATGGCCTCCTTCTGCCTCCTCCTTCTGTAGCATTTCTATAATTCCATAAATGAAGATACCTGACCTTATGAGTTAATGAACCCAGAAGAAACACAAGCAGACATGGGGAGAATGTGCCAACTCCACACAGACAGTTACTTGAGGCTGGAATCGAACCCGGATCCCTGGCGTTGTGAGGCAGCAGTGCTAACCACTGTGCCACCGTGCCACCTCCAGGTAACTGTCTTCTATTTATGGCCCCCAGCATTGGATTCCCTGACAAGAAGGAATGTTTTCTCCACATCCGGCTGCATCGTGACCTTAAACACATTGACTGAGTCCTGGTGATGCCCATTAGTTCAGAGTCACAAAAAGAGAGCTCACAAAGTGGAATTAGGTCTCTCATTTGGAGCAGTTAAATTAAAGTTTAGGATTTCAGAAAGAGATTTGAAGGACAAACGGTGTTAAGTGAGAAATACGTACAGGATTGAAGGCAGATTGTGATGACAATAAGTCAGAAATTAATAAATATTTTAATAAACAGACTGCATAATAGATTTACTATTTTAATAAAGGAACAGAAAGATATTTAATAAATCAAGATGCTTCGAGTAATGATTTAATGAACTTTGATGTGAAAAATTATTCCATTAATAAGAAATGATTTGCTAAATTATATCTAAAACTGTTTGACCCATAAAAAGAGAGAGGAAAGAGGGTCTTGAAAGAGGGGGAAGTGAGGGCGTTAGAGTGAGAATTCAAAGATGTAGGATTCACAGGAATATACAGATGAAGGCCTTTCAGCCTGCAAGCCTATTCCACCCCTCGATAAGATCATTATTAAACTATGACCTAATTTAATCTTATGTTATTTATCCCTTCACAGGAGGCAGACATCAACTGGGTAGGCCGATATTTATCGCTAATTCCTGATTGACCTAGAAGGAGTTGTGGAGAACCTTCTTCTTGAACTGTTGAGTTGATGAACATACAGATTTGAAGCAAGTGTAAATTGCAACCTACTCCGCCATTCAATAAAACAATGGCTAGTCTGATTGCTCTACACATTCCACCTAGCGTTGATAACCTTTGACCCCCTTGGTAAACAAGAACTATCCCAAATGACTTTTGACCCCCTTATTAGTCAAGAACTATCCCTGATAACCTATGACACCCCTCCTTCCCCTTGCTAGTCAAGAACAATCCTGATAACCTTTGACCCCCCCTTGATTATCAAGAGCAGTTCTGATGACCTTTGACTCCCCTAATAGTCAAGAATGAGCCCGATAACCTCTGATCCCTTTGGTCATCAAGAACAGATCCTGATAATCTTTAACCCCCTTGACATTCAAGAACAACACTGATAACCTTTAACCCCCTTGATAGTCAAGAACAACCCTTGATGATGTTTGACTCCCTTGGTGGTCAAGAAGTATCCCTGATTTATGAACATCTAAAATAGAGGAAATCAAAAAGATTCACCTCTCAAGTGGAAGCTCCTTATTTGTAAATTAGCTCCTAATTTGACCTTCTATGTGGTATAGTAACACTCACATTGCTGTTGGGAAGGAAATTCTAGGATTTTGAACCTGTGATAAATCATACGACTATAAGAAGTCCACACGGTGCTTTGAGGAAAAAAAGGGCTCAAATCCCACCACAGCACTTAAATTCCATGAATAAAATCGGGAATATAAAGCGAATCTTAATAATGGCATCTTTGTAAATGCCTACCTGTTTCACTGTTTGGGGCCCAGCTGTGTTATAGTTAGACTATTAATCCAGAAACTCAGCTGATGTTCTGGGGACCCGGGTTCGAATCCCTCCCACAGCAGATGGTGAAATTTGAATTCAATAAAAAAAAATCTAGAATCTATGATGACCATGAAACCATTGTCAATTGTTGGAAAAACCCATCTGGTTCACTGATATCCTTTAGGGAAGGAAATCTGCTGTCCTCACCCGGTCTGGCCTACATGTGACTCCAAAGCAATGTGGTTGTCTCTCAATTGCCCTCTGAACAAGGGCAACAAGGGATAAATAATTGCTGAGCTAGCGATGTCCCATGAATGAAGAAAATATAGTCTCCTAAAGTGAAGAAAATCTTCTGCATGTACCCACTCTGGCCTACACGTGACTCTAGAGCCACAGCAATGTGGTTGACTCTGAGATGCACTCTGAAATGGTCAAGCGAGCCATGTTGAGGGGCAATTAGAGATGGGCAAGAAATGTTGGCCTTGTTAGCGAATGCCTACATAACCAAATTTTTAAAATGCGACCATTGACAGATCCGGGTAGTCCGCAACATACTGACCATGTCCACACTCCAGCATGGGGTCAAGAAATTGAAAACTGGGTCAGTTAAATTGGCAGCCTTGGTGTTCGTTGACCTGAGCACAGGTCAATGTGGAGTGGCAGTCCAAACAGCAATGCTCTTCCAATCACCCTACAGACTGGGACTCTAATCCTTCCCCTGTCTGCTACAGCAGATAGTGGGGGTGAACCGACCAGATTAATTACCCGTATCAGAGTAAAATAACCGTGGTATTCACCGCTGGGCTCAGGCAAGAGATTTAAGCTGACGAGGCTTTAAATAGAGAGGGAGAGTTACTGAGAAAATGTACCTGTGATCAGAATGCTTTAATGTGAATCAAATACATCAACTACCATTACAGATTGCATCATTGGGGCAGGTGCAAATTGTTTAATATTTAGAACAAAATTAAGAATTCAGTTCAAAACCATTCAATTCAGTTCAAATCACTCAAATCAATTCAATTTGTTTTAATTCAGTTCGAATCAGTTTGAATGAATTCAATTCACTTCAAAACTCCCAAATCAATTCAATTCAGTTCAAATCACTCAAATCAATTCAATTCGTTTTAATTCAGTTCGAATCAGTTTGAATGAATTCAATTCACTTCAAAACTCCCAAATCAATTCAATTCAGTTCAAATCACTCAAATCAATTCAATTCGTTTTAATTCAGTTCGAATCAGTTTGAATCAATTCAATTCACTTCAAAACTCCCAAATCAATTCAATTCAGTTCAAGTCACTCAAATCAATTCATTTTAATTCAATTCAAATCAGTCTAAATCAATTTAATTCAGTTCAAATCAATTCAATTCACTTCAAAACTCCCAAATCAATTCAATTCATTTCAATTCTGTTCAAATCATTCAAATCAATTCAATTGATGTTTGATGTTTGTAGAGCAGACTAAGGAAATTTGGCATGCCCACTATGACTTTCACCAACTTTTACAGATGTGTAATAGAAAGCATTCTTTCCGGTTGTATCACAGCTTAGTATGACTCCTGCTCTGCCCAAGAGTCAAAAATTAAAAAAGGTCTTGAATGTAGCACAGTCCATCACGCAAACCAGCCTCCCATCCATTGATTCTGTCTACACCGCCCGCTGCCTTGGGAAAAACAGCCAGCATAATTAAGGATCCCATACCCCGGATATTCTCTCTTCCACTGTTTTCCGTCAGGAAAAAGATACAAAAGTCTGAGGTCGCGTACCAACCGACTCAAGAACAGCTTTTTACCTGCTGCTGTTAGACATTTGAATCGATCTTCCTTGAATTAAGTTGATCTTTCTCTACATCCTCGCTATGACTATAACATTACATTCTGCATTCTCTCATTGTCTATGAACGGTACGCTTTGCCTGTATAGCATGCAAGAAACAACACTTTTCACTGTATACTAATACACGTGACAACAATAAATCAAATCAAAATCAAATTAAATCATTTTAATTCAGTTCAAATCAATTCAACTAGGTTCAAATCTCTTCAATTGAAATCACTCAAAGCAATTCATTTCAATTCCATTCAAATAAATTCAAATTAGTTCAATTCAGTTCAAATCAGTTCAATTCTTCAATAACAAACTAAGGGTCATCAATTTAATTAATTTTCTGTGAACTTGATCTCCTCCAGAACTCTCCTGCCCCATTCTAACCCATACCAAGTCCTAAAACTAAACCGTTTTCACACCAAGTGCTATACCTCACAGACCTGCTTTGATTTTAATGTTTTTATCCTCCTTTTCAAATTCCTTCAAAGCCTTGTCCTCTTCCTTTCCCTGCAATTGCCTTCATTTCACACAGCCCTCCAAGAACTTTGCATCTAATTCTGGCCTCATGACCATCACCACTTTTGGGGAGGTGATAGTCTAGTAGTATTATCACTAGACTATTAAACCAGAACCTCAGCTGTTAAGAATCTACTGATGACCATGAAACCATTATCAATTGTCGGAAAAACCCATCTGGGTCCTTAATATCCTTTAGAAAAGGAAATCTGCTATCCTTACCTGGTCTGGCCTACGTGTGACTCCAGAGCCACAGCAATATGGTTCACTCTCAACTGCCCTTGGATAACTAGGGATGGGCAATAAATGCTGGCCAACCAACAACATCTATGTCCCACAAATGAATAAGTTAAAAAAAATCACTCTACCTACACATCTTTGGACACAAGGAGCAATTTAACATAGCCAATCCACCTAACCTAAATATCTTTGAACATGAAGGGACAATTTAGCATGGCCAATCCACCTAAGCTGCATATTTTTGGAACTAAGGGGCAACTTAGCATGGCCAATCCATCTAAGCTGCACATCTTTGGATACTAAGGGACAATTTAGCATGGCCAATCCACCTAAGCTGCATATTTTTGGAACTAAGGGGCAACTTAGCATGGCCAATCCACCTAAGCTGCACATCTTTGGACACTAAAGGGCAATTTACCACAGCCAATATATCTAACCTACACATTTTTGGACACTAAGGGACAATTTTGCATTCACATAATCTGTACATCTTTGGAAATTAAAGGGTGATTTAACATGGCCAACCCACGTCTACATCTTTGGGCACTAAGAAGCAATTTAGCATGGCCAATCCACCTAACCTGCATAGTTTGGACTATGATAGGAAATCCAGCACACTTTGTAGTTTCATGCTCTTCTAGTCTTTTGCTGTGATCAAGAGTCAAAGGACCCGAACCCTTCAGTTTGCTTTCTCTCCTGCTGAGATTTTCCGGAGTGTTTTGTTCTTGTTTCGGATTCCAGCTTCCACGGTCCTATTTTTATTACTATCCCAGTCATCCAATCAGACCCCTATTTACATTTTCCTGATCGAATATCCCCCTGCCGCATTGGGATTCGACGCGATTTGACTTTTGAACGAATCAAAGGTGCCAACCCTCTCCGTCAGCCAAGAGTGAAGGACCGGAGGCTGATTTGCAGTCAGATGATAGCCGTAACATTCAGCAGAAAGTGAAATCTAACTCTCCTCTGAGCTGTCTTGACACTGACTCATTTTCTCACATGCTCAACATGGTGATAAAAGCTATCTAGCGGCTAGTTTAGACGGAAGTGTAACTGCATAATGAATCCAATTAGCTTTTGTTGTCAAAGTTTGACGGAAGTTGTGCTCACATTTTCCACCTTTGTTACTTTTCAGGCTCGGGACAAGATGATGGAAGGAGTTAATCGATTGACTGTCTTTAGAATCTCTGCAATGCAGAAGGAGGCCATTCAGCCCATTGAGCCCACACCAATAACAATCCCATACAAGCCCCTATTCCCGCAACTTGGGTTCATGTCACACTGCATGTAACCCCCACCATTGGCCCTGGGCTTGCAAAATCTTACCAATTCCCCTCGTTTGGGGCAAAACACACCTCTTTAATTTGTGACTAACCCTCTCTCCACTCACATTGTCTGTACCTGTAAAGACTCACATTCCAACCATTATCTTCCAAATGCGTTTCTGTCTCTCAATGCCCTACTTGTGAACACAACTCTCTACTCACCTGATGAAGGGGCAGTGCTCTGAAAGCTCGTGATTCCAAATAAACCTATTGGACTGTATCCTGTTGCTGAGATTTCTAATTGTGCCTATCCCTGTAACTCCATGTATTTACCCTGCTCATCCCCGACACCTAGGGGATATTTAACCACCTAACCCGTTGACCAGGAATCTCTCCTGCACTCGCTGCCAGCGATTGGTGTGTCTGGAAGGATTTTGTAGATTGGCACTCTACCTGTTTGGACCCGTTATCAACACACCTTCCTTGGTTATCAAGCCCTGTGGGTGGGATTCGAACCTGAAGCTTCTGGCTCAGGGATAGGGTTGCTAACCCCACTGCACCATAAGATTCCTCCCTGAGGTATTTGCACTCATCCCCTAGTGGCCTTCAGATGGGACTTGACTTTAATCGTGCCTTCATTGCTGGATATGTCTTCAGTTACTGAGACCCAAAGATCTGGAATTCCCTCCCTAAATATCCACCTTTTAAAACCTAGCACTTTTGCCTCACACCTCCTGCTGTGACTCAATGTTTAATAGTATCCCTGTGAAACGCATTGAGCCATTTTATTAACATTTTCTAATTCACTTGCAAGACATGGGTGTCACTGGCTGGGCCAGCATTTATTACCCATCCCTAGATACCCCTTGAGAAGGTGGTGGTGGGTTTTGCCCAGGTTCTGTGGGTTGACCCACGATGCCGTTAAGGAGGGAATTCCAGGATTTTGTCCCAGCAACTGTGAAGGAGCAATGATATATTTCCCAGTCAGGATGGTAAGTGGCTTGGAGGGGAACTTGTAGGCGGTGGTGTTCCCGTGTATCTGCTGCCCTTGTCCTTCTACATAAAGTTTATCTATTAATCACAAGCAGGCTTTTGTTAACACAGCAATGAAGCTACTGTAAAAATCCCCTAGTCGCCACACTCAGGCACCTGTTCAGGTACACTGAGGGAGAGTTTAGTATGGCCAATACACCTAACCAGTACATCTTTCAGACTGTGGGAGGAAACCACATTGGGGCAAATGTGCAGACTCCGCCCAGATAGTGACCTATGCTGGGAACTGAACCTGCGTCCCTGGAGCTGTGAATCAGCAGTGCTAAATACTGTGACTCCATGTACATGGAAGTGGTTGTGGATTTGGAAGATGCTATCTAACGATCTTTGGTGAACGTCTGCAGTGCATCTTGTAGATAGTACACACTGCTGCTACTGAGCGCCGGTGGTGGAGGGAATGGATGTGGTGCTAATCAAATGGGCTGCTTTATCCTGAATGCCGTTGGGTTTCTTGAGTATTGGAGCTGCACCCATCAAGCAAGTGGGGAGTATTCCATCACACTCCTGCCTTGTCGATGGTGGACAGGCTTTAGGGAGTCAGAAGGTGAGTTACTCACCGCAGTATTCCCAACTTCTGACCTGCTCTTGTTGCCGCTGTGTTTATGTGGTGAGTCCAATTAAGTTCTGGTCAATGGTAAGCCCAGGATGTTGACAGTGGAGGATTCGGTGATGGTAACACCACTGAATGTCAAGAGTGATGGTTAGAGTGTCTCTTATTGGTGATGGGCATTCCCTGGCATTTGTGTCGCATAATGTTACTAGCCAGTCCCAAGCCTGGATATTGTCCAGATCTTGTTGCATTTGAACACAGACTGCCTGAGGCGTCGTGCGTAGGTTAAAAACACCACATAAACACCTTTCTCCTGCAACTTCTCCAAATTCCACTCACCATCCTGACTGAGTAACATTGACCCAGTGCCGATGAAGGAATGGCAAAACCCTGGAGGTCCATCTACAGGCACACGGGGTGTAGCTTTCAAAGCCCACCACCACCACGAGCTTCAGAAAGAAGGTTGCCAATGGTGGGGGGAAGTCCAGAATGATAGATGGATAAGCTGTAAAGGTTTTAGAACTGAGGTGAGGAGAAATTTCTTCAGGCAGAGGGTGGCGAATGTGTGGAAGTCTTGTTAAAATGATACAAGCCACTAGTTAGAATACTGTGAACATGAAAGTAGTTGAAGCCAAAACATTGTCTGATGTCAAGAAGAAATTAGATCTAGCTCTTGGGGTTAAGAGGATCAAAGGATATGAGGCAGTGGCACAGTGATTAGCACAGGGACCTGCATTCAATCCCCAGCTTGGGTCACTGTCTTTGCAGAGTTTGCACATTCTCCCCATGTCAGCATGGGTTTCCTTTGGGTGCTCCAGTTTCCTCCCAGATGCCAAAGATGTGCGAGTTAGGTTGATTGGCTGTGTTAAATTAACCCTAGTGTCTGGGGATTGGCAGGGGAGGGGGGCGGTGGTGGAGTTATAGGGATAAGGCCTGGGTGGGATTGTGGTCAGTGTAGGCTCTGGGGCAAATAGCCTCCTTCTACACTGTAGGGATTCTACGGAGGTGGGGGAGGGTAGGAAGCAAATTAGGATATTGAATTTGGTGATTAGCTAAGATCAAAATGAACGAAATTGCTTCTTGCTACTTACGTGCCAAGGGCAGGATAGCACAAAGCTCATAGCTCACAATAGATAAAAAAAAACATTCATACAGACAGAGCAGATGCCATGTATTAATACACTTGTGGCTTTTCGTTTGGGAAAGAGCTCCTATAATTTACGATTTTAGTTTTTTTCCCCCAAAACCAGCACTACATTAAAAGACCCCCTAAAGTGACAGAAATCCATGGGATTGAATCAGGAACAAGGTTACAGCAGCTGAAAGAATTCAGTGCGGTTGGGCTAGGGTCGCCCTGGGAGTCATTTCTCAAAACATTTTGTTCCTAACCTACAATAATGGCAGAAATATCGAGACCGGGTGGAATTGTGGCAAGCCTGAGTATGATTTACAGCAGGATCGTAAATAGATCACCCAGGGAACAGAACAATAAAAACACTGGACTGAGGAAAAAAAAACACATGCAATCAAAGTTTTTCATCATGTACTCAGAGCAAAAAAAAAGCAACAGTAAAATGAATAGAATTTGCATTGCATGGAAAGAGTATGCTGAGTATGGTACCATGGGAAATGTGGCATAAATTCTCATACAGTACAACTTTTTCCCTTCATTGTTAGCATTTTCTTACAAGTTATTCTGATGAGTGCAAAATGAAAAACTTTGATAGCATCTCTTTTCAAAAAAGCCAATATTCAAGTCCTACACTACCCAATGACTAAGTATGATACGTTAGCCCTAATTATCATCTCGCCATGGGAATGGGAGTGGGAGAAGCACAAAAGCATGGAAAGATCCATTGCCCTGAGCCAGGATTTTACAGTTTCAAGATGAGCGAGGCTGTAAAATCCTGCCCACTGTCCATAAACCACTTTAGAATCATAGATTAGAATCCCTATCTCGCAGGAGGTGGCCATTCAGCCCATTGGATCTGGACTGACTGACAGAGCGTCTTACCCAGGTCCCCTCCCCCACCCTATGCCTGTAACCCACAAATTTAGCATGGCCAATTCAGTTAACCTGAATTGGACATTAAGTAGCAATTTTAAGAATACTACAGTGCAGAAGAGGTCCATCAAGCCTGCCCCAACACACCTGTATATGGATTTAGCATGGCCAATCCCCCTAAATCTGCACATCTTGGGGGCTAAAGGGGCAATTTATCATGGCCAATCCACCTAACCTACGCACCTTGGAACACTAAGGGGCAATTTAGCATGGCCAATCCACGTAACCTGCACATCTTTGGGGACTAAGGGGCAATTTAGTATGGCCAATCCACGTAACCTGCACATCTTTGGGGACTAAGGGGAAATTTAGCGTGGCCAATCCATCCACACATTTTTGGATTTTAAGAGCCAGCCATAATTGCATTTTTCCACATTTAAGCACAATAGACTTTTCCCCACCCTAGCTGTGGGCAGCTACAAGAGGAAAGAGAGCACATTTTTGGCTTTTGAGATCTGAATGTTATTTAAAAGGAAATGTCCATACAAGGGATAGTAATGGCAGCAGCTGTAACATCAGGGCAACAAAACCAGACTCATCACAATGAGTTACTGTGTAAGTTCAACAGCTAATAAATGATAAATGGAAAGTTGGATTTTATTTCAAAGGGAAAAAGTATAAAAAGGAGGGAAGTCTTGTTAAAAATGATACAAACTACTAGCTAGAATACTGTGAATGGTTTTGGTCCGCTTATTCAAGGAAAGATATATTGGAATCTGAAGGAATCTACAGAAGGCAGTGTGTCCAAGGTTAAAGGTTATGGGGATAAGGCAGTAAAATGGAGTTTATGATTATATATTCGATCAGTCTTGAACTCAAATGGCAGAGCAGGATCCCTACAGTGCAGAGGAAGACCATTTGGCCCTTTAAGTCCACACCAACCTCAATCCCACACAGGCCCTATCTTCAACCCCATACATTTACCCTAACTAATCCCCCCGACACCAAAAGGTCAATTTAGCAAGGTCAGTGAACCTAACCCACACATCTTTGGACAGTGGGAGGAAACCCACACAGATACTGGGAGAATGTGCAGAATCCACACAGTGGCCCAAGGCCAGTATTGAACCTAGTTCCCTGGCACTTGGAGCAGCAGCAGTGCTAACCATTGTGCCCATTCCTTCTGCTCCTATTACTTAATAGATATGGACATATTAATTATAGCTTTAAAAAAATGACCAAGTTACAACTTCAAAAGAACAGTCCTGGGGGGAAAAAAAAACCAGATAGAGAATTAGCTTTGAAATAAACAACTTTGACTGTTTACATGAACAGACTGTTCAAAGGATTGAAGAGTAGATATGTTGCTGTGAGATTGGATCCAGAGACACAATTTTGATAAGTACAAAGGAAACTGATGTTTGGGAGAGCTTGAAGAAAGACTTTTATAGTTTAGTTTTACGTACACTCCAGATTTATTACACACGATATCAACTACCAAAATTAGTGCATTGAATTTTATATGATTGAGGACTTCATCTTGAAGTTGAGACTGATCCAGACACAAGTTCAGATCCCAACACTGCAATTGGGTGCCATAGTGGTTAGCAGCACTGCCTCAGTGCCAGGATCAAGGTTCAATTCCCGGTTTGGGTCAGTGTGTGCACGATCTCCTCGTGTCCCTGTGGATTTCGTCCCATAGTCTGAAAATAATGTACTAGTTAGGGTGTATTGACCATGCTAAATTCTCCCTCAGCATACCCCAGCGCCAGAGTGTGGCAACTAGGGGAATTTTCACAGTCACTTCATTGCAGTGTGAATGTAAGCCCACTTGTGCCACCAATAAATACATTTAAAACAAACTCAAATCACCAAGCCCAAAGCAGATCGAACAGTTGCTTGGCATGAACGCTTTTGTACTTTGAATGACAACACAAAGTAGAATGCTTGGCCCTGGATGGAGGGCAAACCAGAGTTATTCCAAGCATTTCCTTTTCCACTATGCGATAGGGATGCAGATCATCCACTTCCGAAGCCACAAGTTCCAGCTCTTAGATCGGAGCATCATCAACCTTCACATCTCTCCCTGTACTTTGTTCAGAGGATGTTGTTGATCAGGAAAACAGAATGTGTGTTTCGGGTAGCTTTAATTAAAAAGTTTATTAGGGTCACAAATAGACTAACAGTAGCATTGCAATGAGAAACTGATAATCAGGAATGAATGGCAAGTGGGGCTGGAGTTTTGAGTTTGTTTCACAAGTAGGCTGACATTAACACTAATGAAATTACTATGAAAATCTCCCAGTCGCCACACACTGATGCTTGTTTGGGTACACTGAGGGGTAATTTTTCATGGCCAATGCACCTTAACAGCATGTCTTTCAGGCAGGAGCAGGAAAGCAGAGCAAAGCAAACCCCACGCAGATACAGAACACGTAGTTTCTACACAGTGACCCAAGCTGGGAATCAAACCCAGGTCCCTGGCACTGTGGCAGCAGTGCTAATCACTGTGTTGCCCAAGAAGCCTTTGAAGATTCAACTGTTTGATGCTGGAATGGGTCTTAACTCTGGTCTGGGTGAAGTTTGTCCAGGCTGAATGTGGTTAGAAAAAGAGAAGAGAAACCAAACTGGAAGTTTATGACTGACCACTTTTAAAAGCAGCATTGTAAATAAATCTCAGACCAACAAACTGCCTGGTGTCATTTCTACACATCTCCAAAGTAGAGTTCCTGTCCCACAGGCCTGGGAATTGGAGCAGGCAGGATGCAGACTATGCAAATATCTGTTGACCTCAGCTGGGATTCTCCAGCAAAGTACAGCTGGAAAATCAAGAGCAATTTCTCACTTGTTAAAAAAGTTGGTCCTCTTTACAGAACTGACTCAATTTCCATAGTGATCTTTGTGCAAAATAAAAGCCTTTGATGGAAAGAGAGTCCAAAGATATGTGGGTTAAATTGATTGGCTATGCTAAATTAACCTTAGTTAGGGGGAGGTTATGGGTATAGGACCTGCGTGGGATTGTGGTCAGTGCAGACTCAATGGGCCAAATGACAACTCCTTCACTGAAGGAAACTAATAACTAGGTCAACGACTGTCACGGATTGTAGCAAGTGAATGGTCCTTAGCTTAAACCATTTCTGTTTTTTTAAAAAACATCAGGTTACGTAGGGGGTGTTGATTAAAAAAAGTATTTTTAGCAACAAATAGAACTACCAGTTTATAAATTAGATAAATATAACCTTGCTGTGGGGAGAAAGAGATGGGAGTGGGACTAATCAAAAAGGTGCTATTGCAAAACACCATGGGTTTGTGATCTTGATGCAGGCAGCCATTCAGCCCATCAAGCAATTCTACCCAGGCTCCATTCCCATAATCGCCCTGACACTAAGGGATAAAAATCCACCTGTACAGCTGTGGAAGGAAACCTATGCAGACACAGGGAGAATGTGTAGACTCCACTCAGTGACCAAAGCCAGGAATCAAACCTAACCCCTGACAGAGGTAGCAGTGCTATATTTCAGATTGGTGACACTGCTCCTTCTGAATCAGAAGGCTCAAATCCCACTCCAGTGACCTGAACATACAAAATCTAGACTGACACACGCAATAGTACTTCATTGCAGGTGATGCTTTACTTTAACTATTGGGGAGAAAGGCTGTAGGCTGCAAGTTCATTTGAAAACCCTCTGCTTCTTATCATAGAATCCCTACAATGCAAGGGGCCATTTGGCCCCATCAACCACAACCTCACCCAGGACTTAACCCCCATAACCCCACATATTTACCCCACTAATCCCCCTAACCTATACATGCCACAACACTAAGGGGCAATTTAGTGCAGCCAATGCACCTAACCAGCACTTTCAAAATGTGTCAGGAAAATTGGAACACTTAGAGGAAACCCACACAGACATGGGGAGAACATGCAGACTCCACACAAACAGGACTGGGCATTGAACCCAGGTCTCTGGTGCTGAGGCAGCAGTGCTAACCACTAGGCTGCCCTAAATTTTATTTTAAAATATTTCAATTGCACTGGGTTTATGGAAATTTGAACCAAAAATTAAACTCAAGTTGCCCAATTACTGAATAACCCAAACTGGAAGTGTTAGGAGTTTGTCCTCGTAACTGACCCTTTAAAAAAGTTAATATAAGCCTGTCTTGTGATTAAATTACACTACAACGTTAGTGAAATTGCCCTAGTTGCTATACTCCAACCCCTGTTCAGGTCAATGCCCCTAACGAGCAGGGGTTTCTGACCGGGAAGAAACCAGAGGAAACCCGCACAGACATGTGGAGAGCATGCAAACTTCACAGGCAGTGACCTGAGCCAGGAATTGAACCCAGGTCCCTGGTGCTGAGGCAGCAGCACTAACCACTGTGCCACCCCACAACCATGGCCACAACAACTTGACTAAAAGGGGAACAAACTATTCCCTATCCATGCCCTCCAATCTTAAATGCAATTCTAACATGCCCTAAAACAGGATGCTGTAAATTTTTATCCTTTTGGCATTTATTGGAGTTCTGACAATCACCGAGTTAATTTAGAAAAGATAGTTCCATTCCCAGGTGCCAACAGGAAAAGTGCATTTAACTTCTTGCAATATTTCAGTGACCTGGAAGAAATATCTCACGAGCAATTTCAAAATAGTTAGCATCAATTTCCAAAATCCGACAGTGGTATTAAGCGTTAAAGGAATCTGCCTTTTGACCTGGTCTTCATTGACCGATTACATGGATAGCACAAAGCACCATGGAGGTACGTGAAACCCAACGATCCAGACCGTGCATCTAGAACCTTCTACGGGATTGTACAATTGAATTGCGGGAGGAGAAGAAATAGTGAATAGGTAACAGACTCATGGAATTTATTCCAACTCAGGGAGGCGATGGCCTAGTGGTATCATCGCTGGACTATTAACCCAGGAATTTAGCCAATGTTCTGGGGTTCAAATCCCACAGTAGGTGGTGGAATTTGAATTCAATTTTAACACATCCGGAATTAAGAATCTGATGACCATGAAACCATCATCAGAAAAACCTATCTGGTTCACTAATGTCCTTTAAGGAAAGAAATCTGCTGTCCTTACCTGGCCTGGCCTACATATGACTCCAGAGCCACAGCAATGTGGTTGATCTCAACTGCCCTCAGACAACTAGGGATGGGCAATGCCAATGAGATGCCCCACAAATGAATAAACTCAATCCATTGTTTAGTGTGGCCCTTAAGGTGGTTACATTTACTGTAGAAAATTAGACCTGTCAATAGCAAAACAACTGCCCATTGGGAAAACCCAGAGATTAAAATACTGCATCCAAAAATAGAAGATGTTGGAAAATCTCAACAAGTCTGACAGCATTTGACAGAACAGAGCTAATGTTTCAATCTGGATGTTGGTGGTACAGTGGTTAGCACTGCTGCCTCAGTGCCCAGGTTCCTGGTCACTATGTGGGGTTGCTCATTTTCCATGCTTGCATGGGTTTGGGTTATAGGGAGAGACTAGATAGATTGGGATTTTATTTTTACCCCCCCCCCCCCCCCCCCGAGTGTCAGAGGTGGTCTTAGAGATCTAAGAAAGAATGATGGCATAGATAAAAGGCAGATTTGGAATACTGTGTACAGTTCTGCTCACCCTATTACACAAATGATATTAAACTAGAAAGAATGCAGAAAAAATTTACTCAGATGCTACCAGGACTTGATGGTTTAAGTTAGAAGAGACTGGAACTTTGAGTCCCAGAGGAGGCTGAGTGGTGATTTTATAAAAAAGTGTACAAAATAAAAGGTAGAGATCAGCTGGATAATGAATGTCTTTTCCCCAAAGATAAGTCTGAAACTACAATGCATAGGTTTAAGGTGAGGGGGCGGGGGGAAGAATACAAAAGGATGATTTCACAAAGGCTGATGAGTGACTGGAACAAGATGCCAGAAGTAACAGTAGAGGCAGGTACAATTGTCTTATAAAAAGCATTTAGATAGTTACACAGGTAAGATGGGTGTAGAGGGATATAGGCCAAACGCAGGCAATCTTAGTGGTTAAAACTGAGCAGCATTGACAAGTTGGGTTGTTTCTATGCTGTAAATCTGACCTGTGTGGGTTAGGTGGATTGGCTGTGCTAAATTGTCCCTCAGTGTCAGGGAGATTGGTAGGGTAAATGGATGGCATTTCAGGGATAGGGCCCGAGTGGGATTGTGCTCAGTGCAGACTTGAAGGGCCAAATGCATTGAGGCTCTGAGAAAGGGTCATCCAGACTCAACGTTGGCTCTATACTCTCTTTATAGATGCTATCAGACTTGCTGAGATTTTCCAACATCCATAGTACTGTGCCTTGATTCAGGGCACAAGGCTTACCTTGTGTTGTCACAAAAATCCTATAGTGCAGGTAGCCATTGGGCCCTCCCTGATAGAATTAATTTAGTAATCAACCTGCAAATCTTTGGAGCGTGCAAGGGAACCAGAGCATCCCAGAGGAAACCCACACAGACACATGCAAACTCCGGAATTGAACCTGGGTCCCTGGCACCAAGAGGCAGCAGTGGTAACCACCGTCTCTGGGAGACACATTGCCCACACAAATCACTACAACAATTTCTCCTACGTAGGTAGCTATGAACACCATTCAGCCACATCAGAAATGAGAAGACAGCTACCAAAACAGTGCTGATTCCACAGCACCGGAGAATCACACACAACTGCAAGAAAGCTATTTAACATTCGATCTTTTATAATACAGTTTCACATTCTAGAAGGATCAGCAACTTACATCCAAAATCCTGTAGTCCTTGTACAAGCAAAAGCAACCACACTCTTAATACTTTAAGTACTCAACACCAAAGTAAGCAAAAAAATACAATTGCACCTTTTCTTAAACTACCGTATGGGGCTAGAATCAGCATTTCCCAAAACACAACTGAACTAACATTTAAGTTATAATACAGATTACAATTTTAATTGCACAAAAAATCCTCGATGCATAAATATTCTTCATTACACCAGTACAAAAATACTTGTACTCAATATTGTTCAAAATACTTTTAACAAGAACAGCTGATATTTGGCAAGACAGGTTTTTTTTCCCCCTCCAAAAAAGAGACAAGTTAACAAGCCAAGAGCATTAAACAACAAAAACCAAAAAAAGGGGTGGGGGAAGGGGATAAACAGAACACAAGAAAATGCTGTGGCAACTTCCAAAGTGTACTGGTGGACATCTAGATGTCATCAGCTGGGAGATCTCTTCAACGGCAACACACACCCTCCGAGCATCTGCTGTTAACCGGCCAACTGCGATTCCACACTGCCGAACCATCTTGCAAAAATGGTTAACTCAACGGGAGGAGAGGGAGGCGAAGGTCAAATGGATACATTAATACATTTACAATAAAAAAGGAAAAAAATTACATTAACCATGGTGTTTGTGTCATAATACTTCACAGTTCCTTCAATGTCAACCTTTAATTCAAATTTTCTTTTTTTCTGAAGGGGTGCTGGCGCTCCTTGGCATCACCCAGGTCAGGCCACTGGGTTACAGATCCTCCCCGCCTGGAACAGTTCACCAGTAAAGTCCTTTAAACCCACAGTCCTCAGTGACCACGCTCTTTTCCCCCCCCCCCCCCCACCCCCCCCTGCTTCCCGCTCCCCCCACCCCCCTCCCCCCCTACAAGTGGAGCGGAGACCAGCCGGATGTCCGAAATCTCCTTCAGTAACTTCAGCCTGAAAACCAAGTCCAGTCTGTTCTTGCACATCACTCCTTGGAGAAACTTGTTTTCTTGGATACGGGCAGTCTGGAAGAAACACAAGCACAGGAAAACATTATCCTGCATTCCAAAAAACGTTAAGCCTGCATGGGCAAGTCACATTGAACCCACTGCCTTTTGCAGCGAAACGCAATCCAGATTCCTCTGGAAAAATCTCCTGCCCCTTACATTGCAGGAACTTGGCGTACACAGCTGCTTTTGAGGTCTTGGAAATAGTTTAATTTCCAGATTACCCACAAACAGACCATCTTCTCAGGGTTCTTTTCTTAATTCACGTGAGCATCACTGGGAAGGCCAGCATTTGGTACCCACCCTTGAACAGGATGGCTTGCAAGGCCATCAAGAGAACAGTTCGGAATCAAATTAATGCACAATGCAAGGCACCGAAGATGCCTTTTCATTGAACCCCTACAGTGCAGAAGGGAGCCATTCGGCCCATCAACTCTGCACTGACCACAGGCCCGATTCTCATAACCCCATGCATTTACCCAAGCTAGACCCAACACCCCAAGGGACAATTTAGCACAGCCAATTCACCTAACCCACACATCTTGGGAACATGGGAGGAAACTGGAGCACCCAGGGAAGTCCAGTCAAATCGAGGCCACTTCCATACCTTGGCTGACATTGGGATAAATCTGATAGGAATGCACTGCATTCCTTTTTCCTCTCTCAAGTTCAAGTTTATTAGTTACAAGTCAGCTTACATTAACACTGCAATAAAGTTACTGTTAAAAAAAAATCACCTAGTGGCCACACTCTGGCACCTGTTCAGGTACACCAAGGGAGAATTTAGCACAGCCAATTGATCCTAATCAGGATGTCTTAGAACTGCGGGAGGAAACCCATGCAGACATGGGGAAAACGTGCAAATTCTGCACAGACAGCGACCCAAATCAGGAGTTGAACCTAGGTCCCTGGTGTTGAGGCAGCACAACACTAACTACTGTGCCACCATGCTACTCCTTGCAGGCAAGGTGACGCAAAGCAATTGGTTTTGCGTCAAGTTTGGCACCTGCTCTGGTAGTCAAGGATGCAAATGCTAGGTTTGGAGTTTGATTCGACAGCGAACTGGGAAACAGTCACACATTTCCCAACTAACCATCACCAGTAAATGAGAGCAGGAAAAGCATGCTGGCCAGCTGCAACATACTTACTAAATACTTAGCAAAACTGACGGGACTTCCATCCTTGCGGGGAAGCTTCAGACGGAGGATACCAGCGCATCTGAAAGAAAAGAGAACACCAAATCACTATTTGCAAGCGAACCAATTTCGGGGAGTAACAGTTAGGTCTCCACTTCATTGTATTTAATACACGTCTTCCACAGCTGCATCAAGACCTGTATTATACACCACTGTGGATTGATTCAAAGACATATCTGAGTGTACGAGTGTTTCATTAGTAGAACATCTTATCCAAATACAGCACATTATTGCCAAGTACCAATCTGGGCTAAAGTCCATCATAATATAGTGGGTTTACTGTCTGTACAGCAATTACCATAAGGAGATTGCTAGCAAACATGCAACATGGATTGTCCCATAGGGAAAC
The DNA here is from genome assembly GCA_024679065.1 of Sphyrna mokarran. Lineage (NCBI taxonomy): Eukaryota > Metazoa > Chordata > Chondrichthyes > Carcharhiniformes > Carcharhinidae > Sphyrna > Sphyrna mokarran. The sequence continues at coordinate 12,930,037 of JAGIQG010000033.1, forward strand.
ATACCTGGACCACTTGGAGCGTGGGGTAGGTCAGTAGTACTGAGGAAGGCAGCTTCTTACAATAAGCTGGCTTGTACCGAGAAGACCACTCTAGATTGATTCTGTAACACCATGCCGTTTTGGTTACGCATTCGAGGAAGGATATATTGGCTTTGGAGGGGGTGTAGAGAAGGTTTACTAGGCTGATACTGGAGATGAGGGCGTTGGATTACGAGGAGAGACTGAATAGGCTAGGTTTGTACTCTTTGAAGGCTGAGAGGGGATCTTATAGAGACGTACAAGATAATGAAGGGGATGGATACGGTAGAGGTTGAGAGACTCTTCCCGCTTAAAGATAGCGGGACTAGAGGGCACAGCCTCAAGATTGGGGGGGTGGCTCAGATCGGAGTTGCGGAGAGGTTTCTTTACACAGAGGGTGGTGAATCTTTGGAATTCTCTGCCTGAGGTGGTGGTGGAGGATTCCTCACTGAATATGTTCAAGTCGAGAGTGGATAGGTTTTTGATTGACAAGGGAATTAAGGGTTACGGGGAGAAAGCGGGAAAGTGGTACTGAACCACTACAGATCGGCCATGATCTTATTGAATGGTGAGGCAGGCTCGAGGGGCTGGATGGCCTATTCCTGCTCCCATTTCTTATGGATGTGGTATTGGGAACAGTCTGCTAATCTTGACCACTGCTAAATCCAGACTTTGGTAAATTTCTGGTGTCTCAGGACATCAAATTGCAAACATCTGGCTTTCTTCAGGGCTGAGGTGATCAGCATACGCACAAATAGAAAGCAAGAACACTTGGGGAGAAGAGAGCTTCTTGAAGAGTAGCACTAAGTAGCATCTTATGATAAACCAGCTTGAGCCCAGAGACCAGTCCGAGTTGATCCTTCCATTTTAGGCACTTGCTGAGTAACAGTGTGCTAATCTTGGACGTTGCTAAATCCAAACCCTGGAATTCTTCAGGCATTGGTAAATTTCTGATTAATCGCGAGCCTGTGCATCAAATTGCAAACATCTGGTTCTCATTGGGACAGAGGTGATCACTGAATGGTAGATAGGAGGACTGCTTTTATAAAACGGACTGTTCTAACAGCTGACATTTTATCCGTCCACATTCAAAATTAACTAGTGATCTCTAGATTAATGCATGAATCATTTAAAGGAGCATTTAGATGTCGTAGCCAACTTTGCATTCAGTTTTTAAAGAAGCATCTAAGGGATAGTGGGAGGAGAATGATACCAAGCTATGAGTGCAGGAACAGAGTGACCCAGGTACAAAATGTACATAGATCAAATCTCGCAAGACAGATGGAGTTTGAAGAAAGCATACAAGCAAGTGCTTAGAATACAAAAGCAAGGAGGTTATGCTGAACTTAGAAGGCATCAGTTTGACCTCAGTTGAAATATTTGAGCACCACTCTACGAAAAGATGTGAAGAGATTTACAAGAATGGTTCCAGGATGAGAAACTTCTATTACAAGGATAGATTGGGATTGTTGTCCTTGGACAGAAGGCAGTAAAGAGAAGATTTGATGGAGGTGTTCAAGAATCAGGAGGGGGGGTTGCTGGACAGTAGAAACTGTTCCTGCTCATAAGAATCAAGAACAAGAGAGGCACAGATTTAACGTCATCTGCAAAAGCAGCAAATGGTGATGCGAGAAGCAGCTTTTTCCATGCAGCAAGTGGTTGGGGCCTGGAAGTGAGATGGAGGCAGGTTCAAATCGAGGCAGTGGAGTGGATATTTGAATAGAATTAATCTGTACAGGGGTACAGGAAGAATGCAGGAGAAATGACACTAAACCATGATGCCTGTTTGGAGAGCTAGTGGCCTCTTCCTGTGCCATACTTTGCAATTATTTTCCTCGTGCATAAAGTCAAATTCAAACCAGTTACAGCAGCCACCTACACTAGCAAAAAAAACCCAAGTCCTTCTTCAAAGGATCATTTGTTACAAACTACAGCACAAATTGGACAGTTATTTTGTGATCAAAGGACTACGTTGAAACCAAGCGTGGGTTCACGATACATTAAACTTAGTCTCCCTCCCAGAATGGAGAGGAGAATATTCAGTTATATTTAGTAATCCGATCTCCACACCACATACTAACCAAGCAATGAAACTTTCACATTAAAGGGACAATTTACCCCTTGACATAAAAGTTTAACAAAGGGGTTGTTCTATAGACACTATGGAACTGTTCAGACAACATTGTAAATATTACATTCGAGGCCTGTGTATTGAATCCTAGAATCCCTACAGTACAGAACAAGGCCACTCGGCCCATTGAGTTTGCACCAACTACAATCCCACCAGCCTCCCTTGCCCTAACCCCACACATTTACCCTGATAATCCCACTGACACTAAAGGAGGAATTTATCATAGGTAACATCAATCTAACCTGCACATTTTTGGATTGCAAGTGGAAACCCATGCAGACATGAGGAGAATGTGCAAACTTCAGTGGCCTGAAGTCAGAATTGAACCTGGATCCCTGGCACTGAGAGGCAACAGTACTAACCACTGTGCCACCCTGGAGTACAGGCTGCGAAACCGATGCTGTAATGGGCAAAGGATTTGCTGCTTCACGGATGTAAGCCAATGGATTCTGGGCCCATTTCCCACTAGTCTTGAATTACATTTTGAAATCAGAATAAAAAAGGAGCCGCCTGTCTATTTGGGATTATTGAGTAAGGCTATAATCACTGGGCGGGTTACTGCGTCAGATACCAAGCCCCCTGGTCAGTCAGTGCAGGCACAGCAGTGGACTAAGGAGGCAGCACCCAGAGGTGATCCCAAGAGCCAGCTTGACAAAATGCAGCACTGACATCAAATTATGCTGGGGTGGGAGGACACTTGGATAGATTTCTAGGCAAGTCACACAAAACCTCTAGGCAGAACTAGATGACACAAAGACTTGGGTGTGAAGGATCCCCAACAGAGACTCAAGGGCAACAAATAGAAGAGGAAAATCAAGATGGGCAATAAGAATACTCCAACTTATGTAGGGCCAGGTATCAAAAAAAATGACAACAGCCCTGTGGCACAGTGGTTAGCATTGCCACCTTTCAGTGCCAAGGACCCAGCTTCAAATTCTGGCCTTGGGTCAGTGTGGAGTTTGCATGTCCTCACTGTGTCTACATGGGTTTCCCCCCACATTGAGACACATGGTTAGGTGCATTGACCCAAACCAGCACCAGTGTAACTATTAGGGGAATTTCACAGTAACTCCACTGCGGTGTTAATGTAAACCTCACTTGCGACTAATAGACTTTAAATATTTGGGGTTTCAGGAATAGGGCCTGGGTGGGAATGGGGTCTCAATGGGCTGAATGGCCTTCATCTGCACTGTACAGGATTTTATGATAAGTCTGCAGATCTCAAATCCACCTCTGCTATTTTTCAGCTCATGGAAGACAAATCATCCTCACCAGTGAGGGACAGAAAATGGATTGGTTTGAACATGAAACATTTGAATCTGATCACTGTTGTTGCAGGAGGCAATAGCCCAGTGGCTTTGTTCTTTGGGATTATCACTAGACTACTGATCCAGAAACTCAGCTAATGTTCTGGGGATCCAGGTTCAAATTCCACATCAGATGGCGGAATGCGAATTCAATTAAAACAATCTGGAATTAAGAATCTACTGACAACCGTGAAACCCAGTCAGTAAAACCCAACTGGTTCACTATGTCCTTTAGGGAAGGAAATCTGCTATCCTTACTGGGTCTGGTCTACGTTTGAACCCAGAGCCACAAGCAAATGTGGTTGACCCAACTGCTAAAGGCAACTAGGAATGGGTAATAAATGCTGGCCCAGCCAGTGACACCCAAGTCCCACAGATGAATAAAAGGTCTGATTAAAATGCATGGTTTCCAACTTCAAAATTACTCCTTAAAGGATTTCTGATTGAAGTTATTGCACTTTAGGCAACTGCTCCTTACCAATCTCTCATGCCAGCTAAAAAAGTCTCAAGATTTCCACTTTACTACAGCAGACCAAACCACACAACTCCCCCCCCCGCAATTATCAGCAAATATCCACACTTGGAGGAATCCTCAGTTGCAACTCAACTCTGGCCAGTAGGATTGTGACAGGCTCCAAGTGGAGGTAGAGTCAAATATCAGCAGCAAGACTTGACTGCAAAATCCAACAGGGAATATGCTGGATAAGCACACTGTATGAAGAGCGAGCACATGCTAAAGTTTATTTATTAGTCAAAGTGGGCTTGCCTTAGACGCTGCAATAAATTGGGAGATTTTCATCATAGTCGACTCACTGATTCTGTTTGGGTGCACAGAGGGAGAACTTAACACGGCCAATGCACCTTAACCAGCATGTCTTTCAGACTGTGGCAGGGTGCTGCTCTGGAGTAGGATGTGGGGCACAGATTGCAATATGGAAACGGACGAGTCAGGTGCCACAGATTCATAGACTCAGGAAATCAGGATTCACGTGGGACAGGCAGGAAATTGGGTATTGAAGCCATGCATAGATCAGCCATGATCACATGGTCTGCTTTATTTCTTATTTTCTGAAGAAAGTTACCATGGAATAATTTTGTTCCCCTCTAAGGGGGAAGGGAAATGCCCTCAGACTCAGCTATATATTCAATGCAGGTACCTCAGTATGACAAATTGGACAAAAGCCTTTAAGATGGCTACCAATCAGGTGATTTCTGGCAATAGACTACAGACAAATATCCAGCAACTCCCCAATTAGATTCAGTCATTGGTGATGACATCTTCCCCATCCGTTTGTGACATTCACACATCTTATTGTCGAAGGATAGGCCTCAGACTGCTTCCTATTGGATCAAAGATCCAAGAATCAATAGCCATTCCCAGCATACCAAGATGGCCTCCACCTGATTGAGTGGGTGATGGACCCAAACTGGTCATGTGATCAAAACTGGGTTCAGGGACTGCACCCCCAGTCTGACAACACATGAAACCACTTCAAGTAATCAATCTGTTCTATTTTTCTTTGAAGTGCACCCAGCTTCTTAATCAAGACCCTCAACCTGCTATGCACCCTTCAGTTTACAAGGCCCTCACTAGAATCAGAATCCCTACAGAACAGAAAGAGGCCAGTCTATCTGCACCACCCACAACCTATCCCCATAACCTCATTGTATTTACCCTAGCCAGTCTCCCTGACACTAAGGGGAAACTTAGCATGGCCAATCCACTTAACCTGTACATCTTTGGATTGAGGAAAAGCCTGAGCACTTGAAGGACACAGGAAGAACTTGCAGACTCCACACACTAGAATCCAGAATCACAGCTTAAAAATATAGGGTTTCTTATCTGGAGGCAGAGATGCTCCTACTCCATCACACAAAACGGGCCTCCCATTCATTATTGTCTCTACTTCCCACTGTCTCAGCAAAGCAGCCAGCATAATTAAGGACTCCACATACCCCAGACACTCTTCCACCTTCTTCTGTTGAGAAAATACAGAAGTCTGAGGTTACGCACTGATTCAAGAACACTTTTTTCGTCTGTTGCCATCAGACTTTTGAATGGGCCTACTTTACATCAAGTTGATCTTTCTCTCTATCCTAGCTACGGTTGTAACACTGCATAGAAGGGGAAGGTGCAGAATATACAGTATTCTTTGTATATTGTAAACACTTCACTGTATACTGATGCATAATAAATCAAATACATGCATCATTGGTGCAGAGGAAGGCCATTTGGCCCATCAAGTCTGCACCAGCCACAATCCCACCCAGACCCTATCCCCAAAACCCCACATACTTATCCCATTCCTGCAACCCCACACATTTACCCCTTCTAATCTGTTAATTATAAGATCCCGGAACACTAAAGGGGCAATTTCACAAGGCTAAAATCAACCTAACCTGCACATCTTTGGACTGTGGGAGGAAACCCATGCAGAATTCTAACCCCCCCCCCCCCCCAAGTTTATGGGGCATTCTTGCCCAGAACGGAGGACGCAGCACCACTGAATATTTTGAGGCTGAATTATACAAAGATACTTGACTGAATCAAACAGCCTACAGGCAGATAGCCAAGTAGGGCAGAGACTAGCGTCAGCTCTTGAATGGTCTCGCTCATTCCTCATGTTCAACTTGAAACCATTCAGGAGACCACAAGCCTATCACAACTGAAACCAGACTTTTCAAATCAGCGACTAATCTTAGTCATTTGTTAGAACAGAACTTGATTATTGTTTTTAAAAATGCACTGTTGAAGTTTTGTATCAGGCACTCTGGACAATACCTAATGTAGGAGTAACAATTTATACTTCATAAGAATGATTAGTTGGTACATGCACCCTGATTGGCAAGGTGTTGCCATGGAGAATACACCAGGTAGCTAATTGAATGTTAATTACCAAGCTTTGTTTAAATTTAATCCGGGCAGGCCGACTGACCAGTCGGGATATTGCGCCAAGGAATGAACCAGAATGGCTGTCACCTCAGTTGTAGAATTCCTACAGTGCAAGAGGCAGCCATTCAGCCCACACAATCTCATCCAGCTCCTATCCCATCACCCCATTTATTTGCTCTGCTAATCCCCCTGACACAAGGGGCAATTTAGCATGGCCAATCCACACATCTTTGGACCATGAAGGTAACTGGAGTGTCTGGAGGAAACCCACACAGACATGGAGAGAATGTGCAAACTCCCCACAGTCGCAGAGGCCAGAATCGAACCTGGGTCCTGGGAGGAGGGAGGCTGTAGAGCTAACCACTGCCACCCATATGGTAAATGGAGACCTTTAAGATCAGAGGTGGTAAATCTTCCATTAAGCTGCACATGTGTAGGCTATAAAATGACCAGACACAAGACCAGCACAGTGGTTAGCACTGCTGCCTCACAGCACCAGGGATCCGGGTTCAATTCCCAGCTTGGGTCACCGTGTGCGGAGTTTGTACATTGTCAGTGTGAATTTCCTCCCACAGTCTGAAAGACGTGCTGGTTAGGTGCACTGGCCGTGCTAAATTCTCCCCCAGTGTACCTCAACACGCACTGAAGTGTGACAACTAGAGGATTTTCACAGTTAACTTCATTACGGTGTTAATATAAACCTTACTTGTGAAACTAGTAAACTTCAGCTCAGAGGGAAAAAGAGGGAATGCAATACATCTAACCAGATTTATCCCAATATCAGCCAAGATGTGGAAGTGGGTTAAATTAACTGGACTCCAGAGACACAGCAGAGTGTGTCGAAAACGTGATTGGTGCAATAGAAATCACTCTGCAAGGTGGTGGGGTCCAATTTCAGGCTGAATGCTGCAGATGAGGTGAGGGAGTCTACAAATAAAACAAAAACCTTTCTGGAGGCTTCAAGGCAACTGCTGCTATTGATTCACACAAGAATAGAGACACCAAATCTCCCGTTTAGTGCTGGGAAAGGTGTAAGAATTGGATAAGTGGAGGCTCCAAATCAACAAAAAAAAAACTAATCTTGGGCAGGTTTGTGACTTTAATCAGAATCAAATGCCTTCAAATACACACGTTACCTACATTTGGATAATAAAAATGGTAGTGCTGTAAAAACAAAATGCATCAACTTCAGGCAACTGGCAAATTTTTACTGGATAATGTGGATTCATATTTAATGTGGGATTGCATAGGATTGGATCATCATCATTGTCCTAAAGCAAAGAGATATTCCACATTGGGCAATCCCAGGTCAAGTTCAGAGAATCCCTGTAGCGCAGGAGGCTGTTCTGCCCATTGAGTTTGCACCAACTACATTCACACCTAGGGACTATCCCCGCAACCCTCCCTGCAAGTCCCCTAAGGGGCAATTTAGCACAGCCAATCCACCTAACCCGTCTATCTTTTGGATGGTGGGAAGAAACCGGAGGAAACCCACACAGACACAGGGAGAATGTGCAGACTCCACACAGTGACCCAAGCCAGGATTTGAACTGGGTCCCTGGCACAGTGAGGCAGTAGTGCTAACCACCATCACCCCCAAGTTAATCATACAATCTAGTCCAAAGGTTCAAATTAAAACAAGGGAAAATTTAGGAGTTCGAATCCAGAATTCACTGCACAGGGAAAAAAAAAGAAACACATTGAATGGGAACTTTCCAAAATTAGATTGGACTTTTTTTAAATTCATTTGTGGGACATGGGCTTCACTGGCTGGACCAGCATTTATTGTCCATCCCTAGTTGCCCTTGGAGGGCAGTTGAGAGAGTCACCCACATTGCTGTGGCTCTGGAGTCACATGTAGGCCAGATTAGGGAAGGAAATCTGCCGTCCTTACCCAAAAAAGGACATTACTGAACCATATAGGTTTTTCCCAACAATGGTTTCAAGGTCATCAGTAGATACTCAATGGCAGATTTTGTTTTTTTTATTGAATTCAAATTTCACCATCTGCCATGGTGGGATTTGAACCCAGGTCCCCAGGACATTAATAGCCTAGCAATAATCCCACTCGGCCATCACCTCTCCAATCGGATTAGTCTTTAAGACAACGGCCAGAATTCTCCAACCTTGCCTGCGATCCCCCAGTAGCGAACAGATTTGGCTAAGAGCCAAATTCTCTGTCCTCATTAGCAATAGGGTATATGAGAAGAGACCAGAGAATCCCAGTCAACACCCAGCAACGGGAGAATGGGTGTAACTAGTTTGGGATGGCAGTGGTTAGCACTGCTGCCTCAACGCCAGGGACCTAGGTTCAATTCAGGCCACTGTCCGTTTGGAGTTTGCACATTCTCCCCGTGTTTGTGTGGATTTCCTCTGTGTGCTCCAGTTTCCTCCCACAATACAAAAAAATGTGCAGGTTAGGTGGATTGGTCATGCTAAATTGACTCGAGTTAAGGGATTAACAGGGTAGATGTGGGGTTACAGGAATAGGGTCTGGGATGGATTGTGGTTGTTGCAGAGGCTGAATGGTCTCATTCGTCACTGTAGGGATTCTACGGTTCGAGTAACTCACAGCTTTAAATGGGCCAAATGGCTTCACTGGTAATGACTTTTCATTTCCATCCCCGTAAGTGTTCAGGCATCTAAGTTCCTTCTCTTTAGAGTATGCTTTGTCTGTATAGTGCAAAAATATTTTTTTTACTGTACCCCAATAATAAAAATCAAATTTAACAGTCAAGTTTTGTCACTTTCTACATCTGAAAATTCTCAAAAGCATCCGACCATTCCACTGAATTATTTGGCAAATGGATGAGAATGGTACGGGGCAATAGCTCATCTTTTGACTTTTTGGAAAGGGACAGCAAAGGAAAATATTTAAGTCAGAGACACAATGAAGCACAGTATTATCGGGCTTTGGAGAGAAACACAAGAGGGAACCAGATTTAACAAACCAGAGGAAGCACCAAACCACATCACCCAGAATATTTTCCATTGTGCACCAACAAAAAGACTGGCAAGTTTGTCAAAGATATAGAAGAGAAGTTTCCCCAATTCCATCTGCATGGACTTTGCCATGGTCTGTCCCTCGCCCACTGATTCCTGAGGAGCACAGGTGGGATTTTCCCTTTTTGGGACGAGTGTGGGTGGATACCTCCACTCGAGGTTTTGTCAGCAGTGTAGGCAAAAAATTTGAAGATATTAAGTCAGCAGATACAACTGTGGAAAGCAGATGTCATTCTAAGTAGAATTGAGCTGGACACTTTAGCAACTTAAGTTGTTATTGGAGAGGCACACGGAGCATGCCAGAATTATAGTGAGTCAGATAGTTTGATCTCGGACTTGGACGTAGCTTTGCACAACATCATGGTCCATGTTCAACCACAAAAGGGATGGGATCAGAAATGTGACAAAAAGCTACCGAGTGAAGACCCAGATTAAGATATGAATAGGTAGACAAAAAAAAGCCAATGGAATAGCAGCCTCCATATGGGGTTTGCTTCGACCACACGTGGAATTGTAGAATCCCTACAGTGAAGGAGGCCATTTGGCCCATCAAGTTTGCCCTGATCACAGTCCCAGCCAGACTCTATTCCCACAACTTCTCATTTATCCTGCTAATCCCACTGACAGTAGGGTTAATTCAGCATGGCCAATCAACTAACATCTTTGGACTGAGAGGAAACCCACACAGTCATGGGGAGAATGTGCAAACTCCAGTGACTTGAGGCTGGAATTGAACCAGGGTCCCTGGTGCCATGAGGCAGCAGTGCTGCCCACTGTCCTGGGAAAAACCTTGCTGCTTCTTAAAGATATTTAAGACAGCCTGTTATTGGTGTTCATTCCCCCAGTGCTCCTGATTAATCCTCATTTTTGTCCCCTGGGGCAAATATTCCCATTCTGCCTGCCACAAGGAAGGGGCGGGACAAGGGGCAGACCATGGGAAAAGCTCCAGTGGGATTGCCTGGTTTTGGGGTAAGCATGGTTGGAAAATCATGTGTGTCTAGTCCAGGGTACCATATTTCAGGAAGGACATACTAGGAACTGGGAGGGAAGATTATGTAGATTTACCAGAACAACGTCCAAAAGCAAAAACTACTCAGGTTCAAGAATTGCATTCCCAGGAATCAAGTGGAGTGCTGTTTCAAGAATGGAATTAAACTAGTAGCTGGAATGTAAAAAACTTCATTGCAGACTCTACAACTAGAGGGTATAGCCCAAAACATTTGCAACATGGCCTTTCAGAAGGTCCAGTGAGACTAAGCTTCACAAAAAGGCTGGTCGGAGGTTGGAACTCACATCTGCAAAAGGTGGTTGATATCAAGTCAATTAAAATTATAAAACCTTAGACTGCAAAGATTCTGGTGTGTTAACTGAAAGTACTGAGATATGGGATGTGGAGTCAAGTCAGAGTCTTGGTGCTACAACCTTGAGGCAATAAAAGACCTACTTACCTATGGCCTACAATACTATTGTTCAATGACAATCTCTCCCTCTGTCAGTAAAATGGAGGAGATCAACCTCAGGAAGTGGAGAACATCCCTTTGTCGATACCAATGGGGATGAAGGGGAGATGGCCGAGAGTTTTCAAACTGTTAGGTGTTCAGATCAATCTGTCCTGGTCCCTCTGCACTGATGCTATAGTTAAAGCCCACCAATGCCTCTGCTTTCTTAGAAGGCTAAAGAAATTCAACATGTCCATTATGATCTTAGTTTTTTTTTAAAAAATGTACCATAGAAAGCATCTTTTCCAGTTGTATTACAGTTTGGTATGGTTCCTGCTCTGCCCAAAACCACAAGAAACTACAAAAGGTCATGAATTAACCCAATTCACTCAAACCAGCCTCCCACCCTTGGGCTATCTACACTTCCCACTGCCTTGGAAAAAGACATCAAGGACTTCACACACCCTGACATTCTCTTCATCTTTTTCTGACAGCAGGGAAGTAGCTGTTCTTGATTTCAGACTTTTGTATGGATTTACTGGGTGGAATTCTCCAACCAAGCTGGAAATTTCTACCCAATTATCAATGGATCTTCACGTTGTCTGCAATCTGCCTGCTACAGCGGTAGTGGCAGGTGGGAGAATCCATCTAGTATTTAAGTTGCTCTCTCTCTACACCCCATCTGTAGATGCAACACTACATTCTATACCTTCTTTCCTCCCCCCTTATACTCTATGAACGGTATGCTTTGTCACATGAAAAATACTTACCACTAATCAGTACACGTGACAATACTTGCACATCTAAATACCTAGAAGTACACAGCAAAGCAAGTCAGAGAAGGGTGACTAGAAAGGTTAAGAGAATACATGAACTGCATAGTTTGACCCATGATAATATCACTCAAGGAGAATCTCTACATTGCAGTAGCAGGAGATCTGCAGTTGAAGGTTAGGTTGTTAACAGTACAGAAATCAGATGTTGCATTCCTTGGATTCTCAACTCATCTGGCTTTGCACCTACAAAGCTTCCAACTGGGCGCCGATTGGAATAAGATATTCGCTTCATCCCCGGCCAAGTAATAAAGGAGGCTGTGACTGCACTGAAGCGTGCTCACTGAGACAATCTCACCCTCAGGGCAGGGGCACCGTGAAAACTGGCACTCCAAAGGCATAGATTTATAGCATGGAAACAGGCCCTTCTGCCCCACTGGTCCATGCTGCCTCTTTTTAAAACTCAAACTAATCCCAATTGCCCACATTTGGGCCATATCCCTCTATGCCCATCTTATCCATGGGACTGTTTAAATGCTTTTTTAAGAAAGACAAAATTGTACCTGTCTCCATACTACCTCTGGCAGAGTGTTCCAGGCACTCACCACCCTCAACCTTTTATATCGGTGCTCTCACCTTTAACCCATGCTCTCTAGTTTCTTTAGGAAAAGCTATGACTATCTACGTTGTCCACATCCCTCTTTTATAAACCTCTAAGATCACTCCTCAGCCTCCTACACTCCAGAGAAAAAAGTCCCAGTCTATCCAGCCTCTCCTTATAACTCAATCCATCAAGTCCTGGTAGCATCCTAATAAATCTTCTCTACTTTTTCCAGTAGAATAATATTCTATGATAAGGTGACTAGAATTATACATTGAATTCCAAATGTGGCCTCAGCAATGTCATGTACAATTTTGGTAATTCCCTCTAATGAGAACATTCTGTTGATTCCCATTTTCAGTATCATTTACCCTGCAAAACTGTCCCCCTAAAATGTGCAGCAAGACTGGGACTATGTTCAGACTGGTGCTGACCACTGGCAAAATGACAGGTAGTGACCATCTCCAAGGTGGAATCTAATCCCGTTTGTCACCAACACCCCCCCCCCCCCCCGACTCCTGCATTAATCAGAATTGACCATTGACTGGAGCCGTACTGGGACAATTATATAAAACATTGCAACAAGTGATCAGAGGGAATTGGGAATTCTGTGACAATGAACAATTCCATTCCCAATTCCCTCAAACCCTGTCCACCATCTACACAGCACAAGTCCAAGATAAGGAATAAGCAATTCGCCCCTTCAGCCAGTTACTGGATTTGACCTCAATTTCACTTCCTTTCCCGCTTCCATTGTCACACTTAAATCAAGATTTTCACTCAGCCTGGAATGTGTTTAACACCAGGTTAAGTCCAGCCTCTGACTTTTGGGTAAGCATTCTCCAAGGAGACCTTCACAACAACGCAGAGTCGCTGAGCAGAAACCGATAGCCAAGCCCTGCACACGAGGACAGCCTCAACTGGGATCTTGGGTTCATGTCACACTATCTATAACTGCCAGAACTTGCCTGGGCTTGCAAAATCTCACTAACTGTCCTGGCTGGAGACAACACACATCTCTAATCTGTGTTTAACCTCGCTCCTCACATTGTCCGCACCTTTCAGACTTGATTACCTGTAAAGAATCACATTCCAACCATTATCTTGTAAATTGAGTGCGTCTCTGTATGCCCTGTTTGAACAGAACTCCCTGATGAGGGGGCAGTGCTCTGAAAGCTCGTACTGCCAAATAAACCTGTTGGACTTTAGCCTGGTGTTGAGGCTTCTTTACTGTGCTTATTCTAGCCCAATGCCAACATCTCCACATTATATTTAATACACCAACTGTAATAGACTTGCCTGCAGTTCTAGTGCTCAAGCAGCGTAACACCATCCAGAGAAACAAGCCTGTTTAATCAGCACCATCTCCACTTCAACCATTCACCCCCTTCATTGATATAGTGGCTAGTGTGTATCATTTACAAAGATAGACAGGAGCAGGCAGCCATTCGAGCCTGCTTCACCATTCATCACGATCATGGCTGATCGTCCAACTCAATAGCCTAATCCTGTTTTCTCCCCATAACCTTTGATCCCATTTCCCAAGTTTATATCCAGCTGCCTCTTGAATACATTCAATGTTTTGACATCAATTACTTCCTGTGGTAATGAATTCCACAGGCTTACCACTCTTTGGGTGGAAAAAATGTCTCCTCACTTCTGTCCTAAATGGTCCACCCTGAATCCTCAGACTGTGACCCCTGGTTCCTGACTCCCCCACCATTGGTAACATCCTCTGAATCTTCCCTGTCTAGTCCTGTTAGAATTTCATAAATCTTCACGATCCCCATAAGATACACTATAGCAACTTAGCAAGGCTCTTTCAACAACTGTCCAAACCTACTGCCTAGAAGGACAAAGGCAGCAAACATGGGAACGCCACCACTTCCAGTTTCTCCAAATTACTCAACATGGAAAAACCTCAAACCTTCTCTGTTGCTGGGTCCAAATCCTAAAGTGCCCCACTCACAGCACTATGGGCATCTCTACAGCTCATGGATGGCACAGTGTTAGCACTGTTACCTTGTAGCAGCAGGGACCCAGGTTCAATTCCGATTCCCAGTTCAGGTCACTGTCTCTATGGAGTCTTCACATTCTCCCCATGTCCATGAGGTTTTCCTCCAGGTGCTCCAGTTTCCCTCCACAGTCCAAAAGACGTGCTGGGTAGGTGCTAAATTCTGTTCCTAAACAGGCACTGGAATGTGGCGATTAGAGGATTTTCACAGGAACTGCATTGCACTGTTAATGTAAGCCCAGATGTGACACTAAAATGTGAATCGGAGTAATCCAAGAAAGGAGCTTAATCTGGCCTCTCTTGCAACAAGAATGAAAAATTAAATATGATTGCATTGTTGAGTGCTTGCTGTGAGCAATTTAGCAATTAGTCCTTACAACAAATGACTACCTCTTCAGAACAGCTAATGAGAACCATACAAAATTCAAGCTTCTTTCTAGATGTAGTGCAATATATTGCACTCACCTGATTAGTGGAATGAACTATCTTGAGACACTGGAGTGGGTGTACTTGAATCAAGTGCTATATTGTGGCCACGAGTTAATACTTTTCAAAACTGTTCACTAAGAATTGGAGAGACTAAATTGGTTAGGATTGTATTCACTGGAGTTAAGAGCAAGAGGGAATCTCAGTTATAAAATTCTAACAGGGTTAGACAGGGGAGGGTCAAAGAATTTTCCCCATGGTGGGGAAATCCAGAACTTGGTTGGGGGGGGGGGGGGTCATAGTTTGAGGATAAGGGGAATCTTTAGAACCGAGGAAAAACATCTCCACCCAGGAGGTTGATGAATGTGTGGAATTCACTACCATGGAATGTAGTTGAGGCCAAAACATTAAGATTGAGAAATTAGATATTGCACTTGGGACTAAAAGGGATATGGTGGAAAAGATGGGGAAAAAATATTGATCAGTCATGATCATAAGTGAATGATGGAGCAGGCTCAAAGGGCTGGCTGCTGCTTTCAAAATTTATAGCACACAAAAGGGGCCATTTGGCCCATCACATCTATGCCAGCAGAAAAACCACCCAGTCTAAGTGCACTTTTCAGGATTTGGTCCTCAGCCCAATAGATTACTGTGTTTGAGAAGCCTACACTGAGTGAGGGAGGGATTGCTGCCTCTACAGTCTGCAGACAGTTCCAGGCTCCCACTCAGTGGAAAGCTTTCCTCAGGCATCATTGAACCTATATCCCACCACCCCATCCAACCTTAGAACACAAGTGTGCAGTACAGGCCCTTTGGCCCTCAATGTTGTACCAACCAGTGGAACCAATCTAAAGGCCCTCTAACTTAAACTATTCCAATATTATCCATATTAACCTCATCACTGCCAAGCTAAATAGGCCCTTCCCATAGCCGCTATTTTGCCTCCCTAACACCCCTGCAACTTTGTACATCTCAATCAAATCTCCCTCAGCCTCTCGACGTCAGATTTTCCAGTCTTGCCAATATCCTCTAATGCAATTAGATCCTTTCTCTAACAAGAACTCACACGATAGACTTAAGACCCTGGCAACCAGATAAAATAAAGCAACAAATTAAAATGGTGTTCGCCTCACCGAACATGCATGATGAAGGATTTAGGATTAATTTTCGTAAGTCAATAGCTGGAGAAATTTGAAAAAATTGCTTTTTTTTTTTTAAAATTCATTCATGGGACATGGGCATCACTGGCTGGGCCCAGTATTTATTGCCCATCCCTAGTTACCCAAGGGCAGTTGAGAGTCAACCATATTGCTGTGCTTCTGGAGTCACATGTAGGCCAGATTAGGTTAAGATGGCAGATTTCCTTCCCTGCAGGGCCTTAGTGAACCAGATGGGCTTTTCCAACAATAGTTTCATGGTCATAATAGATTCTAGTTCCAGTTTTTTTTATTGGGTTCAAATGCCACCTTCCATGGTGGGATTTGAACCTCGATCTCTCAACATGGATGGAATGGAATTCCTGGGAGCACCATACCTTAGGAAGAGTAGATTGGCCATTAGAAGGGGTGCAAGGGCAATAAAGCTGGCCAAGGCAACACATTCCATGATGAATATTAAAATCTTAGCAGCATGGTGCACTGGTTGGCATTGCTGCCTCCCACAGTTCAAAGATGCATGGGTTTTTTGGCCATGCTAAATTGCAGAAACATGGTGTCCATATACACAGTCTTCTTGAAGATCTGATTTTGCAATTGTCTTTGCCTTTCCGTGTCACATCTACCTGAAGGAGCAGTGCTCTGAAAGCTCGTGATTCCAAGTAAACCTGTTGAACTTTAACCTGGTCGTTGAGACTTCTTACTGTGCCCACCCCAGTCCAACGCTGGCATCTCCACATCATAGGGATTCTACGATCATAACCATGCTCTGCCTTTTTCATGTAGCCAAGGATCCCCATATGCTTGTGTATCACACATTCAGAAAGTGTGCATACAAACAACCCTAAAAATTCTCTGTTCCTGCAAATACTTTGCCAAGAGAGTCAGATAAAAATGCATCTCACTTTTGCCAGGAGCTGTGAAAGCTATGAAAACACAAGCTTATCAGCTCACAGTAAAAGGCCTTAAAACTAATGAAGTGGCAGGTTCCAGCTCTGAACTTACAATTCTTAAAGCCCTGAAAGCTTTGCTTTTAATCTTGGCAATTTTAATTACTATGGTAACCAACTTTTGTTAGTCCAGCTGAAGCACACCTTCATTTTTGAGAAGCTTAAGTGTCATGTAAGGAGTGAACTTTGGTCCCTTAACCAAATGGGATTCAAGAGTTGTACCAGGAAGTTTTACAAAGTGTTGCAAAAATTTTCAACGTGTTCGAGTCTTAAAAATTTCATCCTCATTCACTATGAAAACACTAGAAGCTTTAGAATCAAAATGCCCACACAGCAGAGAGAGGGGCCATTCAGCCCATCAAGCCTGCACTGATAATTCCCACCCCAGGCCCTGTGCCTGCAACCCCATGTATTTAACTTGTTAAACACCTTAAGGGACATGGTCAATCCACCCAACCAGCATAGCTTTGGACTATTGGAAGAAACACGCAAACATAGGGAAAAGGTTTGCGTGTGAATTTCATATGGGCACTTGAACCAGGATTGAACCCAGGTTCCTGGTGCTGAGGCAGGAGCGCTAACCACTGTGCCATCCAAAGATGGGTTGTAGGGGCTCAAATTGAATATCTGCACCTTCTGGATTGGTTGGACTCTTCAGCCAATATATCCTCTTAGGGTGGCAGTGGTTAGCGCTCCTGCCTCAGAGCTAAGGACCCGTGTTCAATTCCAGCCTTGGGTCACTGTGCAGAGTCTGCATATCTGCATGGGTTTCATCCCACAGTCCAAAGATGTGCGAGTTAGGCTGATTGGTTAAATTGTCAGGGGGATTAGCAGGGTAAAACGAGTGGGGCTGTGGGATAGAGTGTGGGGTCAGTACTGAATTGATGGACCAAATGGCCTCTTGTACTATAAGGACTCAAACTCAGCAACCCATCTGTGGTTCTGGGCAATCCTCAGGCAGGGTATAACTGCCATTAGAAGTAAAACTTAAACTTCAACTCTCAGGATAACTCCAGTGTCCAGCTAGCCAAGCGTAAGAAGGACAATATTGAGTTTCTTGCCCATTTTAATCTCCTTGCCAGAAGGGTGCGTTCACTCCAACTCAAAGCTGTTCATACGCTGGGAACTGTATCAAATTACAGGACTTCATCTGTAAATTTCTGCTCCAGAATTCATCAGGAATCTATCCAGCCTGACAGTGCAGATAGTTCAAAGCTCTTAGCCAAAAATGGGAGTGTGCGTGCTGGGGTCATTTCCTTAGTGTTTCAAACAGAACACCAGGAGCCATATAACCTAATTTCAGGATTGAGGGGGTAGAATGTGCACGTTAGACACTGGACTTTCTCCCTCAATATCAATGTGGGAATTGCCTGAAGAATGCAACTTCTGGAAGTTGCAAAAACTTCTGGATGCAATTCCCCTGCTGTCTGGGAAATTCCAGATTCCAACTCCAGCCTGGATCATTGCTGTACAGTTACAGGTTGTAACTGAAGACTTACCCTGCTCCCTCAAAAATTGTGCCCCAACACCCAAATTACACCCCCCCCCCCCCCCCCCAACCCAGTACATCTGGCCATCCAAACCACACCCCCTAGAAATATCCTGAATCTCTCATCCCCTCTACCTCCCCCACCACCCCCAAAACCAAAAACCCCTGGCTACCCACTCAAAGTTGGCCTTAACACTTCCCATCCGGAAGCTAGCACTGTAGACTAGTTGGAGGCACGTACAGTCTGACTTTACAGCAAAGATTACAGTATAGGAACAGGCCCTTTGGCCCCTCCAAGCCTGCACCAGCCATGCTGCCAGACTGAACTAAACCCCCTAGCCCTTCCTGGAACCATATCCTTCTATTCCCATCATGTATGTGTCAAAATGCCCCTTAAAAATCACTATTGTATCTACTTTTTACTGCCAGGGGAGTTCCAGGCATGACTCCAGGATTCCTGCAGGGATACCACAGTTTAAGATGTATTGGAGCACCTGGGAGATAAGCACAGCACTGCCAGCTCAGAATGCTTCAGTGTAGGGGCAGTGCACTGCTCAGAATTCAGGTCATCGCTGCATCAACATGGTCAAAGTTAGCTTGCGTCAGGCAGTTAGGTCACTCTGGAAACGGGTGGCTTCTCATGTCGATCCCATTGACCTCACACTGCAGAAGTGTAAAGATCTTCAACTGTCCTTGAACTGCTGCAGCTCCACGTGTAGGTACATCCACAGTGCTGATAGGGAAGGATTGACGCAGTGACAGTAAAGGAACGCCAATGTAGTCAAGTCAGGATGGTGAGTGGCTGGAGGGGAACCTGCAGGTGCCGTGTATCCCATGCCCGCCCTCAATAGCACAGTGGTTAGCACTGCTCTTTCACAGCTCCAGGGACCTGGGTTTGATTCCTGGCTCGAGTCAGTATGGAGTTTACACATTTTCCTTGTGTCTGCGTGGGTTTCTTTGCATGCTCCAGTTTCCTCCCATAGTCCAAAGATGTGCGGGTTGGGTTGATTGACCGTGCTAAATTGCCCCTTAGTGTCCTGAGATGCATAGGTTAGAGGGATAAGTAGGTAAAATATAGAGATACGGGGAGTAGGGCCTGGGCGGGATTGTGGTTGGTGCAGACTTGAGCCAGAAGTCCTCTTTTTGCACTGTAGGGTTCTAGGATTTTATTATTCACATGGTATCTCATGCCAAATTTGGCTCAAACTATGTTCAGGGTATTCTATCTCCAGAGCCAGTGCCAAAAAACTGCACACTTGCATGATAGCCAGAGACTGACCACCAAACCAACATGAGGCACTGTAGACAGACCTCTTGATCTTTAGTAGTAGCAAGACCACCCAGCTGGGCTAACTTTTGCCTGTAGCAGAGTTCCAGAGTGTTATTGTAGCAATGTCCCACATAGATCTAGCAAATTTGGTTAGTGGGTGGTCTCTAGTTTGACTTTGGCTGTTCTGTTTCCAGAAGATCATCAAACCTACCTATAGTGGCTCCCAGAATCTAGCTATCATGTAGACATCCAGAATTTTTGGATACCAGCTCTAGAGGTGGAATACACAGAACATGGTTTGAGCTGGATTTGACACGAGATACCATGGGCTGCAGCAGAGCATTAACTCTAACATATTGAAAAAGATCTGGCATATGAGCAGCTTGAGTGACAAACAAGTAGGACACTCAGCCCCTCAAGCTTGGTGCGTCATTCAGAATGATGATTGTTGATCTGACTGTAACATCAACCCTACATTCCTGTCTCTTTCTCCCTCAAAGGTGCCATAGTGATAGTTTGACAAACACGCAAAGAAAACACAATCTGCAGTTGGAGATCAGGATTTACAATTAGTCAAACTTCAAGCTGTGTAGTGGTAGAAGTTAGCACTGTTGCCTCTCAACACCAGAGAATCAGGTTCAATTCCTGCCTTGGGCTGCTGTCTCTAGAGTCTGCACATTCATGGGTTCCACTGGGCACTATAGTTTCCTCCTACAGTCCAAAAGACATGCTGGTTAAGGTGCACTGACCGTGCCAAATTCTCCCTCAGTGTACTCAAACAGGTGCCAGAGTGTGGTGACTAGGGGATTTCCACAGTAACTTCACTGCAATGTTAATGTAACCCCACATGACACTGACTTAAAAGCTTAATCAATAACCTTTTACGTTGTTAATCAAGAATCTATCCAGCTCTAAAACTATTCAAAAACTCTGCTTCCACTGCCTTTTGGAGGAAGAGATTCAAGCAGAAAAATTTACCTAAAATTATCCTGTCTTAAAAGAATGCCTTATTTTTAAAATCAGTGACCCCTGGTTCTAGATCTCCATGATGTGGAGACGCTGGTGTTAGACTGGGGTAAGCACAGTACAAAGTCTCACAACACCAGGTTAAAGTCCAACAGGTTTATTTGATAGCAAACACCATTAACTTTCAGGGCACTGTTCCTTTGTCAGGCTTTAAACTATATGCCTTTACCTGCCCTGTTTGTGATCCGAACTCCCCACTCACCTGACAAATGAGCAGTGCCCTGAAAGCTTGTGGCATTTACTACTAACTAAACCTGGTGTTGATAAACTTTTTACTCCAGATCTCTGACCAGAGACAACATCCTCTCCATAGTCACCCTGTCACTGCCCTTCAGGGTCTTAACTTTCAATGAAGTCACTTCTTACACTAAACTCTAGTGGATACAAATCCAATCTTTCATAATGCAATCTGTCTATTGCTGGTATTCAGCACATTTACACATTTACTTAGGGCGAGAGCTGTACACAATATTCCAGATGTACTCTCACCATGCTGTAACTAATGGAAGCATTATGCTTCTGATCACAAATGTGAAACGTGCTATTAACTTTCCCAATTACTTGCTTCACTTGTATAATAGCCTTTTTGATTCACGTACTAGGACACCCTGATCCCTCTGTACCTCAAGAGCTCTACAATCTCTTAACATTACAAGTAGAGATTTTTGTTTTATTTATTAGTGTCACAAATAAGGCTTACATTCACGCTGCAATGAAGTTACCCTTAGTTGCCACACTCTTGTTCAGGTTACACTGAGGGAGAATTTAGCGTGGCCAGTTCACCTAACCAGCATGTCTTTCAGATTGTGGGAGGAAGCTGGAGGAAACCTACTCAGACATGGGGAGAATGTGCAGATTCCACACAGTGTACCCAAGCCAGGAATTGAACCTGGGTCCCTACAGCTGAGAGGCAGCAGTGCTAAACACATCTTGCAGGTCACAGTTGTCAGGTCATTTGTACAGATGTCTGATAGGATTGGTGGGAAGTACCAAGCCCTCTGGCAGAGCAATGGAAATTCTTCTCCATGCAGTTTATCCCTGGGTCCAATTGTCTTCAGTGTTTTGACAACTCTCCTGATGCAGATAGGAAGCATTCTAGGCAGAAGCAGCAGGCTGGTATGCCACACCATTAGGCAGCACACCCCCCGAGGTCGAGGAACAGTATGCTGGTCTCTGCGTTCCTCCACATCACTGCTGGAAACAAGCAGAGGATGGTCTCCCCTCAAGACTAGCATTGCTAAGACACTGAGGCACACAATGGCTGACTTCCAACGCAGGAACCTTTTCCAGATTTTGGAGCAAATGATACTTATCACATCTTTTGGGAATGGGTTTGAGTTGGATTCTTTTGTAGAACCAAAGCAGATACGAGTAGGGGGCCTTTTCAGGAATTCTGATGTGATCTTAACCCACCACTTGGCCACATTCCAAGCCCCTAAATTTTTTCTCCAGCTCTGAAGGGGGATCAGGATTACTGTGTGTTTTGCCTGTCAGCTGCATTGCCATTGGAGATCAGATTTCTTTTCCCAATTTCCGTCACACAGGAGCGAGTGACTGGCAGCTTGTTCAGGGAGATGGAAGGCTGCTGAGGAGCCAATTCTGGGCAACTCCAGCACTTGACAGGGGTGAGCAAAGCTGGCCCTGCCACACTGATGCTAGAGTTACAAAAACCCACCAAAACCTCTACGTTCTCAGGAGGCTAAAGAAATTAGGTATGCCAGCTGCAATTCTCATTGACTTTTACAGATGCACCATAGAAAGCATTCTTTCTGGTTGTATCAGCTTGATATGGCTCCTGCTCTGCCCAAGACCACAAGGAACTACAAAAGGTCATGAATCTAGCCCAATCCATCATGCAAACCAGCCTCCCATCCTCTGATTCTGCCTACACTTCCTGCTACCTTGGAACAGGCATCAGCATAATCAATGACGCCACACACCCCAGACATTCTTTCTTCCATCTTCTTGTGGTCAGGAAACAGATACAAAAGTCTGAGGTCATGTACCAACTTGGTAATAGCTTCTTCTTCAATGTTTTGAAGTCCAACATTCAAAAGTTGGACTTTTGAATGGACCTACCAAAGTGATCTTTCTCTACATCTCAAGATGGCCAA
Organism: Sphyrna mokarran; assembly: GCA_024679065.1. Lineage (NCBI taxonomy): Eukaryota > Metazoa > Chordata > Chondrichthyes > Carcharhiniformes > Carcharhinidae > Sphyrna > Sphyrna mokarran. Next base: position 12,952,645 of record JAGIQG010000033.1, read on the forward strand.
TCCACCAAACCAGCACATCTTTTGGACTGTGGGAGGAAACTAGAGCCCCAGGAGGAAACCCAGGCAGACACAGGGAGAACATTCAAACTCCGCAGACAGTGACCGAAGCCAGGGGATTGAACTTGGTTCTCTGGCGCTGAGACAGCTGTGCTAACTACTGCTGGCCCCACAATTCTGCACTCCTTTCCTTCTCTATGAACAGTATGCTTTGTCTGTATAGTGTGCAAGAAACACTTGGTATACTAACATGTGACAATAAATTAAAATCATACTGATCATAACAAAACTTAGTAAAAAATACCAGAGATTAAATGGAACAAAATCAGGTGGTGATATGACCAAGATGACTTCAGTTCAATTCCTCCGACTTGCTTACAACGCGCACGTTAGTGAAAAATGTTTAACTGGGGAAAATCACTCGCTTTTTCTTTTGAAAACGTAGGGTAAACAGGACCAGCTAGAGCCATAAACTAATCTTGGAAATACAGTCACCGTATTCAAAACTAGACTCAGTGACTCAAATCATGGGCAAGTCGTGGGAGCTTTGAATGCAGCCAGATTGTGGAGTTCACTTTAGATGAAAGGATATCTTCAAGGTGTATACCAACTGAGGGACACGAGGAGAAGAAGCAGGGGCAAGGGGAGGAGGCAGCAGCAGCAATGCCATGCAGATGGAGTGAAGCAGTGTCCTGGATATTGCATTGACAAGGGCATCTAGACAAGATTGTACCCTACAAACTTGAGTGGACCTGGTTCTTATTATATCTTGGACAACACAAAATATTATTCCACTCTCAAGCAGCCCATTCAGGTCAAGTTCAAGCTCATTAGTATCACAAGGTGGCACAGCAGTTAGCACTACTGCCTCAGTGCCAGGGACTCAGGGTGGGTCACTGGAGTTGGCATCTTGTCCATGTCTGGAATGGCTTCCTCCCATAGTCCAAAAGATGTGCTGTTTAGGGTGCATTGGCTCAGTGTAACCCAGAGTGTGGCAACTTGAGGATTTTCAGTAATTTATTGCAGTGTTAACGTAAGCCTACTTGCAACACTAAAATAAGCTTGAAACTTTACAAGCTTTAAGAGTAGACTTACATTAACACTGCAATGAAGTTACTGTGAAAATCCCTTAGTTGCCACACACTGGCACCTATTGGGACACAAGGGAGAATTTAATATTGCCAATGCACCTAACAGCATGTTTTTGGACCATGGGAGGAAAAAAACAGGTACTTGGAGGAAGCCCATGCAGACATGGGGAGAATGTGCAAACCCCAGCATCGAACCTGGGTCCCTGACACTGAGGCAGCAGTGCTAACCACTGTACCACAAGAATTAACCAAAACCTATGGTTTACAGACCAGCTTGTTACACCTAGGCTTGACAAGACTGACCACCCAGCAAGAGCGAGTCAATAAAGAAACAGGGAACTTCTACTTTACATTTCACCAGATATATCTGCTCACCAATCAGCGCAGCATCCTTGATATCTGAGACTGCAGTCAATTTTCACTGTGGTCCAATTTAGTGCTATTTTCTAGATTTTTTTTAATCTATTTATTCGTTTGTGAGATATGGGTGTCATTGGCTGAGCCAGCATTTATTGCTCATAAATAGTTGCCTTTGGATGGCAGTTGAGAGTCAACCACATTGTGTTTCTGGAGTCACATGTGGGCCAGGCAAGGTCAGCAGACTTCCTTCCCTAAAGGACATTAGTGAACCAGAGGGGTTTTTTTTTTAAAAAAAATTGTTTCATGGTCACCAGTAAATATTTAATTCTGGATTTTTTTATTGAATTGAAATTCCACTATCTGAAGATTTACCAGACTGTGCCACCATCATTCTGCACACTCCTTCCTTTTGTTATATAGGGTGTTGGTTATGAGCAGAGGCTGGAGAAACTTGTTCTGACATTGGAGGTTGAGGGGCAACCTCTTAGAAGTCTGCAAGATTGAGGGGCATGGATAGTCAGAAGTTTTTTCCCCTAGGTGGAAGAGTCACTTATTAGGGAGCATAGATTTAAGGTGCAAGGTTTGAAGATGTACAAGGCAAGTTTTCTTCACAGTGGTGGGTGCATGGAATTTATTGCCCAGAGGGGTAGTGAAAGCAGATACAATAGTTGTTTTAAGGGCATCTGGACAAAATACATGAATAGGATGGGAATAGAGGGATATGGTTCCTGGAAGGATGGGAATTTTAATTCAGTCAGGCAGCACAGCCAGTTCGAGCCTGGTAAATCTTCTGTACTCGCTCCAAAGCCTCCACATCCTTCTGTTACTGCAGTGACCAGAATGGGACAGTATATTCCAAGTGCAGCCTAACCAAGGCTGTAACACGACTTGCCAATTTTCAAACTCAATGCCTCAGCTGATGAAGGCAAGCATGACCTCTTGACCACCTTCTCCAGCTGTGTTGCAGTTTGACCGATGTACCTGCACACCCAGATCCCTCTGCCTATTAATACCTTTAAGGGTTCTGCTCTGTGCTGTACATTTCCCACCTTTATTAGAGCCTCAAATACATTACCTCATTTCATATAATCTTATAATCACCAGTGCAGGAGGTGGCCATTCAGTCCACTGAGTCTGTACTGACCACAATTGCACCCAGGCCCCAATTCTATCACCTCATGCATTTACCCCACCAATCCCCCGACACTAGGGTCAATTTAGCAAAGCCAATCCACCTAATCTGCACATATTTGGCCTGTGGGAAGAAACCCATGCAGATATGGGGAGAACATACAAACTCCACAGTGACCCGAGGCCAGAATTGAACCCAGGACCATGGCTGTGTGAGGCAGCAGTGCCACCCTTAAACCACATTTCTGTCACCGTCTCATGGCACTTTCAATTGCAGATGGCGAATTTGTATTAAACGGAACAGTGGTGAGATTCGAAGCCAGGCCCTCAGACCCTGCGTCTCTGGATTGCAAGCCCAGTGACAACACCACTTTGCCTCCCTACAATTGTACCTGTGACAATAATAAGCCAAAGAAACAGTGGAGAAAATCCCATTTGAAGCAAAGCAGCGTTCCACATGCATCACCAGGGGAAGAAAAGATTGTTAAACAATGCATCCAACATAGAGAAAAAAATCTAGATTTTGTTTTACTTACTGAACGTGTCTAATAATCCATTCTTGCTTGAAGTTACCCTGCACAACCACAAGCCATTGAGCCCTGAAAATGAGGCGTGTCTAGTTCATTCTAGACTAGTTACAGCCCCCCTAGATCCAAAATGAAAGAGTGATCATGCAAAAAAAAAAATCTCGTCTTAATGCAGTAAGGGCAGGGGGGGAGATGCGGCAGATCAGTCGGACAGGGCCTGTGTGTATTAGTAAGAAAACAGTGGCTGATCAGGTTCAAAACGAAAGGGTTGCTTCGTGAGCACGACAAAAAAAAACAAGGGGGAAGAATAAATCAGATTTCAAAGGAAGAGAGAGTCAGGACCTGTGCAGAGAGGTGCTGGGAGTGATCTATTGCTGCCGCAACTACCGTTAGTTACCTGAGCGTGAAGTGCAGCAGCTGCAGCAGCAGCGGGGTAGGTGAACGCAGCATGTGGAATGGCAGGGGTCAGTTCTGTTGTGTACAGTGGGTAAGGAGCCCAGGCCTCTGGAGATGCAGGGATCAGTGCCGTTCCCGCAAGGTCATCTGAAACATGGAGAAGAGGGTTTAACAAGGTCTGAGCTGGACACCCTCGGGAAGTGGGGGGGAAGAAAAAAAAAGTTAGCATTGCAAACCTCTGACTAACTCCATAACATAAATAGGAGCAAGATTTGGCCACCCAGCCCCTTGAGCCTGCCCTGCCATTCAATAAGATCATGGCTGTGGTTCAGTACCGTTTTTCTCCCCGTAACCCTTAATCCTCGTCAATTAAAAACCTATCCACTCTCGACTTGAACATATTCAGCAAGGAACCTCATCAGGCAGAGAATTACAAAGATTCACCACCCTCTGCGTGAAGAAACCCCTCCGCAATTCCGATTTGAATCCCTGCTCCCCCCCCCCAAATCTTGAGGCTGTGCCTTAACTCCAGCGAGAGGTGCATCCAGGCAACCTCAAAATACCTGCCCCTCAGCATAGAAAACAGGCCCTTCGGCCCAACTTGTCCGTACCACCACTAAGCTAGCCCCAGTTTGGCACTCTGCACCCATGTAACTGTCTAAATGCTAACTGTACCCACCTTCACTGGCAGCTCATTCCAGACACCACCCTCTGAAAATACCCTACTGATTTTTAGCAGATGTTTCAAAATAAGTGGAGATGCCAGCATTGGAGAGGGGTGGGCAGAAGTCTCAACACCAGGTTTATTTGAAAAAGATGAGCTTTTGATGCACTGCTCCTTCACCAGGTGAGTGGAGAAGTAGGTTTCACAACACGGTATATATAGACAAAGGTACAATTGCAAGATTACAACTGTTTTCTTGCAATTGTCTCAGTCTATATATGCCATGGTGTTTGTGAAACTTATTTCTTCCCTCCACCTGATGAAGGAGCAGGGCTCCAAAAGCTCATGATTCTAAATAAACCTGTTGGACTTTGCCTGATTTTTAAATACACCAAGTTAAATGATTCTTGTGAAAAGAAATACTAAAAACCTCAGCATTGGTGGAGAAAACAGCCAATTTGATTGAAGACTCAGATTCCTACAGTGCAGAAAGAGGCCATTCAGCCCATCAAGTTTGCACTGACAATTCCAGCCAGACTCTATCCCCATAACCCCACACATTTAACCTAATGCCAGGACACTAAGAGCAATTTAGCATGGCCAATCAACCTAATCCACCCCTCTGGACTGTGGGAGGGATCACGCAGAGGAAACTCATGCAGATATGGGGAGAATGTGCAAACTCAGACAGTGACCCAAGGCCAAGATTGAACCCAGCTCCCTGACGCTGTGACTTTTGTGCTGTCCATAATCCAGCCTCAAAATGTTGGCTCCATTTCCTCACCACAGGTGTTGTCAGGCCTGCAGAGATTTTCCTGCCAAAGGTTGCATCATTGCCTCTTCAAGTCTCGTGTACACCAAGTTACGTAAATTTCCTTCCCATGGTATAACTGCTCCATGAAGATTGGAGGATTGTCACCTGTGATTGTGGGGATCCCTGAAGGTTTCACCACACGACTCCCCCTACATTCCAACCATTGGTCAGCCTACTTAACCATCCTGATGAGGCCCACTCTCCACATCAACTGGAAAGCAAAAGAGGTGCCATTTTCCAGCTGGATGATGCTCAGTTGCCAGCCATTTGCTTCTCCTCATTTATAAACGCAAAGAAAGTGATAAAAATGGGGGATCTCTCCCATTCCCTCCTCAGGAATTGGACCTCAAGGGCCTGTGGATCTCAGGCAGGACTGGCCAGTTTTTGGGGTGAGCGCAGCTGGAGAATTCCACTCAATGTATTCAAGGGGTAGCTAGGGGTGAATGGGATCAAAGAGAAAAGTGAGGAGCACAGTTCAGCTAGATGGTCAATATCTTTTCCTAAAGGTAGGAGCTTAAAGCTAGAAGGCTCAGGTTTAAAGTCAGGGAGAGCGAGTGTCTAGGGGAGCAATTTTTTTTTTTTAAGAGGGTGGTAAGTGTCTGGAACAAGTTGGAGGTAGTAGTAGGAGGTGGGTACAATTGTGTTTTAAAAAGCACTTAGATAGCTACATAGGTAAGATGGACGTAGAGATATGGGCCGAATTCAGGCAACTGGGATTAGTTTAGGGTTTTTTAACCCTGAAGGGTTAAAAAAGCGGCATAAACAAGTTGGGTTGAAGGCCCTGTTTCCATGCTATAAACCTGACTAAAGAGAGAGGAGGAATAGGCTGAGTTGGATGGTCAGCCGGACTGCAATAAGTGATAGAAGTAGGTTCAAAGGGTTAAATGGCCTCCTCCTGCTTCTATATTTCTATAATTTTTTTTTTAAAAAATGCCCCAATGATTTGCACAGGGTTGCGCATGACCATTCTGGAGATTGACCTTCTGTTCCAGGAGGGTCCAGGGCAATTCTGGAGGGTTACCATTGAGGCTTATAGCATGGAAACAGGCCCTTCAGCCCAACTTGTCCATGCTGCCCCCTTTTCTTTGGGAAGTGCCTAAGCTAACCCCAATTGCCTGCATTTGTCAACCCTGCAGGAGAGAATTTGGGATCGGCAGAATTAAAATGGTGGTGTCATTTTGAAGCAAGGTAATTTTGTCTCGATTAAACAAACGGACAGGCCACCGCACCCACGCAAAATCCACAACTGCGACTGGTCCAGAATTAGCCTAATTAGTTTGCTTTGGTTGCTGCCAGAGCAGAGGAATTGGGAAATTTAGGTTAATTCCGGTTTTCTGAAAGCTCTTGCTTACTGTAACCAATCCCAGGATCGCAACCAGAACAGAAAATCCCTTTTACATTCGACATCCTATTACCCCAGGCATGTGGCCTACATATTCAAAGAAAAAGCAAACTTTCCCATTCAAAAGTCCAACTACAATGCTTCAAAATTAGGTGGCTGAAAAATGTTTAGTGCCACAAGTAAGCTTACATTAACGCTGCAATGAAGTTACTTAAAATTCCCTAGTCGCCACACTCCAACACCTGTTCGGGTACAGAGTAAAAATTTAGCATGGCCAGTGCACCATAACTAGCACATCTTTCGGACTGTGGGAGGAAACCAGAGCAGTCAGAGGCACAGACATGGGGAGAACGTATCGACTCCCCAGAGTGACCCAAGGCACTGAGTTCCCTGGCACTGAGGCAGCAATGCTAACCAGTGCCACCCCATATTTTTCCTCTTACCTAGGCCAAATGGGCTAACCTTACTCAATGCCCTCAAAGCAGACAGCTGGAGTATGCACATTCTTCCCATGTCTGCATGGGTTTCCTCCAGGCACATTTGGACCATGGAAGGAAACCAAAGATGTGCAGGTTGGGTGCATTGGCTGTGCCAAATTGCACTTGAGGGATTAGCAGGGTGCTGAAGCAGGGATAAGGCCTGGGACGAGATTGTTGCTGGTGTCGACTCAGTGGGCTGAATGGCCTGTGGGGATTCTACAACGTCACCAGAACAGGACTTGCAGGTTGAGCTGCTTTCCTGCTTACACCCCACTGCAGCGCAGTCGGATATCAGTTGCCTTCATTACAACAGCAGGTGGGAGACACAAAAGGTATCAGCTTGCAAATACTTGAGTTTGTGCCAAATGGCATTAATCGGTCATCACTGCTCTGGTTTCAAAATTAATCCCTTTGTTCCCTGCAAGGCAGTCAAAAAAACCTCAAGGAATGCAAGGCTCCAGAAACAGAGGTTGGATTTCTCTCATGGGCTTGGGGTTCCTGATGCCTGGCACATTTTGGGGCCTTGCCCCATGCCAGAGTCTGGGACCCCAGTGCAAATTGAGCAATGTCAAATGATGTGCGAGCTTGCTGTCAAGTTTAAAAAAGGATGACCGGTTCTAAGGCTGGAGGGCCAATGGAAGCCCAAAAACAAAAGGTCAACACCCCCAATATTAAAGATAGACAAAATATTGTGAAGGGCACAGTTGGCACTGCTGCCTCAGTGCCAGGGGCCTGGGTTTGATTTTCCAGTTTAGGTCACTGTGTGGAGTCTGTATGCTCTCCCCATGTCTGTGTGGGTTTCCGCCCACAGGCCGAAAGACGTCAGGTGCATTGACCGTGCTAAAACTTTTCAGTGTACCCGAGTGCACAGCAACAAGGATTTTTCCACAATAGCTTCATTGCAGTGTTAATGTAAGCCTACTTGTGACACTAATAAATAACAACAAAGCCTGTAAAACTGCACAGATAAATTTGACAGGGCTTTCTGAATAGTGGAGGAATCCCATGGGAGAGTTTAATAGTTTAAAATTTGGAGAACCTACAAGCTGCCCAGACCATTCTACCAAGGGGCAGGAGTTCCTCAGGACTGGGGGGCCTGTTCCTCGGGCCTTGTTTAGGCTTCAGGGATGGCACCCACTCCTCACATTCTGACTGGAAAACTCTAGTTAGCATCTGCAGAGTGGCTGTAACAGGCCTTACATTTGCACCAACACCCCACCAAACCCAGCCTGGAACAGAATATTGCAGGGGGGGGCACGGGGAAGAAGGGGGAAGACTAGTACATTATACTGCTGGGATTCTGTGAACAGAGGGTGGGCTGACTTCAAGTCTGTGCCAACCACAACCCCACCCATGTTTGATTCCTGTAGCTCCACATATTTACCCTGCTAATCCCCAGACATTAGGGTCAATCCACCCAACCCACACCTCTTTGGACTGTGGGAGAAAAACCAGAGCATCCGGAGGAAACCCAGGAAGATAGAATTGGGGTTTCTACAAGTTGTGCGCTTGTCCTTGGCTCTGGCTGCTTCAGGAAGGATGAAAATTCTTTGGTTTTTGTTTGGTCTTATTTCAAAGCTGAGGCAGATGGGCATCCTCCTCCAAAACAGGCTCTGACCACAACAAAAAAGTTAAAGTTGGTGCCAAGTAGACACTTTCCATTAACAGCAGGGAGAAGAATTACCTCATTCAACATTAAAATCTATTTATCTACACTATAGAATCTACAAGCCCTATAATCCCAAGGGAGGAACTCCATAGAATAGACTGGGCCAAATGGCCTCCTTCTGCACTGGCTACAATCCTACTCACGTCCTATTCCTGTAGCCCCCACATATCTACCCTACTAGCCCCTCAAACAGGGCAATTTAGTAAGGCCAATCAACTTAACCTGCACATCTTTGGATTGTGGGAGGAAACCCATGCAGACATAGGGAGAACATACAAACTCCACACAGTTATCCAAGCCAGGAATTGAATCTGCATCCCTGACAGATGCCACACTCCCATGCTTCACCAACATGGTTTCAAAGCAATCTAGTTAAAGATGCAAATTAAAAACTTCTGCCACTTAAAGCCCAGGGAGAGAGAAAACAAAGATTCTGTACTGGCCACACGCAGCATGGAAAAGAGGGCACCTGGAGATTAATTGAGCACACAATCCTCAAGAGACCTTTTGGCCAGAAACAAAGTTATCCTTAAAACTTTAAAGCTATAAATTCTTCCACCTCAATTTTACTGGTTAAATCTGATGAGTAATCATGTCCCCTACAAGAGAACATTTTTGAAAAGTTTGTTTCAATTAGTAAACTCCAGGCCAAAATCATCCCAATTCAAGTCTGGTTCTAAGGAATTAAGAGATCTTCTCTGTGGAAGAGAAATCTTATCCTTCTTGCATCAGAATATGGAATCCCAAAAGTGCAGGAGGCCACTCAGTCCATCCAGTCTATCAACCACAATTCCACCCAGGTCCAATCCCCATAACCCCATTCAATTACCCTGTTAACTCCTGATTGGGGCAATTTAGCATAACCATCAACCTAACCCACACATCTTGCTGGGAAAGGCACTTCGCATCAACTGCAGATTCTGTGGTTAAACTCGTCTCATTTGCTTGCATCCAGGACAGGGGGAATTGGAAATCAGGCGACAGTGGTTAGCACCAGGGACTTGGGTTCAATTCCAGCCTCAGATTGTGTGGAATTTGCACACTCTCTCCATGTCTGCATGGGTTTCCCCCACTTCCCTCCCACAATCCAAAGATCTGCAGGTTACATGAATTGACCATGGTAAATTTCCCCTTGGGTGTCAGGAGCAATTAAGGAGTGTAAATTTACAGGAATAGGACAGGACCTGGGTGGGAGCCTGTTGCTGGTACAGGCTCAATGGGCCAAGTGGCCTCCTTCTGCACTGTAGATTCTATGATTCAATGAAGCGTACAAGAGGTAATGCTCGACAAGAGGCTGGGGAGGCCAAACATTTTAGTCATTCATGGGACCTGGGTGTTGCTGGCTGGGCCAGTGCTTATTGCCAATCCCTAGTTGCCCAAGGACAGTTGAGAGTCAACCCCATTGCTGTGGCTTTGGAGTCACATGTAAGCTAGGCAAAAACAGTAGATTTCCTTCAATGAAGGAAAGGACATTAGGCGAACCAGATGGGTTTTCCAATAGATTTTTAATTCTAGATTTTCATTGAATTCAAATTCCACTATTTGCCCCAACATATTTTGAACCCAGGTCTCCAGAACATTTGCTGAGTTTCTGGATTAAGTCTAGCTATAATACTACTAGGCCATTGCCTCCCCAAACATGGGCATTCCCACAGCACTGATGGCAAAAATGGTTATTTCAATTGAACATAGTAAAAAACCAGTTTAGGATAACTAAGAGATTGCAACTGTGCATCAAATAAATAGAATTGCTATAGTATAGAAGAGGCCATTCAGTCCATTACATCTGCACCAGCTGAGACAGCATCCCAACCAGACTATCCCCGCAACTCTTACATCTTTACCTCGCTAATTCCCCTAGCCTAGTCATCTTGGGACACCAAGGGCCAATTTAGCACGGCCAATCCACCGAGCCTGCACATCTCGAATTGTGGGGAGAAAACTGGAGTACCCAGAGGGGGCCCACACAGGGAGAACACGCAGACTCCACACAGTCACCAAAGGAGGGAAATGAACCTGGGTCCCTGGTGCTGAGGCAGCCAATCATTGTGTCAATGCCCAAGACAGGAATTGAACCTACATCCTTGGTGCTGTGAGGCAGCAGTGCCAACCACAGCGCCACTCCAAAGGAATACACTTTTGAAGGGGGGAAAAACTAGCTTGTAATAAAGACAGTAATTTCCTTAAGGCCTGGATGAGTAGGTTATTCAACTGCTGAATGTATTTCACTTTTTCCACACGGTGCACTCTCTGGTGAAGTGCACCATCCTGGAATATGGTTAGGAAGGGGGAAGGGTGCCCTGAGAAATTGTTTAAAAAGAGTGCCAGTCCACCACTTAAGAAGCACACCTCTCAGCCACAAGTGGGGTGGTACTGACTGGCCTTGGAGCAATCCGTGATCCGCATCCGGCTGGAGGAAGCACGGTGGTGGGAGGCAGCAGTGGGGACCTAAGGGTGGAAAGAAAGAGGAACGCTCCTTAAATTTCCTACTGTGGCACAAGAAAAAAAAAAAATCGACAAGGCATTACTGAGCAAGTGTCACCCGCATTGCCCCCTGCAGTCGCTGGGGGAGAGGGGGGGCACGAGAGCTGACTGGATTGCCCAAGAGAACAAACTAGACAGCACAAAGATTAAACTCGGTACTTACAGGGGTCCCGTGCGATGAAGTGCGCCCCCAAGGCTGGGTGCATATTTGTGGGGTTGGGTGTCGCCATCAGCTTGCTTTTGGCCATCTTTGTGTTTGCTTTTGCGAACTCCAATCGGAGAGTTTGAGGATTCTCGGGGTCAAACCTGATGCCCTAGAAGAGGGAGAAAGGATGGAATCTTAATTATTGACATTAAAACAGTACGCAAAAAACATAAGCAGCATTTAACCTGTTGGGTACTGGAGAGGATTCACAACTCAAGTTTTGATTTGTCACATGTATTGGAATACAGTATTGTTTCTTGTGTGCTATATATACAAAGCATAGAGTATGTAGGGGAGAAGGAGCCAAAATGTCATATTATAGACATTTATTAGTCAGTGAAAAGTATTATTTCTTGTGTACCAAAGCATACTGTTCATAGAGAAGGCACGAGTGCAAAATGTATTGTTAGTCATAGCTAGGAAATTACAAAGTGAAATGTTTATCCGTTGAGACAAACCGACTACAACCAAACTTCACCGAGGAACAGGTTTCCTTTTAAAGTTTATTAATCATAGAATCCCTACAGTGCAGAAGGCCATTTGGCCCATCAAGTCTGCACCAACCACAATCCCACCCAGGCCCTACTCCATATCCCTACATATTATACCCACTAATCCCTCTAATCTATACACTCAGGACACTAAAGGGGCAATTCTAGCTAAGCCAATCAACCTAACACACACATCTTTGGACCGTGGGAGGAAACCTGAGCACACAGGAAATCCACACAGACATGAGGAGAATGTGCAAACTCCACACAGTGACCCAAACCATCAAACCTAGATCCCTGAAACTGAAGCAGCAGTGCTAACCACTGTGCTACCATGTCATGTCTAATTAGTGTCACAAGTAGGCTTACATTAACACTGCAAAAATCCCCTAATTCCAGTGCCTGTTCAGGTTCATGGAGAATTTAGCAATACCAATGTACCTAACCAGCATGTCTTGGACTGTGGGAGGAAACCCAGGCAGACATGGGGAGAATGTGCAGACTCCTCAGACAGTGATCCAAGCCAGGAAATGAACCCAGACCCCCAGCGCAGAGGGGCAGCAATGCTAACCACTGTGCCATCTTTAACTATAACATTTCCAGCAAATGTTTCAAAAGTCAGAGACAAGTTGGCTGGAGGGCACAGATAATAGTGCCCTCACTGTTTGGCTTCAGAGATTTGCACAAAACCCTCGCAACTAACGCAAAGTTCAGTGACACAGCCTAGCCTACACACGACTCCAGATCCACAACAATGTGACTGACTCAGCTACAGAGACAGCCTAGCAAGCCACTCACTCGAGACAGAGTCTCACTACCACCTTCTCAAGGGTAGAAAATGCTGGCCAGCCAGTGACATCCATGTCTCATGGATGAATAAGAGGCAGAGATCTCCTTAAAATGGAAGCCAAAAAGATTTAAGTTACACCTATTTCCAAATCTTTGTATGGTGTACCCCATTACCAATTTGCATTGAAAATCAATGGTAGAACAGCCTACCAAAGTATAGACCAAGGAAAGTAGGCCTCATTTCAAGAGCAGACTCGAGATTCAATAGTTGAGGGGGCGAGGGTACAGTAGAATATCTTCAAATAGATCAGCTCTATTTAGAGGGTTCCTTAAATTTAGTAAAGCATCTTCTGTGCAGGAGCATTGGACCAATGGTTCACACCAATCCTGGAGGTTAGGTTAAATGAAGTGGGTTTTAAAAAGGGACATCTTGAATGAAGGTTGGAGGGAATTTCAGTTTGGGGGGGGGGGGGGGGGGGGGTGCAGGTAACAAACTACAAATGGTGCAGTGGATTGGGAAGTGGGAAAGGATCCCAATGGAAAAAAAAGAGTACCAGGAAGACCATGGAAGGATTGACAAAAACATTATGAATACAGGACATTGCTGCATGGAATCAGCAACGTCCCAAAGGCGTCTCAGCAAGCAAACACTTGCTCAGTAGCACAGTGGTTAGCACTGCGGCCTCAGTGCAGGTTCGATTCTTGTCTGTGGTGTTCACATGTTCTCACTGTCTGTGAGAGTTTCTTCTGGGTGCCCCTGTTTCGTAGAAAGAGTGCAGGAGGCCGCCAGTCCGGTCTGCACTGACCACAATCCCACCCCAGCCCTATCCCCATAAATTCAGCTCAAGTAGGCCCTGATGCTAAAGGGGAATTTAATATGGCCAAATCGATCTAACTCGCACATCTTTGGACTGTGGGAGGAAGCATCTTCCTCCCACAATCCGGAAGACATAGTTAGGTGCATTAGCCATGCTAAATTCTCCGCAAGTACCTGAACAGACAGTGCACAGCAACCAGAGGATTTTCACAGCAACTTCATTGCAGTGTCAATGCAAGCCTACTTGTGGCACCAATAAAGCCCAGAGGGCCTCTGGTGCTACATCACTCCATTGTTTGAAGATTTTCACACCAGCAAGTCTCCAATCTTGTAAAGGTCGCCATGGTGGTGTTAGATATCCTCGAAACAGAGAATGCTGTCTATTGCAGACAACTTCAGCGAGCAGTTGAAGCAATAATCTTCATTGTAATCCATTAGTCACACTGGCCCTGGCAAGCGACCAGCAGGGCCTGAAGGAAGTCATTCGTCAACTTGCACTGCCAACACGTCAGCGCTTAGTCACAAGAAAAATTGCAAGCAAGGTCGGAACACGGGGATGTTTAGCTGCTCCACACCTGCTGGGGTCTGCGGAGGCCCCACCAAGGCTCAGGGTGAAGTTAATTAAATTGGCAGCTACTCTACAAAGCTCCAAGAACGTGGAGCAATAGTGGGTCCTGCTTTACTGCATGCTTTCTACTCGGAGTTATTGAGAACACCCTTACAGGAGTTCTGGGATTGAGGGGGAAGACAGGGAAAGCAATAGTGATGACATTTGGCCACGTGTACTAGCAGATTCCAGAACGAGGTGCTCACGGTTTGAGGATTCAGGGTAGACCATTTAGGACAGAGGCAAAGAGACATTTCTTCACCTGATGAGCCTGTGCAATTCATTATCCACAGGAAATAGTTGATGCCAAAACATTGAATGTATTCAAGAGGTGGCTGGATATAGCACTTGGGGAAAATGGGATTAAAGGTTATGGGGAGAACCAGGTTTAGGTTAGAGTTGGATGATCAGCCATGATATGAATGGCAGAGCAGGTTTGAAGGGCCAAATGGCCTCTTGCTCCTATTTTAAGATAGGAAATGCCATTTGGCCCTTCCAGCCTGCTGCTTCTTCCCCATAACATTTGATCCCAAGCGCTGCATTCAGCCACCTCAATGTTTTGGCATCAACTACTTCCTGTGGTAATGATTCTACAGGCTCACCCGGTGAAGAAATGTCTCCCCATTTCTGTCCTAAATGGTCTACCCTGAATCTTCAGTCTGTGACCCCTGGTTCTGGACTCCCCCACCATCATCAGGAACATCCTCCTTACATCTACCCTGACTAATCCTGTTAAAATTAGATAAGTCTCTGGGATTTCCTCCCCCACCTCATTCGAGAGGCTATGATCCCATTTCCTGTTGGGACACAGCCCATACAATCAATCCCATTCCAGATGAGAATACTCCAATCTCTGGATAGGGCTGACCATTCCCCAGCAGGTTTTTGGGGGGGGGGGGGGGGATGTTAACACAAATCCCCTGTCCACCAATTTGTGGATGGCATTCACAGCTAGAGGCAGGGCTGGCAAACTTGCCCAATGTGCCAATCCACCCATTATAGGATGTTGCCAGCAATAGGAGAGATCTGTACCAAGTCTTACCTGCACAGGGGGATCCATACTGGGCCTCCAAGGCCCACAGGGTCATTCCCCCTTTTCCCTCAAGGCCTCAAAATACTATCCTTCGTTTCCCCCTCTCTTGCCCCCTTCTGAAAACAATTGCACATTAGAGGGCAGTACTGCCTATGGCCACCACTCCCAGTGACACCTCTCGCACATCGTGGGCCTGGGTTGGTTGGCAACAGGACTTCCTATCGCTCAAGATAGAAACCCCCACCTAAGGAGCATAGGATTGAGTTTGCAATCAGATCAGCCAAAGTGTTACAGGGCAGGGGAGCAGAGTTGAGCACGGCTAATCTACCTAACCAGCATCTCCTTCAGACTGGGAGGAAACCGATGCAGACAGAGCGAGTGTGCTAACCGGTACATCTTTCGGACTGTGGGAGGAAATCCACGGAGATACAGGGAGTGTACAAATTCCACACAGACAGTGACCCAAGCCAGGAATTGAACTCAGGTCCCTGGCACTGAGGGAGCAACAGTCATAACCACCATGCTGCCCTTTTCTTCAGAGAATGGCTGGGGGCAGGCACAGCCCGATGGTGGGAAGAGAGAATATCAAAAACTCACTACATTGCGTGGGCACCTTAGCACGCTGATGGAGTCAAATCGCTCTCCAGCTGGGGGAGAGCGTCAAAAACTAGAAAGCTGAAGGCATGCTTCTGGTCTACTCAGAAACATCCATCCAAAAAAAAAAAGTCTTCATGAGAGAGGTTCATACTTACATTTAATGCATTCTTTGCTGCTTCTGCTCCAGCACGATTATCGAAAGTTACAAACCCAACTGGCTGGAAAAGGGATTGGAAAAAAATAGGATAGTCAGGTAACTAGGTGTTAGATATTTAAAATGTCAATGTCTTTTTTTTAAAAAATGTGTTACATTTCACACCTCATGTGAGTAAGAGAGTTAACATCCAAATATTCAGAAATAAAGTCACAAATATACACTGGCTACATGTCTTGAGCAATATAATCTGGGTCCCAAAATCAAATTGCCCCCCCCACCCCCCCGATTCCCCTTGCTCTGAATCCAGAAATCCAAGATCTTTGAAAAGAGGCATGTTAAAAATCACTGAACTTCAAACATTTTATATTGCTTCAGAAATTAGAATCCCTACAGCGCAGGAGGCAGCCATTTGACCCATTGAGCCTACCCAAGCCCTATCCCCCTTACCCCCATGTATTTATCCTACCATTATCCCCAACACTAGCAGACAATTTAGCTTGGCCAATCCACTCAACTGGCACATCTTTGGAATGAGGAGGAAACCGGAGCACCTGGAGGAAACCCACACAGACACGGGGAGAATGTGCAGACTCTGCATCAGTGGCAGGGAGTAAACCAAACAAACATTCTTTAAATAGCCCAAATGAGGTGCTCGAGTTGACTTTTTTTGCTTCAATCCAAAGTCTCAGCAAGGGAGACATTCCATATCCAAACTGACTAAAACAGGTTCACCATTGTGTCTTAGGCTTTATCTACATGGCCCAAACTGTTTGGAGCAAGCATTTCTCCAAGACTTGAACTCATTTGCATCTTAGCCAAAACACAGAGATGCTGCTTTTAAAAATTGCTAACCACTGTCACGTCATTGCGTTTTATCCATAATTCCCCAATTGTAACAAATTCCGTCTTTACAACTTCCTGTTGTTACCTCAATATCTGCCAGGCAAGACATGGTTAGATGTATTGGCCATGTTAAATCCTGTACAGATGGCACAGTGGTTAGCATCGCTGCTTCACAGCTCTAGGGACTTGGGTTCGATTCCCAGCTTCGGTCACTGTCTGTGTGGAGTTTGCACATTCTCCTCATGTCTGCATGGGTTCTCTCCAGGTACTTCAGTTTCCTCCCAGTCCAAAGATGTGTAGGTTAGATGGATTGGCCAGGCTAAAGTGAAATAGGGCCCTGGTTGGAACTGTTGTAAGCACAGACTTGGTGGGCCTCGTTCTACACTGTAGGGATTCTATGATCACAGCCCTCAGCTATGAAAAGACAAAACATTGCTGGATAGTGCCGAGGCTTCAAGACACTGGCTGTTAAAATAGACAGAGGAAAAATAAAGCTTTTTTAAAAAATTTGAGTCACAAGTAAGGTTTACGTTAACACTGCAATGAAGTTACTGTGAAACTCCGAGTCATCACGTTCTGGCATCTATTCGGATCAACGCACCTAACCAACATGTTTTTCCAGACTGCAGGAGGAAACCCATGCAAATATGGGGAGAATGTGCAAACTCTGCACAGACAGTGACCCAGAGCTGGGCTTGAACCTGTGACCCTGCTGCCTCTCAGCACCAGTGCTAACCACTGTCGCCCCCATATATAGTGGATACATTCCATTGTAGTACCCTCACACCTGAAGGAGTGTGGGGAGGGGAATCAGAGACAGAAACTACATAGGTGCTGATTAAAGCCTGGGATGTTCCACAATTATTATTATTATTTTGATTACCACTACACAATTGGGAGAATTGATTTTACACCAACACACCCCAGGTTACCCAGGGCACATACGGTTCAACCCACTGGACACAGGTTGATGGATGGGCCCTGAAAATATCCGTGGGTCTGTCTGCCAACATACCTTTATTGTTCACCTTCCACACTAACCTAATGTTTACAATCAAATTAGACCAGGACATATTTCTTTGGGGGTTATGATCTCATTTACAATATGTAGAATTCGTACAGGGTTTGGCAGGGTAGATGCAGGGAAAAAGAAGTGCATTTTGTTGCCTTAGATTATCTAGAACCAGGGGAATGGTTAATATGTCTGCTCAGTTCCAGGGACCCAAGTTTGATTCCAATTCCCAGCTTGGGAATGTGCAGAGTCTGCATGTTCTCCCCATGTCTGCATGGGTTTCCTCAGTCTGAAAGACATGCTGGCTAGATACACCGGCCATGCTAAATTCTCCCTCAGTGTATCCAAACAGGGAGTGTGGCAGCTAGGGGATTTTCACAGTAACTTCATTGCAGTGTTAAAGAACATAACTAGGAGCAGGAGTTGGCCATCTGGCCCCTCGAGCCTGGTCCGCCATTCAATAAGATCATTTCTGATTTTTGTGGACTCAGCTCCACTTACCCGCCTGCTCACCTTAACCCTTAATTCTTCACCGCTCAGAAATTTTTTTTTTGCCTTAAAAACATTCGACAAGGGAGGCTGAACTGGGCAGGGAATTCCCTGTACTCAACTGTGAAGAACAAGTCCCTCCTCAACTCAGTCCGAAACCTGCTCCCCCTTTGAGGCGTTGTCCCCTAGTTCTTGTCGCACAGGCTTACCACACTAACAAACCTCTTACTGGGAATTTTAAGGCCTTGTTCGACCAGAGGCTGGAAAATTCCACTGAGATCTATGGACATCTCCATTCCTCACCCGCTCAGATTCAGCGACGGATGGGGTGGAATTCTAGCAAAACAGTGCCAGAATTAATCATTTAGTGCTGGGATGGGAAGGCATACCCCCACCCCAAAGGGTACAAATGTTGAGTATGTTTGGAGAAATATCTTTGCGTGTTGATATCAAGATGCAGGGAAAATAGATCAGAAATAATTGCACGGAAAGGCAGAGCAGGCTTGATGGGCTGAACGGCCTCCTGCCATTTCTAATTCTTATAGTTAAGTTCCCAGAGTTAGCTGGCACTTGGAAGTGGCAACTAACATTTGTGGCACACAAGAAGGAATGCCATCCAAATCTCAAGTGGGTGCAGATGCTTGCGTGTTTGAGTCACAAATGGAACTCAAGACGCTGCAATGAGCAAACATCCGCATTGCTGACCTTGAGTAGAGGCAAGGTCATTGACTATGCAATTAAAGATGGCTAGGCCAGGGATAGCAGCTCAAAGTACTGCTACAACAAAGCTTGAAGCAGAGATCAACTAACCACTGTAGTCATCTTTCTAGGCTGTTGATGAGTGGAGGAATTCCATCCTGACCAAGTTATATTGAATGCAATCTTACAAATACTTAAGATTAAAAGGTAGTATTTGACCCAATATGGCAAGGATTGTCTCACCTCTGGAGGTCAGTTCTTTAACAGCAAACATTTCAACCCATCTAGCCTGCACCAAAAATCCTACTTGGACCCTACCCCCATAAAATTTACCCTGCTAAGCCCAGGATACTAAAAGGCAATTTAACACAGCCAATCAGCATGTCTCGTCTTTCGGACGATGGGAGAAAACTGGAGCTCCTGGAGGAAACTCTCGCAGACAAGGGAAGAACGTTCAAACTCCATAGTGTCAGTGACCCAAGCCAGGAATCAAACTCACGTCCCTGGAGGTGTAAGGCTACACTATGCCAACACCCCCCTGTCCAAAGATGTGTAGGTTAGGTGGATGAGCCATTGGCTCTTAGAGCCAGGGGACCAGCCAGGGTAAGTGCATGGGGATAGGGTGGGATTGTGGGCAGTGCAGACTCAATGGGCCTCCTCCTGCACTGTAAGATTGTGTATTTGGACTAAGTCCTAGAGCCAAGCAGCCCTGGCAGAAGCCAGTTAGCAGATTATTGCCAAGTGCCACTCGATTGACTGCATAATTGACTAAATCTGCCATCATAAAATGATGGAGTAGACTGGGCAGCTTTCCACAGACAGATACACACTGTTTGTAGCTGTACTGGAATGGTGCCATGCAGCTAGTTATGGTGTACACATCTTCAGCATCTGATCTACCCCCTCCCCACACAACCATTTCTAGATACCCAAAAGGAGTGAAAAGACAGCTAAAGAATAGACCATTCAGCCCATCAAGTCCGCTGTCAATGAGATAATCCTCAACTCCATTTTGCCACGTTAATCCCTACTCTTACCGATGGAAAATCCATCCATCTCAGCCTTCAGCAAAAGAACAAAGAACAAAGAACAGCACAGGAAACAGGCCCTTCATCCCAACAAGCCCATGCTGCCACCCCAATGCTCCCACCTCTATCCGCGATCCCTGTCCCTGTTTATAGATCTATGGATTAAAAACCAAATTTGAGACAATTTAGGGAGAATTTGTTTTGCCAATTCGCCTAAGAGCACATCTTTGGGATGTGGGAGAAAACCTGAGAAATCTCAAGCACAGGGAGAATGCACAAACTTTCACAGACACAGGCCCAAATCCATGTATCTGCACAGCACAGCAATAGTCACTGAGCTGAACATGCCCAACAACGCACCTCTGCTGTAAAGAATTCCATAGATTCATAATTCCTCATCCACAAACCAGCTTCCTGCCCATTGATTTTCTGATGCGGTGGGAAGTATAGACAAGCAGCCAACATCAAGGACCCCTTGCTGGCCAAACACTTTTCCATCTTCTGTTAGGAAGAGTTTAAAAAAACCGAGGTCACGTACCAACCAACTCAAGAACAGCTTCTTCCCTGCTGACTTTTAAATAGACCTACCTCACACTAAGTTGATCTTTCTCTACACCCTAGCTGTGACCGCCATGCTGCGTCTTTCCTACTCTACAAATGGTATGCTCTGTCTGTATAGCACATGAGAAACAATACCTTTTTCACTGCACCCCAATATATATGTGACAATCAAATCAAATCTTGGGTGACCTCTCATTCTGGAGACTGTAGCCATTCAAGGCAGAGATGCCAGCACTGACTGGGGTGGGCACAGTAAGAAGTCTCACAACATTAGGTTAAAGTCCAGCAGATTTATTTGGAATCATGAATTGAGTACCACCTCTTCATCAGGTGAGTGGAGGTAGGTTCACAAACATGGCATGTAGACAGACAGCAAGATCCCAACCCTTAAAATAGTCTTTGCCTATCCATGCTGTGTTTGTGAACCTACCTCTCCATTCACAGAGCAGCACTCCAAAAGCTCGTGATTCCAAATAAACCCTTTGGACTTTAAATCTGGTCCAGAGACTTCTGAAATTATACCAGAGGGAAAAACATCTCAGCACATATTGGAGGTCTTACACTCTCTCTCTACTGCACATTTCAGCAGCAATTTTTTGAAAGCGTACAGCTAATTCCAGGCACGATCCAAGTACCAATTCCCAATCTCTGTAGTTACTCCGATAGCCAGTTGGCCATCCATCCCACTACACAGCCCATTTGTAGTCACAAGCTGGTTAGGCACTTGAGGGCTGTATTACACTCATTGTGACAAAGGATTAAATCGAGCAACCCCTTTTTGGATTCTACGCAGCTTGTATTTTCCAGCTTCGATTCCTTGCAAACATCCATCTAGATGCAGAAAGCTAACTGGCTCAAATATTTCCCTGAGCTTGTGTTCACTCCTCGAGTACAGGATCAGCTGTGTCCACCTCACCAGGCCTCTTGGCACCGTTACCCACTCAAGTACTCCCACCTACACTGATTTACAACCTTGAGGACCAATCCCCTACAGCTCAGAAGTCTGCTGACGCTCAAAACACATCTGCCAAGCTCTTTTCTCCTCATGAGGTGATTGTCCCACTGGCCAACATCCTGCCTTTTAATATTTCAGCAACTGTGATGCTCCCACTAAGTGGAAGAATGCTACTGAAGTTACACACAACCCCAAGGCTTCGGCAGCTGGTGTAAACCCCATGCTCCCCGATAGGCGGTAGGGAACATCAGCTACAGAATTCCTGAATGGAGGCATTAGCACATCATTCATATTGTTGCTCCTTCAGGGGTTGCAGCGATTCTGACTAATTGATTTTTTTCATAGAAAATTCTATGCAGAAGTAGGCCATTCAGCCCTTTGAGCCCACACAGCCATTAAAAATATGGTCAAGATTACTTTCCATATCAAAGAACAGCACAGGAAACAGGCCCTACAAGCCCACACCACCCATTGTAACAGAGTGCCTCATTCCAATCCTCTACCTACAATTTTTGTCTACGTGTCAGATTCCACAACAAAGTGGTGCAAATTTAGGGAATTATATGTGCATCACATTAAGGGAAATCCAATTTAGGGACAATTTATGAACACCATTATACCTGTTGATTCTTTAGCAAGGAAGGTCCATCTCCCCCTCTAAAACTGGCTCCAAAAGTTTTGAGATAGAGAATTCCACAGGTTCACAATCCAGTGAAGAATTCTTCCTCAGTCCTGAATGGCTTAACCTTTATTCTTAACCGTGAGCCCCGAGCTCTGGGAATCCTCAATATCAGGAACGTTCTTCTCACACTTAAAATCCTGATGGGACTGGATGGGTTAAGTTTGAGGCCTCCTCCCTTCCAGGCACCTATTACACATATTGACAAGTCCACTTGGTACAAACTGTTTGAATCAAAGCAATCTTGTCAGATTACATGGTGGATGCATACAGGGTCAATGCGATCAGGACTGGTATCCAAAAATCAAATAGTTTTTGCTTTTTCGTTCTTGGGGTGTGGCTATCACTGGCTCATACAGCATTTGAGCCACCTTCTTGAGCATCTGCAGTTCATGTTGATGTGGAGCATGAGAAAGAATACACCACTCAGCCCCTCTCCACGATCACTGCTGATCCGATTGTAACCCCCAATAAAGTTGCACCCTCTTGTTAATCACAGAATCCCTACAGTGTAGGCGGCCATTTGGCCCATCGAGCCTGCACCCGACCACAATCCCACCCAGGCCCTATTCCTGTAACCCCACATTCTTGGCTAAAACCCTGACACTAAGGGTTAATTTAACATGGCCAACCTAACCTGTACATCTTTGGACTGTGGGAGGAAACTGGAGCATCTGGAGGAAACCCACACAGATATTAGGAGAACATGCAGACTCCAGTGACCCAAGCAGGGAATCAAAACCAGGTCCCTGGCACTGAGAGACAGCAGTACTAACTATTGAATATTTTTAATTGCCAGAGTTAGATACACAGACTACTCCCTCTGCCTCAGAGGGAGAATTTCAAAGGCTCTCAACCCTCAGCTTTAAACAGTGACCCCTCATTCTAGATTGAGGGGGATTAGTCCTCATATCCACCCTCAAGATCCTCAAACAAGATTTCAATCAAGTTGCCTCACTCAAATCCAGCAGATACAAGCTGAATCTGTCCACTTATTTCTCATGATCAATCCACCATTGTAATATTAATCTAGTAAACCCTCTGAAATGCTTGTAACACATTTATAACTTTCCCTTAAATATGACCAATACTGTATACAATACTGCAGTCTCAATGCCTTCTACCAGTGAAGCAGCCTCCCTCTTGTTTAAAAGTTTAGTGTCACAACTGGGCTTACATTAACACTAAGCTATGAAAATCCCCCAAGTCATCACGCTCTGGCATCTCCTTTGGGTACACTGAATTTACCATGGTCAGGGCACCTAACCAGCATGTCTTTTAGGACCATGGGAGGAAACCCATGCAGAGACAGAAAACATCCAGAATCTGCACGCAGCAACCCAAGCTGGGAATCGAACCGTGTCCCTGGCACTGAGAGGCAGCAATGCTAACCACCAGCAACTGCAGTGTTTTGCCTTCATCATTACGTTTAACAGCTACCACAATTCTCTACACTTTTCCCACCATGAGTTAATACAAAATCAGGAATATATTTTACAGGACAAAATAGTGCCTTCCTGAAGCAACCAGTCAGCAAGTTTGCAATTCAGAGCAACACAGGTTCAACTCTTGTACAGGCTGAATTATCCTTGCAGGGCTGTCACAGCAATTTTTACAAGGGGCCATGGGGTTAGCACTGATGATGCCTTAGCTCCAGGAACCAGGTTCAATTCCAGCCTCAGGTCAATGTGGAGTTTACACGTTCTTCCCACGTCTTTTCTGATTTCCTTCCACAGTCCAAAGATGTGCAGGGTTAGGTGAATTGGCTATGTTAAGTTGTCCTTTAGGTGTCAGGGAGACTAGCTAGGGTCAATAGGAGTTCTGGGAATAGGGCTCAGACTCAATGGGCTGAATCTCCTTCTGCACCAAAGGGATTCTATGAACAGTGCAACTTTTGCCCAATCCACTATAAAAATGATATGCAAGTCAATGACTAAATACACATGAAAAGTGTTGCTTTACGGACAGGTGTGGGGGAAGTGTAGCCAATTTACATCTGCATTCATTTGTTAATAGCCCAGCAACAAGCTCAATTTAACACCTCAAGGCACATGATCTTGCATATTAAAAAAAGCTGGGTTTTAAAAAATCCCTATTTGAGATTGAGAATCTTTAAACAGGGTGAGGCCAGGAATTATTTGGATCAATCTCCTCGTGTTTTAAACAAGATCAAGATATAAAACTAGAATTAGGCCATTTGGCCCATCGAGTCTGCTCTGCCATTCAATTGTGGATGTCGTCTTAAACCTATCCTCCTGCCTTTTCCCCATAACTTTTGATCTCCTTACCAATCAGTAATCTATCTACTGTGAAAATCCTCTAGTTGCTATACTTTGGCACCTGTTTGGGTACACTGAGGGAGAATTTAGCGTGAACAATGCACCCAACCAGCACGTTGACTGTGGGGAGGAAACTTGAGCACCCAGAGGAGCCCCACGCAGACAAGGGGAGAACATGCAGAATCCACAGAATGATCCAAGCTGCTACCTGAACCCAGGTCGCTGGTGCTGTGAGACAGCAAGGCTAATCACTGCACCACCCAAGGAAGGAAATATTTAAAAGATGCTCCAACTCACGTACCCGTGAGGGAGAACACAGAAAAAGTTTACTGATGATGCAAAGTTTTTGTATTGCTATTTGACACACAGCTTTCCAAATTGGATAAAAAGCTTGCTGTTTTGGTTTGTACATTTAGTTGCTGTGCAACCACTTGGGTCACACCTCAACTTCCAGACAAAAAGAGAAAGTGGGACGTCAAAAATTGAGGAGTTTTGTTAGTTTAACAATGACACAATGTTCTTAGCCGCATACCTATCTGTGTTAGTGTTTTCTAGTCCCTGAACAGGGGGAGGGAGGGGGGGCCCAATTGAGATTACAAGTAGATTGCTACATTACAATGCTCCCTGCTTAGCCTATGAGTCAGTCATCCGTTGACTGTGCCAGTCTGTACCTCAGTAAATAGTTCGCTCACTTTTTGAGCACTGCTTAGAATTGTCCATAAAGGCAGCAGCTGGGGGCTTTCGCATCAAAGTGGAATCCTACCCACGTTGTTAGAAAGTTGCTAACTGACTCATTTCTGACCTCCCGTGGGATATGACAGCATGAAAACGAGACAGTCTGGTTTGCTTGAAGGGACTGATTCTTTCAACTACGAGCTGTTATTTTGAATACTATTCGCTGCAAACCTCACTCCGGTTGTGATTGATCTTTTAAGCAAAGAGAAACCTCAAAATACCAAAAAGGCTACGCAAAGCACTGTGTCACACTCCAAATTCTGCTAACAATAGAACATTAGTGTTGTACAGGCCCTTGATGTTGCGCTGACCTGTGGAACCCATCTAACCTACACTATTCCAATATCATCCATATGTCTATCCAATTACTATTTAAGTGCCTTTAGGAGAAGCCTTTTTTTAAAAGAGAGCCAAAAAAGACAAAATGCTGGAAAATCTTAGAATTGACAGCATCTGTAAAGAGAGAAGGCTTGATGTTGCGAGTCCAGATTATCCTTTGTCAAAGCCAGGAAGTGCTGCTCTTCTGACAGAATTTCTGCACATCTTTTCCTCCCTGTCCACCTGACAGATTTCATTCCCTCCCCCGACAAGACAAAAATCTCCCATTTTCTACAACTTTTAGTTTTGACAAAGGGTCATCTCTTTTTTCTCCTTACAGATGCTGCCAGACCTGCTGAGATTTTCCAGCGCTCTCGGTTTCAGCATCTGCAGGAATTTGGTTTTACCCTTCTTAAAGCAATATCCACCCACCAATACTACATATTCTGTAACAAAAAAAACAGATCAGATCAAACATCTCGGGTACAGACTGATCCTAGAAATCTTGCAGCAAAAAAATCAGAACTATCCGAAATAGTAACCAGGGCTTTGAGATATCTTCAAATCCAGCCAGAATTAAAACACTGCCCAAAACATACACCATTGTTTGGAGATTAGTAGCTACAATGGCAGAGAGTCTTTTCCCCATCCTGTTACAATCAAACACGATCTCAACTTTGCATGCAACTTCTGCCCACTCTGAAATTTAAATCTAGCCTTATTCTCACAACAATTCTGCTAAACAAGCTCCTGACTGGCCCAGAAGAGTGATGTGAAATGCATTTAGCTGTGAAATGCTATTTTGCCATTTGGCCAGTACCAAGTGGGGCTTGGTGCTGCCAAGTACCAAGGGGGTGAGCACTAAGTGAAGGGATGGTGTGGTCTGAGAGTCAGAGAGAGCTCGTTTCTCAGGGAGCTGCAGACCCCTGTCAGGCAAAACAATCAAATTGGGCCTTGGTAGCACAGTATTTTACAGTAACTTCATTGCAGTGCTGTGATAAAAACAAACAGTACTGAAACAGGCCCTTCAACCTAACCTGTCCATAGAACCAGAATCCTAAAACCCTACAGTGCAAAGAGGCCCTTTGGCCCATCAAGTCTGCACCGAACACAATCCCACCCAGTCCCTAACCCCATATTATACCCACTAATCCCTCTAACCTATGCATCCCAGGACAGAGGCAATTTTAGCAAGGTCAACCAACCTAACCCACACATCTTTGGACTGTGGGAGGAAACAAGAGTACCCAGAGGAAAACCATGCAGTCTCCACAGACAGTAATCTGAGCCGGGAATCGAACCCAGGTCCCTGGAGCTGTGAAGCAGCAGCGCTAACCACTATGCTACTGTGCTGTCTAGTGCTATCCATGCTGACCAGGTTTCCTGAACTGAAACACTCCCAATTGCCTGCATTCCCCTCTAAACCTTTCCCATCCATGTAACTGTCCAAATGTCTTAAGTGCTGTAATTGTATCCACCTCTACTATCTCATTCTATAGATGAATCACCCTCTGAAAAAGCTGCCCCTCAAGTCTCTTCAATCCTTCCCCTCACCTTAAAAATTTATGACCTCTAGTTTTGGACTTCAAGGCCTTGGCTATGCCCCTCAATTTTATAGACCTCTATCAGATCACCCCTCAACCTCCAACACTCCATGGAGGAGTTCCAGCCTACTATTCAAGGCTAATGTTGTGTACATGGACTTCAGCAAGGCATTTGATAAGGTCCCCCATGCAAGTCTTCTTGGAGAAGAGAGGGCATGGGATCCAAGGGGGCTTTGGCCTTGTGGATCCAGAACCGGCTTGCCGGCAGAAGGCAGAGTGTGGTTGTGGATGGATCTTTTTCTGCATGGAGGTCGGTCACCAGTGGAGTGCCCCAGGGATCTGTTCTGGGACCCCTGCTGTTTGTCATTTTCATAAGTGACCTGGATGAGGAAGTGGAGGGATGGGTTAGTAAGTTTGCCGACGATATAAAGGTCGGTGGTGTTGTGGATGGTCTTGAGGGATGCCAAAAGTTGCAGTGGGACAGACAGGATGCAAGACTGGGCGGAGAAGTGGCAGATGGACTTCAACACGGATAAATGTGTAGTGGTCCATTTTGGCAGGAATAATGGGATGAAGGGGTACAATATCAAGGTAGGAGTCTTAGCTGTGAAGAATCTTGGGGTCTGGGTCCATAGGACTCAAATCAGCCTCGCAGGTGGAGGAAGTGGTCAAGAAGGCATACGGTGTACTGGCCTTCAATCAAGGGATTGAGTTTAGGAGTCGGGAGGTAATGATGCAGCTCTATAAGACCCTTGTCAGACCTCACTTGGGGTATTGTGAGAGATTCTGGTCACCTCATTATAGGAAGGATGTGGAAGCTATTGAAAGAGTGCAGAGGAGATTTACAAGGATGCTGCCTGGATTGGGAGGCAGGCCTTAAGATAGGTTGAGGGAGCTGGGACTCTTCTCCCTGGAGAGAAGGTTGAGAGGCAACCTGATAGATGTTTATAAAATGTTGAGAGGAATAGATATGGTGGATTCTCAGAGGCTATTTCCCCAAGCTGAAATGGTCGCTACGAGAGGACACAGATTTAAGGTGCAGGGAAGCAAATACAGAGATGATGTTAGGGTTAAGTTTTTCCAGAGTAGTGAGTGAATGGAATTGGCTGCTGTCAGTGGTGGTAGAGGCGAACTCGCTGGGGTCTTTTAAAAGACTTCCGGATGAGTATATGGGATCTAATGGGATTGGGGGTTATAGACAGGTCTATGGCTTGGTAGGTATAGATGTGATCGGTGCAACTCGTGGGCCAAAGGGCCTGTTTGTGCTGTAGTGTTCTATGCTAAAGGGGAAAAAAAAAAATCAGGAGGGCAGCAAAATTCTTCAGTCCTTAGACAGTTCATTTCAGCCTGACTTGTGGTTGTAGCTAAAATATAAAAAGTTGGCCAAGCACTGGAGTAGGCAGACCTCATGAAATTGCTTTATTGGTCATTTAATGTCAGCTGACACTTCTCCAGCTGAAGTATCATGCAATGACAGATGTCTCACACATGTGTTTGACACGAGTATGTAATATCATAAAAATTCTGGTCTCTTTCCCTCTCCAGAGATGCTGCCAGACCTGTAGAGATTTTTTTGCCCCAACATTTTGTCTATTTCAAATCTCACGTGTAGAGTGTGAAGTAAATCACATTCAGAATCTAAGAAAAATGTTGCTTTGAGTTTTACAAAGGGTTTCACAAGACAACAGCAATTTGGCACAGGTTTTGCAGTTGGCACAGTGGTTAGCACTGCTGTCTCAGTACGAGAACACCCAGGTTCAATTCCTACTTTGGGTCACTGTACGTGGTGTCTACACATTTCACTCCCCTGCCCACGTGTTTTCCCTCCAGGTGCTCCTGTTTCCTCCTAGTGAGGGAGACACGCCAGTTAGGTGGATTGGCCATGCTAAATTTCCTCTTAATGTCAGGAGGCATTAGTTGGGCAAATACAGGGTTACACAGGTAGGGCCTTGGGTGGGATTGTCATTGGTGCATGGTCAATGGGTCAAATGGCCTCCTTTTGCACTGTAGGGATTTTATGGTTCTGTAGTTTGAAACAGAAGCATCACTGCAGATACAAGAACAAAATGACAAGGTTTTACTGTGGTGAAATACTGCAAAGAAAAGGCCAAGATAGCAGAATTTTGCCACCGTTTGTAGTTCGTTTTAAAAAGTAGAATTTGAGGCAGGAATATGTGTCACGCCAGAATGAGGTTTCAATATTGGAGGCTAGAAATCAGAAAGGAACAGAAAACAAATACTCAGTGGCTGACCTGTTGAACATTTGCAACATTACTGCTTTAAAAAGACAAGTTTTTGCAAAAATGAGTTACTAATTTGCCCCATATCGAAGTATTTTTTTTTTTTTAAAATAAAAACTTTATATTTACAAAAGCAAAGCAACCAGTGTCAGAAGTTAACTGTCAGTTACCATCAACCTGGTGCATTCTGCATACAGTCCACTTCCCAACCAAAAAAATCAGCACCAATTCCCATACAGCATGAAGTCTGTTTCCTGATTAATTTTTTATGAATTGCTTTGTGTACAAGATGAAAAACTTTGACACAAGGTCCATTTTCAGCTACACTTAATGGAATGTTGTACCCCATATTCCTCTCCAGCACACATGATTTTAAAGCTCTACCAGATTCAGTTGATATCTATAAACAGGCCAGGAGTTTGAGCTCCAATTGCAATGATTTACAGAAGCGCATGATTACATTTCTCACTAATTTGTATATTAATAAATGAAAATTTTCCACAAATAGGAATTGCAAGAATGTCCAAAAAAGTATTTAATCCATAAGTTCCAATCCAGTATGATTAGTCCAATTACGACATGTCCACTACAACTCTTGCCAATATTTACAGATGTACCATAGAAAGCATTCTTTCTGGTTGTATCACAGCTTGTTACATCTCCAGCTCTGACCAAGGCAGCAAGAAACTACAGAGGGTTGCGAACATAGCCTAGTTCATCGTGCAAACCAGCCTCCCATCCATCAACTCCAACTACACTTCCTGCCATCTCAGGTAAAAGCAGCCAGCATAAGAACCCCACATACCCCGGGCATTCCCTCTTCCACTTCCTCCATCACAAAAAGATGGAAAAGTTTGTGATTACATACCAACCAATTCAAAAAAACAGCTTCTTCCTTGCTGTCAGTCTTTTGACTGGACCTCTCTCAGATTAAGTTGATCTTTTTCTATACCCTAGCTATGCCTGTAACACTCCCCTTCTCTACAAGCAGCATGCTTTGGTTGTATAGTGCACAAGTAACACTTTTCATTGTCTGTTAATGTGACAATAAATCAAATCAAAATAACTGAAGAATACAGTCATTTACAAGCTCCATGGGTGTCACAGCAAGAATACAAGGGTGCCCGGAAGTGTTCTCTGCACTGTAGCTGAACATTACAATTGAGGGCTGCACAATTGTAGAAACTCAAAGCTGGACAGAATTGTGGCACAGCAGTTAGCATTGCTGCCTGTGCCAGGGACCCAGGTTTGATTCTAACCTTGGGTGACTGTGTTGAGATCTTCCCCCCACATCTGTGGGTTTGCTCCACTTCTCCCATTCTGGAAGACTAATTAGCTGCACTAAATTCTCCTTGTGTACCCAAACAGGTGCCCAAGTGCAGCGACTAGGATTTTCACAGCAACTCCATTGCAGTGTTAATGTAAGCCTATTTATGACTAATAAATAAACTTTAAATCCAGGATTATGACCAGTTGAGGGCTCTCAGCCTTTTTCACGACTGATTAAAAGTAAGTTTCTCACTCACTGCCCCCTCCGCCAACTTTTGCTCGAATTGGTCAAATTCTTAAACTAAACCAAATCAGCACAGCACAAACTCAGTCCAGTTAAAACACACGAGCAATTCCGTAAAACGTTTCTGCCCCAAAATCCATGTCTAACGTTAACGGACTAATTCAAAGAAATCATTTGCCAGATTGAAAAAACCCCGTACAATTCTATTGCTCAACTGCTCTGCTCACCACGCTTGTTCAATGAGTACCAGAAAGCCCCCTGCAGATTTCCAGGGTCAAATAAAGGTTATATATTCATTAACTTTAATGCAACACACACAGATCCACTGCAGCTGGCTTCAGAGTCCAGGTACAGTCCAGCCCTTAACTACTTCCATTCAAGGAATTACAGATAAATATCTGAATCCATTAGCATCAAGATCATGAGGCTACCCTATGATTGACAGAGGGTTAGATACAAATACTTTACAATTCATTCCTGCAGTTTAGTTGAATATACTGCCTTTCCAATTGACAGTAGAAAGTCTGAACATTTTAAATCTGTATTCTTTAAAAATCTACATGCTCTGATATACACGTGACCCCAAACCCATCACAATGTGGTTGACTCGACTACCTTTGGCATACTAGCTAGTACTGCTGCCTCAACACTAAGGACTTGGTTTAGATTGCAGCCTTGGGTCACTACATGGAGTTTGCAATTTCTCCATGTCCACGTGGGTTTCCTCTAGGTGTTCCAGTTTCCAAGATGTGTGGGTTAGGTGAACTGGCCATGCTAAATTGCCCTTTGGCATTCAATGATATGAAGGTCAACTAGATTGGCTACTTGGGGGGCAATTTAGCATGGCCAAAAGGTGTAGGTTAGGTGGATCGGTCATGGTAAGTGTGCACAGCAATAGGGAGAAGGCAACTAAGATCTGTCAGTCAGTGCAGTCCCAATGGCCTCCTGCATCGTAGGGATTCTATTCTCAGATGCGAGTGGGAAGGGGACAGGAAGAGAGGCAATGGCCGAGAGCAGAAAGGGGGGGAACAGCAAGCATCAACTGAGTTTTAAAATGGCCTAGCAAGACATTCAAGGATAGTTTCAGATGGTATTAAATGCTGACCCAGCCAGCAACACCTACATCCCCTGACAAGATAAAAAACTGAGGGTTGGTCACTGAAGTTTTGTTTAACTTGATTGACATTCCAAGTCATTTCTAACTCCATAAAAACATTTAAACCTGCAAGGACATTGAAAATGAGAGCAGGAGGCAACTGCGGCCTCTTGAGCCTGCTCTGCCAATCAGAACACGGCTACACTTCCAAACACCTTCTTGCCCATATAGCTGGAGGATTTAAACATCTAGAAACATCTTGCTTTTAACAGCCACAATTAGAGAGATTAAACAGTTTACACCTAGGTGAGATAACAAAACATTGGAGGAATACTTTGATCACAAGACTGGCTGCCACTGAGCTCCCTCTGGTCTAAAATTGTCCCACCTCACTCAACCCCAGCTGTCCACCAGACTAAGGGAAAAAGATCAAACTCAAATTCTTGTCCATAAACCTCCACATGGAAACTTGCCCAACCCCACCAGACACCTCAACCCTACTCTGCAGGCAGTCTTTTGTTATCCCACATACAGCAGTGGCAAGCATTGATGCCTCTCAGCACCAGGGAGCTGGGTAGGGTCAGTCTGCATGGAGTTTGCATACACACACAGTCTCCCTTTGTCTGCCCAAGTTCTCCTGTTTCCTCCCACTGTCCAAAAGATGTGCTGGTCAAGCAGATTGGCTGTGGTAAATTCTCCCTTAGTGTACCTGAACAGGCACCAGAGTGTGGCAACTAGGGTATTTTCACTAACTTCACTGCAGTGTTAATAAGCCTACATTGGTGACTAAAATAAGTTAAAATCAGAATCCCAACAATGCAGAAGAGGCCATTCAGCCCATCAAATCTGCACCAACTCTGAAAGAGCATCTTACTCTGGCCCTCTTCTCCCCTCCTGTACCCACACACACCTGAACATCTAACCCATCTTTGGACACTAAGGGACAATTTAGCATGACCAATCCACCTAACCTGCACATCTTGGGGACTGTGGGATGAAACCCACAGACATGGGAAGAATATCCAAACTCCAGATGGACAGTCACCTGAGGCTGGAATCGAACTAGAGTCCCTGAGAGCTAATCACTCTGCCATCCATGACAAGACAGTCACTGACACTTCCATCAACCCAATATCTACTAAAACTCTTATGGGGTATCATTGAACAAGATGCTTGGGATTTTCACTACCAAGACACTATTCCATTGGAATAACAGACAGGTTATACAATAGCTTCAAGTGGTGTAACCTTCGAGCAGTATAACTACTCAATCACCATTTTACACAAAATTAAAGTGAAAAATGCAGAATTCATATCTACAAGGAAAAAAATTACCTGTTTTGATGTGAGCTTGATTAGCGACCCTTCATATCCCTGTGGGGGAGGTAAAGAAATATTGTAAAAATTCCATTATTGCAATGAACATATCCCTAAAAAAGATGCTGCCCATTATAACTGGATGAAGTTAGTGCCAAGTGAGATTGAAATGGACAACTTCAATATCAAGCCCCCAAAGTTAAAACTGTCAGAAAGTGAAGGTGGAGAGATTTAGAACCAAAATCCCCTTTAATTTACACTGCTGAGCACTTCTAGACTGTCAGAGGTAACCTCTTTGGATAAGCAAGAGTTGTTAAATTGAAGGCACTAGCTTTTAAAAAGGTTTGCATGAGCAATTGACTTCAGTCTTCACATTAGGGACTTTTATTCATTTGTGGGACATGGGCATTGCTGGCTGGCCAGCATTTACTACCCATCCTAAATGTCCCTGGAGGGCAGTTGAGTCAATCACATTGCTGTGGCTCTGGAATCACATGTAGGCCAGGCTGGGTAAGGATGGCAGATTTCCTTCCCAAAAGATCAAACCAGATGGGGTTTTCTGATAATCGTTTCACAGTCATCAGTACATTCTTAATTCCAGATTTTTTTTTTTATTAAACTCAAATTCTACCATCTGCTATGGCAGAATTTGAACCCAGGTCCCCAGAACATTAGCTAAGTTTCTGGATTAATAGTTGAGTGATAATACCACTAGGCCATAGGGACTTAAGGCAAGGTTGTCTGGTCTTGTTTGTTGTGAGCAAGTCCCAACCAAACTCCAGTTAGTGACACTGGATAGATGCAAACGTGGACAGATTTCAGATCTGCAGTGAAGTGTCTTATTTTAAAGAAAATTGGAGAGGTTGGGCCAGTTTTTGTTCGTTCATTCAAGAACACAAGATCATCACTGGCTGGGCCACTTGCATCTGAAATGGAGGACAATTAAGAGTCAACCACACTGCTGTGGCTCCAGAGACACATGTTCAACAGTCCCAGTGAGTCATCTGAAGGAGCAGTGCTCTGAAAGCTCGTGACTCCAAATAAGTCTGTTGGACTTCAACTTAGTGTTGAGAGACTTAAATCATTTAGATGATATTTTTGGTGGGGGGGGCACTTAGGCAGCAGTAGTTAGCACTGCTGCCTCAAAGCCCAAGGATCCAGGTTCGATTCCTGGCTTGGGAGACTGTGGATTTTGCATGTTCTCCCAATGTCTGTGTTGGTTTCCTCCAGGAACTCTGGTTTCCTCCCACAATCCCAAAAAGTGTGCAGGTTAGGTGGATTGGCTGTTAAATTGACCCTTAATATTGGGGGGTTTAGCAGGGTAAAAATGTGGGATTACTGGGGGGTAGAGTTGGGGTGAGATTGTGGTTGGTGCAGACTCGATGGGCCAAATGGTCTCCCTCAGAATCTTTCACTTCAAAGACCGTGTATTTCTCCAGTCTGTGTCAGACTAAACTAAACATATCAGCCAGTTAAATGCCCAGTTGAATAATGGAAATAGCATCTTTTACTAAGCTAACTTGGGTCCTTATTGAATGAGGACCCAATCTAGGATTCTATTCCAAGTGTCAGGAGTTGTGGGGGAGACTCAAATGATTCACTAGAGCCAAAAAGGATAAAATGCAATTTTTAAAAAGCCAATTAGACCAGGACATTCAGTTTAGAGCCCAAGGGCTCTATTGCAAACCTGCTTTTGCTCAAAGGGCATTTCTATTGTACAATAGAAACTAATCTTCTGCGAGATATATAAACCACCCACAAAATCTTACCAAAACATGCATCATTACTGCAGTGATACAGCAGACTTAACCTGTAGATACATCACAAAGCTGTGATTTGCTAGACTACAAAGCTATGACAGCCCAAATTAGTTCCTTTTTAGTTTATGGGAGGCATACATCGCTGGCTAAACCAGCATTTTATTTTCCCCTCGAGGTGGTGGCAAGCTGCCTTCTTGAACCACACAGTCTGTGGGTGTAGGTACACCCACCATGCTGTTAGGGAGGGAGTTCCAGGGATTTTGACCCCAGCAACAGGGAAGGAACAGCCTTTGTTCCCAGGTCAGGATGGTGAGTGATTTGGAAGGGCAACCTCCAGGGGGTGCTCCCAGGCATCTGCTGCCCTTGACTGCTACCATCTGGGAGGAAGAGTTTGGAAGGTGCTGCCTAAGGAACCCCAAGTTACTGCAGTGCATCTTGTAGATGGTACACACTGCTGCTCCTGTGGTGGGAGTGAATGGCACTCCTTCCACAATCAAGCAAGACTGCTTTGTCCTGGATGGCATCAAGCTTATTGAATGTTGTTGGAGCTGCACCCATCCAGGCAAGGAGAGTATTCCATCACTCCTGATTTGTGGGTGAACTTTGGGGAAGTCAGGTGGTGAGTTACATGCCACAAAAATTCTAGTTTCTGATCTGTTCTTCGTGGAATCCTACAATGCAAGAGGCAGCCATTCAGCCCACGGAGCCTGCATCAATCCCACCTAGACCCTACCCCATAACTCCAAATCTTTACCCTCCTAATCTTGCCGACATTAAGTAGCAATTTACCATAACCAACCTAATCGGCACATTGCGGGGGAACCAGGAGATAGCCATAATATTTGTGGTTAGTCCAGTTCAGTTTCTGATCAAAATGGACTTGGTTTTAAAACAATTGCAGCATGCCGCAGTGCAGAGTGACCTAGCATCCTTGTGCAGGAATCAAAAAGTTGGCTTGCAGGTAATCAAGGTGGCAAATGGAATTTCTTTCATTGCCACAGGGATGAAGTTTTAAAAACAATGGAGGTTACGTTGCAGCTGTATAAAAGGTGCTGTTGAGGCCACACCTGGAGTTACTGTGTACAGTTTTGATCTCCTTACGCAAGGAAGGATATACTGGCACTGGAGGGAGTGCAGAGGAGATTCACTAGGTTGATTCTGGAGTTGAGAGGGGTGACTTGAGGGGAGACTGAGTAGACTGGGGCTATACTCATTGGAATTCAGAAGAATGAGAAGAGATATTAAAGAAACAGAATTATGAAAGTAAACAAGATAGAAAGAGATTGTTTCCACTGGCAGGTGAAACTAGAACTAGGGGGCATAGATAGGCTCAAAATAAGCAGATTTAGGACTAATGAGGAGGAAATTCTTCACAAAGGGCTGTGAATCTGTGGAATTCCCTGCCCAATGAAGCAGTTGAGGCTACCTCATTGAATGTTAAGGCAAGGATAGAGATTTTTGAACAGTAGAGGAATTAAGGGTTATGGTGAGCAGGTGGGAAAGTGGAGAAGGTCAGCCATGATCTTATTGAATGCCAGATGGCCTACTCCTGCTCTTAGCTCTTATGTTACCCCCAGCATGTCAGTAGTAGGGGGGAGTGAGAATTCAGTGATAGTAATCCATTGGATGTGATGGAGCAGTGGAGAGATGGTGTTGGGAGGTGGCCACCTGGCACTTGTTTGGGCTGATAAGTGGCTCCATACCAAAAAGTGTAATCATTGGCTAGGCTTTACTGCCTTTGAACATGGACTGCTTCAGTGTCAAATGGACAGCGGTCAGGAAGAGTACGCTTACTGCTGTCTTTCACCTAGTGACCCGTGACAGAAAAAACATGCTTTAGTTCTGAGCTGGCAATTAATTGTAGAACGATTCTCTTAAAATGGGAATTCCATGCCAGTGTGGAGCTGCAGGATGTTAAAATTCTCTGATCACTCACGTTAATAACCCTCATGGAGCCAGAGTGAAAAACTCCCTAATCCTCAAATCACTGTTGAAGGACAACGGTTGGGGTTATGCATCGCAAACAGTTATCAGGACAGGCTGGGGAGTGGAGCTGATTTCTGGCAGAGGTGGTGGTTGAGGGGAGATTTAATAGAGTACAAAATGATGGGTCTTGATAGGGCCCCTTTGACAGTCAGGGGCAGCAGGAGAATTGAGTGTTTCAACAGGCAGAAGGGTTAGAAGGTGTTAGAATCAGAATCTACAGTGCAGGAGGCTGCTATTGGCCCACTGAGCTTACAAAGACAATCCCACCTGTCCTTTCCCTGTAATATCACATATTTACCCTCCTAATCTCCCTAAAGGAGAACTTACTGTAGCCAATTAACCTAATTGGCACATTAACTGTGGAAAGAAACCAGACCATCTGGAGGAAACCCACACAGATACAGGGAGAATGTCTGAGGAGTTTGTCTGAGGAGTTTGCACATTCTCCCTGTATCTGTGTGGGTTTCCTCCAGATGGTCTGGTTTCCTTCCACAGTCCAAATGATGTGCTGGTTAAGAGTATTCACCATGCTAAATTCTCCTTTAATGTACCAGAACAGGTGTTGGAATGTGGCAACTAGGGGGAATTTTCACAGTAAAATCATTGAGGTGTTAGCATAAGCCTACTTGTGACACTAAAGACTTGGATAGCCTTTTTTCTGGCTAGTGGAGACATGAGCTAAACTGCTTTGTGCAATAAATATGAAATTAGCAATTAATCACAAGAAAAATCAAGAATGATCTTTTGAGGGCCAGTTCAGTGATTGACTGTTTGAAATGGTTACCTCTCAGTTCAACTTTGACAGCGTCTAACAGCACACTGAGAAAGTTCATCAGGGAATCAATTAGCCCGAAGCATAAAATCCCTGCAGTTGATAAAGAGGCCATTGGGCCCATCCACTCTGCATCAACCACAATCCCATCTATGCCCTACCCCCGTAGCCTCACATTTACCCTGCTAATCCCCTGACACTAAGGAGCAGTTTAGCACAGCCAATCGACCTAACTTGCACATCTTTAGACTACAAAGAGATTTGGGCCTGTATCTTTGTGGGAGTTTGTGCATTCTCCCTGTGCTTGTGCGAGTTCTCTCCCACACCCCAAAGATATGCTTAGGCTGACTGGCAAAAGAATTTGTCCCCAAATTGTCTCTCCAATTTGGTTCTAGTGCAGATTTCTGTAAACATAGACAAGGGTCATGGTGAAAGTGGGAATGTTAAAATGGTGGCTTGTTGGGCCAAAGGGCCTGTTTCCTGTGCTGTATTGTTCTTTGAAATTGGAGCACCAGAGGAAACCCGTTCAGATATGGGGAGAAGGTGCCGAGTCCTCATGGATAGTGACCCAAGCTGAGAATTGAACTCTGGTGCAATGGCTTAAGCCAGCAACTATTACCCACCCCCAATGACAAGCCGCCTTTGTGAACTGCTGCAGTCCATGTGGTGTGGGGCCACCCACACTGCTGTTGGGGAAACAAGTCCCAGAATTTGGATCCAGTGACGGTGAAGGAATAGCTGGTACATTTCCCGGTCAGGATGGTGAGTGACTTGAAGGGGGAACCTTCAGATGCTGTGAGGCAGCAGTGCTAACCAGGTGGGTTCCAGGTTCCCAGCATCACCTGGGCAGAGGTCATTGAAAGCGACTCCACAGTTCAGGATTTCTGTACTCAATCTACACCTCAGCTAACCCTTGAAGCTGCCATCAGGCTGGGAATGAATGATAGATGCCAACAGCTCAGACCCCAAAAGATTTGTTGTTGCCACGTGCATGCTGACCAACCAACTGGGTTTAACATTCCCACACTGTTAAAGCCTGGCAATGAGTTTCTTTAACTATTTGTTCATAGGATGTGGAATGCTAGGCCAGCATTTATTGCCTTCCAGGTCTTGAGCCCTGTAGTCTGTGTGCTGCAGTATAGGTGTACAAGGTTGTTAGACCTATGCATAGTGGGCACATGAGATCCCTACAGTACAGAAGAGGCCATTCAGCTCAGTCTACACCAAACATCTTGAGATGGTGGCACAGCAGTTAGCACTGCTGCCTCTGTCAGGGACCTGGGTGACTTGGAGTTTCCATGTTCCCCATATCTGTATGGACTTCCTCCCACACTCCAGATGTGCAGGGTGGGTGGATTAGCCATGCTAAATTCTACCATCAGGGGGATGAGAGTGTAAATACATGGGTTATAAGAAGGGAATCTGGGTGGGATTGTCATCAGTGCAGACTTAATGGGCTAAATGGCCTCCTTTGGCACTGTAGGGATTCTATGAATATCTTATCCAGGCCTTCCTCAATCCTTTTACTTGAATTTTAATTGGATGTTTTAAGTTTTTGAGATTGTTTACTTTGATGTATCATTAAGAATTGTATTTCTTTTTAAAAACTTGTGTTCAAGATAGTCAATGAAAAACAGCAAAAAAAAAGGGGCCACTAAAAATCAAACCCATGGACCACAGCAAGTGCTGTTAAACACTTGTTAAAAGGACATTAAGTATTAGAATACATTCAGTGCCAAGCTACGGTGCAAGACTGGCAACTGTTACCAGAAGCCATGGTTCAAGCTAACTGTAGTTTTTTTTAAAAGAAATTTAGTACTTAAGATCTTAATGTTTGAGTTATAAGCAGAAGCTGGATAGAGTTTTCCCTAGAGCGTAGGAGACTTAGGGATGATCTTAGAGGTCTAAGAATGAGGGACTTAGATCAGCAAAATATAGCCAATATCTTTTCCCAAAGGTAGGGGGATCTAAAACGAGAGGGCACAGGTTAAAGACAAAAGGAGATGTACAAAGGGGCAATTGTTTCAGGAGGGTGTTGAACATCTGGAACAAGCTACCAGGAGGTAATAGTAGAGGTGGGTACAATCGTCTTTTAAAAGCATTGAGACAGTTACACAGGTATAGAGGGATATGGGCCAAACAGAATTGGGATTAGCTTATTGGTTAAAAAGGACAGCATGAACAAGTTGGGCTGAAGGGCCTGTTTCCATGCTGTAATCTTCTGAGTCTAGAATCAAATCATGTTGAAAATTTACTCAATTTCAAGAGCACTTGGATACTTACCAATTAGCTGGGTTGAATTTTTACATACCAAGGGTAGGCTGCTTGGTTTTCTTTTAATTTGTTGATAAGTATATAGCCTAGGCCAGCAGCTGGAGTCAGAATCCTTATAGCACGAGACAATTTGGCCAATTGAGTCTACACAGCATAATTCCACCCACGGCCTATCCCCATAAATTAACCTATTGTCAGGGGAACTGTATAAGGTGCAATTAAGCATGGCCAATCCACCTAACCTGCACATCTTTGGACTGTGGGAGGAAACCTTTGCAAACATGAGGAGAACATGTGGACTCTGTGCAGAGTCACCCAAACCAGGAATCGAACTTAGGTGCTGTGAGGCAGCAGTGCTAACCACCGTCACCCATCTGTAATTTCCCCTGGGTGGAGAGTTGCCTTCTTGAATCACTGCAGTTTGTGTGTACCCAGTGTGGTTAGGGAGTGAGCCCCAGGGTTTTGGCCCAGTGACAGTGAAGGAACAGTC
Organism: Sphyrna mokarran; assembly: GCA_024679065.1. Taxonomy (NCBI): domain Eukaryota; kingdom Metazoa; phylum Chordata; class Chondrichthyes; order Carcharhiniformes; family Carcharhinidae; genus Sphyrna; species Sphyrna mokarran. The sequence continues at coordinate 12,992,885 of JAGIQG010000033.1, forward strand.
AACATATTTCCAAGTCAAAACAGTGAGCAACTTGAAGGGGAACCTTTAGGTGGTGATGTTCCCAAGTATCTGCTGCCTTTGTCCTTCTGCGTTAGGTTGCAGGTTTGAAAGGCAATGCAGCACATCTTATAGATGATACACATGGCTGCCAGTGCTTTGATGGTAAAGGGAGTGAATGTTGAAGGTGGTGCCAATCAAGAGGATGCTTTATGCTGGATGGTAGAATTGGGTTGCACTCATCCAGGCAAATGAGTTTTCCACCACATTGTCAGAAGGTGAGTTACTCAGGATTGAGCTTGAGCTTTTTGTAGTCATTTATAATCTCTAGCCCAGTTTCCTGTCAATGGTAACCCCTGGGATGTTGACAGTAGGTGAGTCAGTGATGCAGATTCCATTGGATGCCAAGATGCAATGGGTTAGATTCTTGTTAGCTACTTGCCACGTATCAGCTAAAAGTACACATTATCCATAAACTGGACACAGACAGACATTCATTTGCAGCATGTAGACACTGCTCACTAGATCAATGTTTATTGACCATCCCAATAGGATGGACTGTCCCACTTCTGGCCTTGAGGCAAGGTCACAGATGAAGCAAAGGAAGATGGCTAGGCCTAGGACACAAGTCAAAGGAAATCCTGTTGTGTCTTAGATAATTGGCCTCAAAAGCTACAACTACCTTTTTGCATCAGATACAACTCCAACCTACTCTGACAGCTGGTGTTCCACTGTCACTTAGCTCCTAAACTCATTATAGCTTTGGTTCAAATATTGACAAGAGCCGAACTCCAGAGGGAGGAGAGAGAGTGACTGCCCCTGATAAAGCAGCAGACCTTCTCTTCCACTGAGTAAATTAAATGGATTGGCCATGTTAAATTGCCCTTAGTGTCCAAAGATGTGGAGGTTAGATGGATAAGCACAAGTCAGTACAGACTTGATGGGCCAAATGGCCTCTTCTGCATTGCAGAAATTCTATGGTGGGCAGGACAGGGCCTCCCTCACTCAGACCTCAATTCTGATACCACTGCACTGCCATGGCAGCATCAAAATATCAGCCTGGATTCCTGTGCTAAAGTTCGATAGTAAATCTGGGCCTGTAACCCAAGGGGAGGAAATTAAAGTTTTGGTATACCATGGATTGAATTGTTTACCACTGCGTGACATTGTCAGAGTTGCAAAAGCAGTGTAGATCAACATTCATAATCCATTAATCAAAACTCTTCCTCTGCTCGACTGCAGAAGCCAGGGAGATTACATTTGAATTCCTACATCAGCGTGCACTGCTAATCAATCCTTACCTTGAATGGCCGAAAGAGAAGGTAGAGTTCACGAGGTTTAATATCCATGGGAAGCCCACTGACAAAAAGTGTACGGACCTACAAGAGAAAAAGCAGCAAGAGTTAGTAAAAATGCTTGCTGGCCTCCCAATTTACCTACCAGGTAAAAACAAGCTTATTTTAACATTGTAATGAATTTACTGTGAAAATCCCCTAGTTGACACACTCCAGCACCTGTTCAGGTACACAGAATTTTGCATGGCCAATGCACCTAACCAGCAGGTCTTTCAGACAGAGGAAACCGGAGTACCTAGAGGAAACCTACAGTTATGGGGAGAACAAAGATCAAAACAGCACGGGAAACAGGCCCTTCAGCCCAACAAGCCCATGCCACCACCCCAAAGTTCCCATCTCTACCTGCGATCCCTGTCCATATTTCTAGATCTATGGATTAAAAACCAAATTTGAGACAATTTAGGAGAATTTGTTTTGCCAATTAGCCTAAGAGCACATCTTTGGGATGTGGGAGGAAACCGGAGCTCCCGGAGAAAACCCACACAAGCACGGGGAGAATGCGCAAACTCCCACAGACACAGGCCCAAACCCATGTATCTGCACAGCACAGCGATAGTCACCGAGTTGTCGTGTTGCCCAAATGGTCCAGGTCAAGTGTACACTAACAGTGTGAAGCAGTAGGATACTCTTGAAAAAGATCCAAGAGCAGCCCTCTCACGACCCATCGCATGTATGCCCGTTAGACAACAAGGTGGACCAAAGCACCTGTAGGTTAAAAACAATGCACAACTGCCACAATGGGAATTGAACCTGGATCCTTGGCACTGTGACCCAGTGCAAATCACTGCCACTCAATCCTAGTAAAGGCCACTATTCAACCCATCAAGTCTGCACTGACCACAATCCCACCCAAATCCTATTCACAAAATTCCATTTATCCTAGCTACCCTCCCCCCCCCCACAACACTAAGGGACAATTTAGCATGGCCAATCCACTTATCCTGCATATCTGTGTTGTAGGGAGGAAACACGCAGACACAGGAAGAATGTGCAGACTCTGCATAGGCAGTGACTCAAGCTGGGAATCAAACCCAGGTCTCTCGGGCTGTGAGGCAGCAGTGCTAACCGCTGTACCATCCACTTCTAGGTGGGTTTTTGTTGAAAAACTTTATCCAACACAATTAAAATTACTTAAACCTGAAAGTATAATTCTTAACAGTTCTCATTAGATCCAATTTAAGCAATATTCCCATATACAAATTTTACTTCAGAACCAAACACCAAAAACAGATACACTCAAGGAATTCTAGATTTAACATTTCAATCTCTATACAGATAGAGAAAGACACCTGCCTTCTGACTCATGCAATAGTCTCCAGAGAAACAGCTACTTCAAGCAGTAGACTTCAGGAAGAAAGAGACCTAGTTGCTGGCAGGTCCTAGTCTCCAAACTTCAGTGATTGAACAAAGCTATTTCTACTCTTTAGAAATTCTAAACAGCAACCAAGCTGGGATCCTCTAGTCCCCTTATCTTACTTAACCCCTACACAAAACCCAGGTGAAAACAAAAAATCTTGTCCATATTAAAAACAAGCATCAACAATCAAGATCAATTATGCTGCTGCAGTAACAAGACTGCCAGATTCAGACAAAAACAGCACCAATACACAAAACTGATAAGTAAAACAGATCTGCACAAAAAACATGACCCAAATACAGTATCACCTCAAAAAAGCTGACAGGTCCAGGCAAAATGGCACTGATATGCAAGTGCTAAAACCAGGAGCCAAATACATTTAAAAGACACAGTAGCAGTGGGTTAGCACTGCTGCTTCACAGCTCCAGGGACCTGGTTCGGATCACTGTGCAAATTCCATATACTCATGTCCGAGTGGGTTTCCTTTGGGTACTCCAGTTTCCTCCCACAGTCCAAAGAAGTGCAGGTTAGGTTGAGTAGCCATGGTAAAAAAATTGCCCCTTAGTGTGGGCTAGATGCATATGTTAGAGGGATTAGTGGGTAAAACAGAGATATTGGGGCAGGGCCTGGGTGGGATTGTGGTCAGTGTAGACTCAATGGGCTAAAGGTCCTCTTTCTGCACTGTGGGGTTTCTATGTTCTACGAGTATCACCATTTATTAGGTCTATTCCTTCCTTTGAGCAGACAAGCTCAACACTGCTTTGGAGTTGAGTTTCTTCACTGAATAGAAATGAAGAGCAAAAAGTCTGAGACCAGTGGCAGAGCCAGTCCCTGTACTGAGCTTGAACAGACTGTACAAACAAAGCAAACACCTCAACCCTATCAGTTTGCAGAAAACATTTTACAACATCTGACAAAACAGGTCTTGCAGTTACTAACTTTTCCTGCTGTATACTTTTCAGGAATGTGGTCACTTTTCAGTTAACCTAGTATGCCTTGAGTTTTAAGCTGTAGTCAAGTCAGTCAATTTTAATTTTAGCAGTTATTTAAGATATTTCTTTTGAATGAAGTATTTTATTAAATGAAGTCTTTGCATAGATGCAGCAACAGCTCAGTACACGTAGGATCCCTCAACACCTCAAATTAGTACATAGTTTTCAAAAGACTGCACCCACTGAAAGGTAAAGTTACCACAGTCCCAATCAGAATCCCTACAGTGCAGGAGGCCATTCAGCCCATTGAGTCTGCACTGACCACAATCCCACCCTGGCCCTATCCCCTTACCCTACTAACCCCCTGATGCAAGGGGCAATTTAGCATGGCCAATCCACACATCTTTGGACTGTGGGAGAAACCAGAGCATGGAGAAAACCCATGCAGACATGGGGACAGTGTACAAAACACCACACAGACAGTGACCCAAAACAGGAATGGAACCAGATCCCTGGCACACAGTGAGGTAGCAGTGCTGTCCCACCCTGTTCTAGAACACCACAGGCTTTAAGGTGTGTTAGTTGACTGGTGATGATTTAAGCCAAGAGTCACCACATCTCAGGCCAGGGCCAAGATCGAGAAGGCAAGGCCTTGAAGTTACCATAGGAGACAGATGACTATACAGAAAAGCAGCCTATGTGGGGGCTAGCTGACTGGTGCAGAGGGTCACCATACCTTAGGCCAGGGGCAAGGTTGGGAATAATTTATTCAATAACCTCAGCCGGTACAGGAATTGAACCCACACTGTTGGTGTCTGCATCGCTAACTAGCCACCATCCAGCCAACTGAGCCATGTATCAGTGCAATTAAAGTCAAATTGACACATTTCTATCTATAATTGATTTTAAAAAAGACCAGCACATCCAAACCTTCCCAGACAAAAAGTTGGACTGGAATATATTCAGCTGAAGCTGGAGTAATATTCAGCATTTGGGATTATGAAAATTCCAATTGCTTGCCCATCTGTTTAGTTGGAATGCATTACAACACGAAAAATCAAAGGCAGTAACTTGTCGCTGCTCTGGAGGGGGAACAATTAAACCACAACTTTGCTCCGAGCACACTTGACAGAAAAAAGTTGTCTAACCATCTTTGCAGACCAAGAACAAACACCAAGTTACCAAAGCTGCCACTTCAGCACCAAACAACTCAAGTCTGCTCATATCCAGAAATGCTGACCCACACTTTGGAAGCACGTTAGAGAGAAAAAAATTAGCCAAGTCCCAGGACAGTACAAGGGGCATAGAGAGTTCAAAAGATATTGCTCTGTTTCAACAGACAAGTTTTAAAATGTGGTCTGGATAGTTTATTAGTTAAACCTGGAGTCGCAGATGGAAAGAGAAAAGTCTTATATTGCTGGTTTGTCAGCGTATTCACATTGATGTTATAGCAGCTCCCCCTCAATATCTTCAGGAGACAAGCCATTTCAGGGAGGTGGTTTTTAAAAAAGGTATAAATAGGAGGTTTGTGTTAACAATAATTGGTCAGAACCAGGATGGTGCAGCAGTTAACTGCTGCCTCAGTGCCAGGGACCAGATTCGATTCCCAGCCTGAGTAGAGTCTGCATGGGTTTCCTCTGGGTGCTCCAGTTTCCTCCCACAGTCCAAAGATGTGCCGGTTAGGTGCATTGACCATGCTAAGTTCTCCAACTGTGGCAACTAGGGGATTTTTACAGTAATTTCATTGCAGTGTTAATACAAGCCTGCTTGTAGCAAACTGCAGGCAGACTACAAACACTTTCTTTGCATGAGTGACAATTGGTTACATAGCCCCATCAACTGTGGGTTAGAGATGTCCATGGACTAGCAGAGCTGGCATGGGCATTAAATTGGCATTGAAGGAGAATTTATCATAACCAATGCACCTAACCAGCATGCCTTTTGGATTGTGGAAGGAAACTGGAGCATGTGGAGGAAACCTGCACAGACATGGGGAGAATGTGCAGACTCCACAAGGGCCCAAACTGGGAGTTGAACCTAGGCATTGGGGCAGCAGTGCCCTAGTTTATTACTGTTAATATACAACACCTTTATTTATACATTGTATGTTCTGCGTCACATTTAGCCAAGAGTCAATCCACAGCCACAAATTAGCACAAATACTTCTAACCAAAGGTTAGAAAGCATCAGCAACAAAACAACCTTTTGGTTTATCTGGAGCTTGAGACATTTTTAATGCTGTTGTAAAATTAAACAGCTGTCAAGGATCAACTATAATAAGCCAAAGGTTTTTTTTTTGCAGAATATGGACAGATACTAGGAATTTAAATTCATTTTAGTGTTTCTGCAGAGGTATTAACACTTGAAGGTTGTCAGTTCAGTATTTGATAAATAAGCTATTGCATGTTTAACCATGTAGACACATGGTTAAACAGGGACAGAAACATTAGTGTCACAACTAGGCTTTCATTAATGCTGCAATGTAGTTAGTGAAAATCTTAGACGCCTGTTCAGGTACGTGGGACAATTATAAACAATTCCCACAACATGAGGCAATTTGCAGAGTAAAGGGGGCTAGAAAGGTTCACCTCCACCCCCAGCCCCTCTCACAACCACCAAGTTGGGTAATAGACACCTCAAGAATGCCTGTAATGTAGCAATATTGAAGAGCACAGCATTATGAAACAGCACTGAGTTAAGAGACACTGCAAAGTACATCAATTTTGCAATGTCATGCTCAGTTTGAGGATGAGAAGTCAAACTAGTGCCCCAAACTTAAAGGCAAATGCAATATATATATATAGATTTGGCAAAAGTTAAAATACTATAAAAGGCAAAACAGAGGGGCAATAGCAGATCAAGAGATGGACTATAAAAAGGATGCACCAACCATGGTTAACTAAGTTGAGGATATGTACAATTCTTCAAAGGTATGTGTTAAGTCAGAAGATTGGACAGATTTTAGAAACTGAATTGAGAAAGATAGCTTGAAATATAAAGCAGCAAGAGGTTCTACATGTGTTTGATGATTGATGAGGGTAGGGCAGTGGATGTTATCTACATGGACTTCAGCAAGACCTTGACAAGGTCCCTCATACAAAATGGTGCAGAAGGTGAAGTAGCATGAGATCAGATGTGAGCGGGATACAAAATTGGCTTGGCCAAAAACAACAAATAGCAATGGAAGGGTGCATTTCTGAACGGAGGGCTGTACGGGAGGACCAGTTAAGGTTGCAGACGACAAAGATTGGTGAATTTGCAGATGGCAGAGGACCAGAGACTACAGTAGGATATAGACTAGTTGGGGACTTGGGAGGAGAGATGGCAGATGGCATTTAAATGTGAGATAATGCATTTTTGGAAGGTCTAATACAGATAGGAAATATACAGTAAATGTCAGCACCCTTGAGTATTGATTGGCAAAGGGATCTGGGTGTATAGTTACAGGTCACTGGAAGTGGCAATGCAGGTGGAGAGTAGTCAAGAAGGCATACTTGCCTTCATTGGCCAGGGCATGGAGTTTAAAACTTGGCAAGTCTGTTAAAGCTTTATAGAACCTTAGGCCACATTTGAAATGTTCAATTCTGGTCACTATACTACAAGGATGTGGAGAGGGTACAGAAGAGATTTATTAGGATGTTGCCTCAAATGGAGGGCATTGGAGAAACTGGATTCATTCCCACTGGAACAATGGAGGTTGAGGGGCAACGTGGTGGAAGTCTACAAGATTGAGGGGCATAGACAGAGTGGGTAGTCAGAAGTTCTCTCTCCTAAGATGGGGGAGAGAAGTATTAGGGGGCATAGGTTTAAGTGCGAGGGGCAAAGTTTAAAGGAAACATGAGGCATTTTTGTTTATACACAGTATTGGTGCCTGGAACTTGTTGCTGAGGGAAGTAGTGGATACAGTAATACAGTAGAAGTTAAGGCTGGAAAAGTAATAATGGGGAACAAGGAAATGGCAGAAGATTCAAAGAGGTATATTGTATTTATTCATGACAAGAATCTCCAAGAACATCTGATCAAGAGATGCCAAAGCAAACCACAATTAGGGAAAGATATTGGAAAAATAAGAAAAAATTGATACATCTCCTAGATCTATTGACCTATTAAGGCCTTCAGATACAGAATTGGCTGCAAAGATTGTGGGTTACTTTGGTTGTGCCCTTAAAAATTCCAGATTCTGGAAAGCTCCCAGAGGATTGCAAAAGCAATATAAAAATCAATAATGCAACATCACTATTCAAGAGAAAAACAAAGCTATAGGCGAGTCATCCACCTCAGGTCATTGGGAACCCATTATTTAGGTAGACAGTGGTTAGCACAGCTGCCTCAGCACCAGGAATCCTGGTTTAATTCCAGCCTTTTTGTGCAAACTCCACACAGTCACCTTCTCCAATTCTGTGTGCTCCAGTTTCTTCCCACCCTCCAATGTGCAGGTTAGGTGGATTAGCCATGCCAATTTACCCCTTCATGTCAGGGTAACTACCTAGGGTAAATATGGGGTTATAGGGATAGGACCCAGATGCATTTGTCATTGATACAGGCTCAATACCCTCTTTCATTGTATAAGATTGGTGACTTAGTATCCAAAGGCAGATGATTGGGGAAATTAGAGAAGTTGAGGATAGAACCTAAAAATTGCTCATTGTTAGTGCAGGCTTGATGGGCTGAATGGCCTCCTCCTGCATGGTAGGGTTTTGCAGTAGGTAATTACCAAGTCAATATGATTTGGTAAAGGCAAAACCTATCAACTAATTGATCAGAATTTGTGAGGAAGTTAATAAGCAAAATAGATAAAGGGGAACCTGTTGATGTTGTGTACTTGGATTTCCAAAAATATTTGAAAAAAGGTGCTGCATGGAAGGTTACTACACAAAATTAAAACACTCATGGCATAGGGAGAGACTTGTTGGCACAGATAGAGGATTGATTAGCTAATGGGAAGCAGAGAGTCAGCAGATGGGTTTATTTTTTAAGATCAGCTACAAGTGAACAGTTGCAGGATCCTCAGCTGTTCGCCAACTATGAGTGAAGGAATCAAATGTATGGCAGTTGAATTTACTGATGATAGGTTAAAAAAAAAACAGAGCACATAAAACATTAACAAAGACTTATAAATAGATTAAACTAGTAGAGAAAATAATTGTGGGGAAAGCAGAACTTGGCCAATCCAGCAGGAAAAATAGTAAAGCAGCATATTAAAAATGGGAATGAGATTGTGGAACTAGTAGAGATGTGCACACATGGGTACATGAAATAAATGATCCCAAGCAGGTACAGCAAGTGATTAGAAAGGCAAATTGAATGTTTATTGCAAAGGAAACAAAATGTCAAAATAAGAAGTCTTGTTAAGAGGGGGCAGCAGTGGTGGGAACTGCTGTCTACATTCAATTCCTGGCTTGCGTCACTGTGGAGTCTGCACGTTCTCCGTGTCTGCAGAGGTTTCTTCTTATTTCCTCTCAGTCTGAAAGGTTAGGGTGCATTGGCTGTGCTAAATTCTCCCTCTGGGTACCCAAACAGGCACTGGAGTGTGGCAACTAAGGAATTTTCACAGCGACTTCATTGCAGTGTTCATGTTAGCCTACTTATGATAGTAACTTTTAGAGATAAGTAAACTTTAAAAAGATGGGGGAGGCTTACTTCATTCAGACCATTGGTGAGACTGCACTGGTCACCTTATTTAAGGGAAAGATGCGAGTGTGTTACACATTTCAGAGACAGTTTACCAGACAAATATGAATAGGATGGGAAGGGAGGGATATGGTCCCTGTAAGGATACAGGGTTTTAGGTCAGAGAGCTTGGTCAGTGCAGGCTTGAGGGCCAAAGGACCTGTTCTTGTGCTAGAATTTATTCTTAATGTAAGCCTACTTGTGACAAAAACTTCAAAAAGTTGAACAGCACCTTTGGGAGAATACTGGATCTGGAGTCCCATGTAGAATTTTGGTGTGACATAATTGCATTATAAACAGTTCAAGCAAAGTTCACAACTGACTCCTGGGATGAAGGGGATGACAAAAAGTTGAGGCTATGCCCAATAGAATTTGAGTTACGATATTGAAAGGTTCCTCAGGCCAGATGCTGAATGTTAGAATTATAAAAATTAAGGGTCTCAAAGATCAAGTAAGCATTTATTTCCCCAAAGCTGATGGGCTCACCTTACCCTAGGAATTAGGTTGCAGCATGAGGGGGGGGGGGTCACAAATTTTAGTCAAGACAACACTACGATTGACTCCATTTTGATGGACAATTTAAGGTTATGGGGGTGGGTGGGAGAGCAGGAAGGTGGGTTTGACAGCCCGATCAGATCAGCCATTGAACCATAGAGCAGCAGCATTCATTCCTTTTCCTGTCTTGTGTTATGTCCTACAAATGTGTCACCTGCAGTTGTTACACAAGAATGACAAGGCACTCAACATAATCCAAGTGGGTTTCAAAAGCATGGTCAGCTACCTAGAAGGACAAACTAATTTGATTAACTTTAATTGCGTGCAGTTCTGATTGCAACACTACAGGACGTGGAAGCTTTGGAGTGTGCAAAGGATGTTGCCTGGTCGAGGGCACTGACTATAAATTGAATAAACTAGGATTGTTTTCACTGGAGGCCCAGGAGAAACCAGAGAGGTCTACAAAATAAAAAAAGTATATAGGTAGGGTGGATAGTTGGCAACTTTCTCCCCCACAGGTAGAAGTGTCAGTTATGAGGGGGGGGCCACAAGTTCGAGGTGAGAACAAAATAGCACAGGAAACAGGCCTTCAGCCCAACGAGAGAGGGGAAAGTTTAGGGGAGGTGTGTGGGGAAGGTTTTTCCATGGTTGTGGGTGCCTGGAACACTGCCAGGAGGTGGAGGAGGAAGCAAGTACATTAGCAACAGTTAGAGACATCCAGATGGGTACATGAGTAAGGAAGGAAATAGAGGGATACAGAATGGTTAAGAGAAGATCTTAAGTTTAGTTAGTGCATCATGAACAGCACGGGCTTGGAGGGCCGAAGGGTCTGTTCCTGTGCTGTTCTTTTTTGTTCTCCATCCACAAGAGAAGAATGCGGCTCAAAACTAATTTTGCATATCCAGGATTGAAGTTAAATGCTGATAATCAGGAGCACGTTTAATCAACATTCTGATCAATTTTGCTACCCCTGACATTACTGGCACTGTCACAACAGCAGCAGAATTTACCCTGGAATACTGACAAGTCAAGCATCTCAACAGGATGGTTTTGCAAGTTCAATTTTCAACTGCCAGGAAAAAAAAGGTACATTCACCCTCAGAACAAAAGTCTGGAAAAAAATTTGGTTTTACATGGATGGAAAAGGGTTACCTTTCAGAGGGCAAAACAGTTCCTTGATCCAAATGCAACAGGTTCATATCCACCACACTGGCTGGTAGCCAGTTGAACTGTTGCAAAGATTCAGAATGGAGGTGGATTACAACTGGTGTTAAACAGTTTACTGCTACATTGGGGTATGCAGTCCTGGCCTAACTGAAGCAAGCATTCCTTGGAAGCTATACCTCAATCGTATTCAAGCCAAAGCTTCAGATTTAGCCAGATGTGAAGCCACTCTGACCAGACACTCAAAGCTAGTCCTGTGAATATATTCTATTGAGAACACACGGTAAAAGCAACACTAAATATTCAGGTTCACTGACAGCACCACTTGTGTATTACTGAGAGACACAAGCCAAAGCTTTACGTTGAGCAATCAGGACAAACATGGGGCAAGAGAGTCAGTTTATAGGCCCTTCAGCCCAGCTTTTAAACCACTGCTAGCCCCAACTGCCCACATCCCTCTGCATTCATCTTACACATGCAACTGTCTAAATGCTTTTTAAAAGACTTGTATCTGTCTCCACTATTGCCTCTGGTAGCTTGCTCCAGACACACCCTCTGGATCCTTTTGTATCTCTCCTAGAACAAGAGGTTACAGATGTAGGTTAAGAGGCAGTAGATTTAAAACAGACAAGGAACTACTTCTCAAAGTGGGGCGAATGTGTGGAATTTGTTGCCTCAAAGCACAGTGGAAGCTGAATCATTAGTTTCAAGGAGATAGATACATTTCTGATTAAAAAAGTTAAAGGATATGGGGAACTACAAAAGGTCATGATTGAAGCCAAATCCACTAACCGATCTCCCATCCATCGACTCACTACACTTCACACGGCCTCAACAAAATAGCCAGTATAAATTAAAGACCCCACACTCCCCAGACAATTTCTCCCACCAGAAAGTCAAGTCTGAGGTCACACCCACCAACTCAAGAACAGCTTTTCCATTGCCAGACTTTTGAATGGATCTTATATTAAGCTGATCTTCTATACCCTAGTTATGACGATAACGTTACATTTTGCACCCTGTCCTTCTCTATGAATGCTTTGTCTGTATCGCACACAAGAAAACACTTTTCAATGTCAATATTACAGTAATACCAAAATTGGAGGCTGGGTAAGATCAGCCGTGATCTGGTTGAATGGTGGAGCAGGTTTGAAAGGGGGAATTTGCCACCTTTAGTCCTAATCCCCACATTCCTGTCTGCCGGAATGCCAAAGTTTCAAAAGTACAACAATAGGTGTAGTATATGGATAGGTTGCTTTGCCAGTGAATCTCATTGAAACTTACCTAATACAGAAAAGGTCTGAACAGAGTCAATGTGGAGAGGTTGTTCCCAATAGGAGAGACTAGAACCGAGAGCACAACCTCAGAGTAAAAGGAACAACCCTTTGGAACTGAGATGGGGAGGAATTTCTTCAGCCAGAGAGAGTGGTGAATCTGTGGAATTCATTGCCACAGAGACAGCCAGGTCATTGATGGTATTTAAGACCAATAGGTTTTTGATTAAGAGATCAGTGATTATGGCAAAAGAGACAGCAGAATGGTGTTGAGAAACCTTATCAGCCATGATTGAATGGCAGAGCAGGCTTGATGGGCCAAATAGCCTAATTTTATTCCTGCATCTAAAGGATTCTGATAAGTGTTAAAGAGGCCTATCTGCCAATCAGCAAATTTGCATGCAATATTATTTTACCCTTCAAAAGAATTCTTTTGCTCTGGCCTGATGAGTAGGATCAAAAAGCTTTGACTGCACTTCTCTTCCATTGCTTCTACAATAGACAATGGAATACCAATACTCAGAATTAAAAGTATTTTGAGGGCTTCGTAGCACCAGGAACCCAGGTTCGATTCCCAGCTTGGGTCACTGTCTGCAGCTTTCCTCCCAGTGCTCCGGTTCCCCCCCCCCCCCCCCTCAGGCCAAAAGACACGCTGGTTAGGTGGATTGGGCCGTGCCAAATTCTCCCTCAGCGTACCTGAACAGGCGCCGGAGTGTGACAACTGGGAAATTTTCACAGCAACTTCATTGCAGTGTTAATGTAAGCCTATGTGACAACGAAATAAACTAAGTGTCAGTCATGGGGGGTGGGGAGGCCATAGGTTCAAGATAAGGGGCGGGGGGGGAAAATGAGGAAAGTCATCTTTCTGTTCACCCCCTCCCCATGTTGGTGATGATCTGGAATTCATCTTTGGGAGGATATAAAAGCAGGTCACTTCCCTCAGCATCATCTGGATGAACACTCAGCACACAGAGTAATGCAAGAATCATCTTGGCAAACAGCTGGTGGCCAGAACAGGGTGGATTAAAAAAGGAAGTCATGATTGTGTTAAGAGGTGATGATTTTAAAAGCTACATCGATTGATGATATTCTCCTGTATACAAATGGCAACAATGTATCCAATTCTAGCAACAATGTATCCAACATTCAAGGGCCAAGTGCTGGCAGATGGGATGAAAGAGTCAAGATGTTGCTAATGTTTATCAGTGCAGACAGTGGGCTGAAAGGCCTCTTCTGCCCTGTACAATTCCAAGACCAACAAGATGCAATGCGACACCCTCTCTCAAATAGAGGGTCAAAACAAATCAAGTGGCTTAAGATACAAGGACGTACGTTGGCCTTCCATTTGCATCGAGCAAGTTATTTCAGAATTCCGTCTTCTGGCATCTTGGCAAACGGGAGAAAAAGCTGTGGAAAAACAGACGAAGGGGAGGAATGAGGAGTGGCTGTTTACTTCAACTGCCAATATTCCTGGAGGAATGAAATCTTGGTGCGCTCACGCAGCCATGAGCAGTCTCGGCAGTGTTGATGTTCAATCACCGTGAGGGCGAAGATACCCCCTTGGACAGCAGAACCCCCCCCCCCTTAGAACTAGGGGTCACTGTTTAAGACCAAGGGGTAAAGTCTGGCAACACCAATTTTAAATCCAACCAATTTATTTGATAGTAAATCTGCGAGCTTTCGGCCTTTGTCAGGCAAATGAGGTGTTCACAAGAATAAGGGTAAGCCATTCAGGATTGAGATGAGGAAAATCTTCACTCAGTTGTGAATGTATGGAATTCTCTGCCCAGCGAAGTGGTTGAGACTACCTCATTAGATGTTGAAGGCAAGGATAGACAGGTTTTTGAACAGTAAAGGAATTGAGGGTTACGGTGAGCAGGTGGGTAAGGGGTACTGAGTCCACAAAAAGATCAGCCATTGAATGGCAAAGCAGGCTCGAGGGGGTCAGATGTGCCACTCCTAATTCTTAAATTTAAAAGTTCTTCACTCATTTGCAAACCTATGGAATTCTCTACCAAAGAGATTGGGTAGAGTTTGTTACATATGTTCAAAAGGAAGCTAGATATGGCTCTTGTAGTTAAAGGGATCAAGGGATTTGGGAGACTGAACATGATCAGCTGGATCATATTGGACAGTGGTGCAGGCTCAAGGGGCCAAAATGCCTTCACTTGCACTTATTTTCTATACCAAGACAAAAATACAGCTGCAACTCAACATACAACAACAGGCTTGGTCACCACCTGCTCTTCCTATTCAGGGAGGACTGGAACATGCTTTAGTCATTTGTAACTGTGAGCGATGCCAAAGCCCCATGTTATTAACAAACATTTAACTTACATCAAGGAACTGAATCTTGCTGTAGATAGAAAGTTGAGGATGCAAATTGTCCAAAAGAAATGTGGCAGGTGGAGTATGTCAGATTGAGGGGTTGGTTATCCAGCTTGGCAGGAAGTTAAATGAGAAAAGCCTCACATTTTAAACAGAGATACTAGCAGAGGGATTCAGGCCTCACTGCAGCGATTAGTAAGTGGGAAATGGAGAATTGGCCATTATCGCAAGGGGAAACAAAGAATCTTGCAACAATTGTGCAGCGCATTGGTGAAAACTTTATTCATTGGGTTTTAGGTGTCAGTGACCAGGCTAACATTTATTACCCATCTGTTTTAGAACATCAAGTTCCCAATGGTGGGGGTATTCAGAACCAGAGGATTCAGGGTAGACCATTTAGGACAGAGGTGAGGAGACATTTCTTCACCCAGTCAGCCTGTGGAACTCATTACCACAGGAAGTGGTTGATGCCAAAAACTGTGTATTGAAAAGGTGGCTGGATATAGCACTTGGGGTGAATGGGATCAAAGGTTATGGGGAGAAAGCAGGATTAGACTATGAGTTGGATGATCAGCCATGATTGTGATGGTGGACCAGGCTTGTAGGGCCAAATGGCCTCTTTCTGCTCCTATCTGATGTTTCACCACATGGGTCTGGAGTCACATATAGCCAGGACAGCAGATTCTTAAGGCATTAGTGAATCAGATGGGGTTTTAGAATGGTTCATTTGACTTTTGAATGCAAAGATCTGTCATGGTGGGAGATGAACCCAAGTTCCCAGATCTTATCCTTGGCAAGATAACTAGTCTGGCGACAATACCACTGCTTTAGAGTACATTCTTCTAAAGAAGGATGTGGGCATAGACCAGCCTTATTGGCCATCCCTAGGTACCCTCGGTGATAGGGAGCTGCTTTCTTGAAGCACTGCAATCCCAGAAGTGCAGGTACATTCACCATGCTGTTAGTGAAGGGAGTTCCAGGATTTTGACAGTGAAGAAACAGCAACTTTGTTCCAAGTCAGCAGTTTCACACTTGGATTGGAAGCAGTACAGGGAAGGCTCCCTAGGCCAACTCCTGGGTTGAGGGGGAATGCCACAAGAAAAAGGGTAAACCCATTCTCACAAAGGAAGAGAGATAGTGGTACTTTAATTAGTGTAAATATTGAGGTGATGGTTCCCATGAGCAGCCATTGACAGCAAGGGGGGAACAGTTCAAAATGCAAGACAGAGGTTAAGGAGGAAATTGATGATTCGAGTGTCTGGATTCTGCTTCCAGAGCTGTGGCAGTCGGCCTGTTGAATGCACATGCAACATAACGTTGATAAATACAAGGTTACCCACTGAGAGAGGTGGGTACTCAAGACCTTAGAATCCACATACCAGTCACAAAGTACAACAGGCACTAAAGGCAGCAAATGATATGGTGGCCTTCATAGAGTGGATTTGGGATAGAGATGTTTTACTGCAACTGTACAGGGCATTGGTGAGACCACACCTGCAGTATCAGGCATAGTTTTGGTGTCCTTGCTAAAGAGGACAAGTTTACCAGGCTGATTACTGGAATTGTTTGACCGAGACTAAATTGGTTTGGATTATATTCACGTTTAGAAGAGGAATGTGCATAAAACCTTAAAATTCCAACAGGGATAGACAGGTAGATTCAGAAAGAATGTTCCTGATGGTGGGAGAGTCCAGAACTAGGAGTCAGAGTTTGACTATAAAGGGATAAACCCTTTAGAAGAGAAATTTCTTCTCTTCCGAGGGCGGTGTACGTGTAGAATTCACTACCACAAAAGTAGTTGAAGCCAAACAGATTAAGACAGACAACTCCTGGGATCAGATGGGGGAAATTAGGATACAATTAACTGTGATCAAAATGAATAGCAGAGCAGGTTCAAAGGGTCTACTCCTGCTTCTAGTTTCTAAGAAAGGCCCAAGTTAAGCACATTTTTGATCGAAAAAGGAGTGAAGGCAGCAAGGCCATAAACAGATTGGCTGTAGGCTCCATGAGCCAAGTGGCATAGTCCCAGAGGCCTACTCCCACAGGCCCAGTGAATTCTGCTGGAGACCAAATCTGGCTAAGTCTTCTAGCAAACACTTTCCAACAAGAGACTCAATGAATCAAGTCACGTCAGTCAAAGCAAGGGGTTTTATTTTTGTGCCACCGCAGCAAATTAGTTACATTTCACAAGGGAATGGAATAGAGAGCCGTGCTGATTCAAAAACAGCAGGGGGGTGAGAAGGAGGAAATTTGAATACAGCACAAAAGTCAACATGGGGTTTTTAAGATCCAAGCAGCCAGTTCCTGTGCTAATTCATAAAAACATCTTATTCCAGGATTTCCAAGCTATTTAATACTCCAGCACCTGTCTGGGTACATTGAGGGAGAATTTTAGTACAGCCGAATGTACCTAACCAGAGTGTCTCAGACTGTGCGAGGAAACTGGAACACCTGGAGGAAACCCATGCAGAGATGAGGAGAATGTGCAAACTCCAGACTGGCACAAGCCAGGAATTGAATGGGTCCCTGGTGTTGCAAGACAGCAGTGTTAGCCACTCACTCAGAATCCCTGCAGAGCAGAAGGCTGCCATTCGGCCCATCAAACCTGCAACCACCACCCTAAAAAGACCCTAACCCCCATGGATTTACCAAAGCTAGCCCCTCAACATTAAAGGGACAATTGAGCATGGCCAATCAACCTACCCAACAAGATGCCCCTCTCTCCACAAGGGGGAAAACTCAGGATTAACTTGTCACAACCCCCCCACCCAAAGGAGCTGTTCTCTTATTCTTCTGAACTCCAAGGGTGCAGGCCAACTTACTCAACCTCTGTACCCATAAATTAATGAACCATTAGTGTCCAGGTTAACTTCAAGCTCTTGCAATGTGCCCACTCACCCCCACAATGGCTCAACCATGCTACTCCTGCCACAAGGTCAAAAATCACCCATTTCCTCCTGCCATTTGGTCACTAATATTTTATTCCCTCTCCTCCCCCCCCCCTTGATATTTCTGACTGAATGCACCATCCTTGAAGTGTGGGGGATAACAACCCTGCCCCTCCCTGGTTGGAGTGATGCACCTAGTAGGTCTTAGCCACTGCCACTTGATGCTGGGTCAACAACCGAGCCAAATTGTTACTTGGGTGCCAGGCAAGAGCTGCCAGCCAAATGACTGTCACCCTCTAATCTCAGTGGGCACTTCCTGGTGGTCCAACCCTCTAGTCTCAGGTTGGGGGCCACCAGGAACAGTGCCCACTGCTGGCACTGCAAGTCCACCACCTCAACAGGTGATACGACAGCCAGGTTAGATGGTGACCAGGGTGACTTCAGCTTCGCAACCTTCCACTGGCAAACTACCCTTCAGAAGAGCGCTAATGATTTAATTGATTGGCATGCCTTGGTGTGCAGTGAAAAGTATTGTTTCTTGCATGCTGTGCAGAAAGCATACCATCACAGGGTATAGAATGTAGCACATTAGCCATAGCTAGGTTGTAGAGAAAGGTCAAGCTTAGTTCAAGGTAGGCCCATTCAAGAGTCTGACGGCAGCAGGGAATAAGCTGTTGGTACATGACCTCAGATTAATCTCTCTCAACAGAAGATGGTAGAGAATATCTGGGGTGAGGGGGTCCTTACATCATGCAGGCTACTTTGCCAAGGCAGTGGGAAGTGTAGGCAGAGTCAATGGATGGAAGGCTGGTTGTGTGTGAGATGAGCTGGGTAGACAGGAAGAGCCAAACCAAGCTGGTGATGCACCACAGAAAACGTTCTTTCTGGATGTATCTGTAAAGTTGGAGAGAGTCGTAGCTGACATGTAAAATTTCCTTAGTCTGAGGGAGTAGAGGCTTTGATGGGCTCTAGAATATCAGCATGGAGGAATCAGTACAGGTTGTTGGCGATATGAACACTCAAACTATAAGCTCTTGATGATATCTACTTTGTTCCCTGTTGATGTATACAAGCAGTATCTTCTCTACTCTTCCAGAAGTTAATGGCTACCTGATGTGACCCAATTTCATGTCTCCCCCCCACCTCCCCATATGACTTGGTCAGAGACAGTGTAAAATTCTACCTCATTTTTAGTTCCTGACACACAGAACTGTCATTGGCACTGAGAACAGGCTTGGCCACTCAGTTTGGAAGAACCATGTAGGGAATGAGTGCCAATTAGTGCTGAATTTAACTATGAAATGGTGCCAGTTGACAAGGCTGCATATCAGAACCAAAAAGTGTGCCAATTTTGTAGACATTAAGCAAGCAGAGTTTGTGGTTCAAAGGGTAAATGGGACATAGGACAGACATTAAACAATTGAAGGCTTGTTTCTCAGTTATTTCATTCTACATCTCAATGCCAACTAGACCGCAAATTATGCAGAACGTATAAATCTGAGTGAAACTGCTTGAGAGAATTGACAGGGTTGATGAACAGGATGTTTCTTGTGGGAGAAATTAGAATGGGGTGTTTAAAAAGGAGTGGCCCATTAAGTCTGAAAGAGGAGAATTTATTTCCTTGGAGAGTCGTAAGTATTTGCAACTCTCCAAAACCTTGGCAAAACAGCCAGCATAATTAAGGGCACCACACATCCTGGACACTTCCATCAGGAGGAGGATACAAAGCTGAGGTCACGCACAAATCGATTCAAGAACAACTTCTCTGCTACCGGACTTATGAATGGACCTACCTTGTATTAAGTTTTTCTACACTCCAGCTGTGACTTTAACACTACATTTCACACACTTTCCTTCTTGAAGAGTTTGCTTTGTCTGTATAGTGTGCAAGAAACAATGCTTTTCACTGTACACCTATGTGACAATAATAAATTAGCCTTCAGATATAAATTCTTGATAAAACAAGGTGAAAGATGAGGGTCAGGTGATCACTGAATAGCAGAATAGGTTTGAAAAGCAGTCATGCACTGAGTCTGCATATTGCAAAATGACAATCACAGAATGTGCTCCAATAGCTACTTATTTACATTTCAAAAAGAGGCCAACTCACGCAAGGTCCATTTTCCAATGGACTGTCTTCAAGGGTCTCAGGACAGACAAGAGCCTGGTCACTGAACAGCATGTGACTCTTTCCCTAGGAGCATACGGACTCCTTTTTACTCCCCCCAACACAGCAGAGGCATGATCACCATAACAACCCAAAGCCTATAGAGTTAATACACAATCTGGGGAAAACTCCTGAGACTAAGGCAAATCAAGTACCTCTCCATGTTAGGACTGCTGCCTCAGCACCAGGGGTCTGAGTTCTATTGACTTCTGTGCAGTTTGCACATTCTGTGTCTGCATGGGTTTCTTCCAGATGCTCCACTTTGCTCCCACGGTCCCAAAGACATGCTGGTTAGGTGCATTGGCTGTGTTAAATTCTCCCTCAACATACCCGAGCAGGCACCAGAGTGTGGCGACTAGGGGATTTTCACAGTAAATTTCATTGCAGTGTTGAAGCAAGCCTACTTGTGACACTAAATGAACAAGCTTGTCTGGTTTAGTCTCTAACATGATTAAGAAATTTTACTGTGTTAATGGTGCTATATAAATGCAAGTTGCCATTTTCCAGCCCTTCCCAGTGGCAGGATCTTCCTGTCCCATCTAAAAATAACCAGGCGGTTTAAAAACAAATATTTCTCCCATTATGTTCAGATAGATTGTCTGAAGGTAACAACTGCCCTCCCCCAAAAAAATAGATGTTCAAATCAGAAATCTAGATCCAAAACTTGGCTTTGAAGTACAAATTTATTGAGCCCATCCCCAATCAAACCCTTGAGTTCAGTCCATCTCCTGCATCTTTTACAGAGTTCTAACATCAGTAGAAAGAGCCAAAACTACAAGCAATATAGTCAAAAAGATGTTAACTACAATCCATTTTCTACTTGACAGCCTTGTAGATACACAACCCAACATCCCACGGAGACGTCAGTCAATTACACTGCCAGTCTATTAATCTCCTGACCTTTACCCTTAAATGGACATCCCTGCATAGAGCTTGGAATTTATCTAGCCTCAACACACAATACCATTTAAGGCAAACAAGCTCACTGCCAAACTAAGGCCCATTCTTTCCAATATATCTTTAACAGCTCAACTTCAGAACACATGATTCATCCCATTCTCTTCCACCCCAATTAAGGGTCACAGCATTTACACCGTTCATCGCAAATCATTAATTTTAAAAAAGAGCAAAGTTAGGACAACGTTGGAATGTTTAGCGTTCCAAGCCACCAAGCCAGGAACAGGATGACACACATTCTTGAAGTTAACTTTCAGTACGCACAAGCAATGATCTACACTTAAACTTGTTGATTCATCCGCTACTTAATACTGGCTGACCAAAGTCTGAGCACTACTTAACAGCACCATGAAGTTTATTAATTAGTGTCATAAGTAGGCTTACATGAACACTGCAATGAAGTTAATGTGAAAATCCCCTAGTTGCCACACTCCAGCACCTGTACACAATTTAGTACAGCCAATGCACCCAACCAGCATAGTGGCAGTGATTAGCACTGCCGCCTCAGTACCAAGAACCTGGGTTTGATTCCTGGAATCTGCACATTCTCCCCATGTCTGCATGGGTTTCCTCCAGGTGCTCCTGCCACAGTCCAAAGATGTATGGGCTAGGTGGATTGGCTGTGCTAGATTGCCCCATAGCATCCTGGGACACTTGGGTTAGAGGGAGCAGTGGGGTAGATGTGAGGTTATGGCAAATAGGGTCTGGGTGGGATTGACAGCTGTTCAGACTCAATGGGCCAAATGGCCTTCTGCACATGGAGTTTCTAGGCTACTTCTGCAATAGGTGGTGCTCATGATCTTTCAGACTGTGGACAAAAGTCAATGCAGACACGGGGAGAATGTGCAAACTCCACAGATAGTGACACAAGCTGGAATTGAACCCAGGTCCCTGGTGCTTGAGGCAGCAGTGCTAACTACTGGCTGGATGTGGATTGCAACAGTTCAGCCCTGTAGCAATAGGGATAGATAACAAATGCTGCCCTTGCCATAAATGTCTATCTTTATTCATTCATAGGATGTGAAGTATTTGTTGGGATCAGTCAATACACAGTCATTTCACACCACAGCCAAGGAGATATCATACTCAGAATACTGAAGTGTTAAGGACATTCACTTTAGAATTTGAGAACTATTTTGCATGTTACGTAATGCAAATAAACTGTACACTTCAGATTAAAGCAATGGTTCTTTAATTATGAGCAAGCATGATTGCCTCAGCACCAGGGACCCAGGTTCGATTCCCAGTTTGGGTCACAGCCTGTAGCAAGTTTGCACGTTCTTGGTGTCTGTATGGGTTTCCTCTGGATGCTCCAGTTTCCTCCTGCATTCTGTAAGATGTGCTGGTTAGGGTGCATTGAGGGCAAATTCAGCACAGCCAGTGTACCCAATCAGGTGCTGGAGTGTGGCAACTGGGGGAGATCACAGCAACTTCATTGCAGCATTAACTGTAAGCCTACTTGCAACATTAAAACATTAAGCTTGTACCTAGAAAATGCCCACCATTCAAGTCTACATTTGGTGCAAATTGTAGATATTTAATTAAACTTGCTCCCACGGGTCAGAAATTGTCCTCAACTAGATTAGATGCAGTTTTACTTATTTTCTACCTAAAAATGAGACCAACTTCTATCACAAACCAGGCCAATTGTGTATTTAGTGCAGAAAAATTAGGTGTCAGAAACTTGAAGCTACTTCTAATACTTATCTGATCAGATAAACTTCTAAACCCAAGAGGCAAATGCTAATTCTTAGTGGTTTGATAAGTTGTTAGGATTCCATGCCACAAGGTATTCATCCCCCACTGCTCCACCACCCCAAACTTACAGATCAAACTTCACCAAATTGACTAAAATCTTGGAAGATTCACATTGAATAAAACTGACGTTTATTCTCTAAATGTAGCAATCATGGACATCACTGGCTGGCCACGTTATTCATTAGAATACAGGTCTAAAAAAAAAAATCAGCCCATCCAAGTCCACAACCCACTGCCCACAACCCCACCGAAGCTCCATTCCCATGTATTTACCCTAGCCAGTCTCCCTGACATCCAGGGGCAATTTAGCATGACCAATCTTTGGACTGTGGGAGGAAACCTACACAGGCACAGGGAGAATGTGCAAACTCCACACACTGACCCAAGCCAGAAATTGAATCAGGTGCCCTGCTGCTGAAGCAGTAATGCTGTCCATATTATTGCCCACCCCAAATAAAACTAAATACAGCAAGATTCATAAAGCTTGATGAACACTGCTATCAGCACTCTCCTTAACTTTCACCCTAACATCGATATCCTACAGGTACTTTGGTCCACCTTGTAGTCTAACAAGGGGCATACACGCAATGGGTCAAGAGAGGGCTGCTCTTGGATTCCCCCCCCCAGAATATCCTAGTGCTTCACGTCATTAGTGTACGCTTGACCTGGACCATTTGATGGGCAACATGCCAGCTCAGTGACTATTGCTGTGCAGATACATGGATTTGGGCCTGTGGGAGTTTGTGCATTCTTCCTGTGCTTGCATGGGTTTTCTCTGGGTGCTCTGGTTTCCTCCCACATCCTAAAGATGTGCTCTTAGGGAGGATTTGTTTTGCCAATTAGCCTAAATTGTCTCAAATTTGGTTTTTAATCCATAGATCTATAAACAGACAGGGATCGCGGGTAGAGGTGGGAACATCGGGGTGGCAGCATGGGCTTGTTGGGCCGAAGGGCCTGTTTCCCGTGCTGTTTTGTTCTTTGTTGTTCTTTAATTTCTATCATCTTCAGCTCAGATTCAAAGCAAAGCATCAGCTCTATTCTCTCCCCACAGATGTTGTTCAGACCTGCTGAGATTTGCCAGCATTTTGTTTCTGCATTGTAGCCAGATTGTGATAAAAGCGCAAGCAAGTTGCAAGGAGGATACAAAGTCTGTGCAGAATAAAAAATGTGCAAAAATAAATTTGACAGCTTCTATTTCCCTTCTCTGCTGTGTACTCTATGGACAGTATGCTTTGTCTTGATAGACTTTTCACTGCATACTTTCTTGCACACTAACACGATAAATCAAAAAGACAGGATATGATCTGGAAGGTTCAAGCAGAGAGAATAGAAACAAGTTTAACAGGAAGATTCTGAAACACTACTGGGGGGGATCTAGGTGTCTTTGGATATTAGTTATACAAATTAGCATACAGATACAGCAGATAACATTCAATTTGCCTTCCTAGACATCTACTGCAAGGTGTAGAAAATATGGAACAGTCACTTGGCAGCACTGAAACTTGAGGATTGCTGGAAAAAATGACATACTGCCAAAACTTCTAGTCTTCCACTCATTGCCACATTTATACTAAGTATGGTTTCTTGTGCACTGTACAGACAAAATATACCATAAAGAGTGCAGAATGTACTGTCAGTCACAGCAAGGGTT
The DNA here is from genome assembly GCA_024679065.1 of Sphyrna mokarran. NCBI lineage: Eukaryota > Metazoa > Chordata > Chondrichthyes > Carcharhiniformes > Carcharhinidae > Sphyrna > Sphyrna mokarran. The sequence continues at coordinate 13,016,878 of JAGIQG010000033.1, forward strand.
CAGAGAAAGATCAAATTAATGCAAGGTAGGTCCATTCCAAAGTCTGACAGCAGCAGGAAAGAAGCTTTGAGTCAGTTGATACATGACCTCAAACTTCTGAATTTCTCCCCCTCCCCCCAAAGGAAGGTGGAAGAGAATGTCCATGGTGCACGGGTGATTCTTTCATTATGCTGGCTGCTTTACCCGAGACAGCAGGAAGTGTAGACAGGATCAATGGGGCTACATTCACGACATTTTGTAGTTCCCTGCAGTCTTGGGCACAGCAGGAGTCAAACTAAGCTGTGATGCACCATAGAAAGCATTCTTTCTGGTTGTATCTGTAAAAGTTGGAGTTGTAGCTGACGTGCCAAATTTTGTTTGTGTGTTCTTGGTGGGTTTTAACAATAGCGTAAGCATGGTCAGAGGCAAGAAAACCAAAGTCCCAAGACAAAAAGCTTCATCTGTGCTACAGTGGTCAGCACTAGTGACAGGTTTAATGCCTACCCTCAGGTAAGTGTGTTGAGTTTGCATGCTCTCCATGTCTGCACAGATTTCCTTCCACACTCCAAAGATGAAAGCTTGGTCGATATAGTCATGCTAAATTAACCCAATGTCAGGGGATTAGCTGGGTAAAATACATGGGAGGAGCCAGGCTGGGATTGTGGTCAGTGCAGATTTGATGGGTCAAATGGCCTCCTTCTGGATTCTATGTCTCCTCTTTGAAGCAATACAAAAAGTGGGAATGTGGTTTACAACTGTAAAGAGCAGTCAGTCAACACCCAGCCTCACTGAAAAGAGGGATATAGCTGCATGGGAGACTGTCCAAGGAAGGCTTGCCAGCCTGGAAAAGGAAGGGAAGGGAAGAATGATCAAAGCAGCTTGGGTCTCCACTTGGCTCTGAAGGACAAGGGGGTAATCCCCCCCCCCCCTTCTGAATCTTGCCAGATTTAGTCTGTTGGCATCTGTTTCCTCCCAGTCCGAGAGACATGCTGGTTAGTTGCATTGGCCAAGTTCTGTCTTGCATACTAGCTACCTTCTTGGTGTAGGGGCAGCAAAGCTGCCTCTCCGTGCCAGAGAGGAGAGTTCAATTCCCGGCTTGGGTCACTGTAATCTGCACTTTCTCCCCGTGTCTGTGTACAGGGCCAGTGTGGCAACTAGGGGATTGTCACAGCAACTTCATTGCTGTATTAATGCAGGCCTTACTTGCCAGACCAAAATAAACTCGAACCCAAAAATCCCAGAGTGGCAAAGAGCCACAAATCAAATTTGCCACAACATCACAAACTGTACCCCCTCCTAGCCCAGAATGGAAACAGCCAATGGGCACCATTAAACAACAACTTGCCTTTCACCCAAAACTGAAAAGTGGTTCATTTTGGAGCGCACAAGTATTGAAATGAACAGTTCAAATAGCTGTTACGACTTGCAAGTCATTTTATGGAAGCTCTGATCCAAAAATAGCAGTTTTTGGCAGTGTTGTTTAAATCTCCTGTGAATCATCTACACCAGTCTTATTCTGCTTGATAAGCAGGCAACCCAATTGCAGCCAAGTTTACAGGCACATTAGATATAGCCATGTATGGATATGTCGGTTGTACAAGGAGGTTGGGTAGATAAGGCTTAAAGAGCCCAAAATTACCCGTTATGGTAATAATGGCGTCAAAAGCAGGACCTCAAGCATTAGCTTTGTTGTGAAAGCAAGGGAGACAAGTCTTCCGTTTACTGCATTTTCTGGGGCAACGGAAGAGATGCAAGGGACATTCAGCATTGGAGATTCTAACTGTTAAGTAGCAGCACAGAATAAAGCCATTTGATTTCTTACATTTCTTTTCCTAATTGAGATGTTAGCTACTAGCTCAGCAACAAACAAGCAAGGAATCATTGAATTCCTACAGGTGCAGGAGGCTATTTGGCCCAAAGGCCACATTTAGCCTGCTAATCCCCCTGACTCAAGGGTCAACTTAGCATGGTGAAACTAACCTGCACATCACTTGACTGTGGGAGGAAGTCTGGGAAAAAACATGCAGACAATCCCATCCTATCCTTGTAACCCCATTTACCCTGCTCATCCCCTCACACAAAGATAACATAGCATAGCCAATCGACTGAACCCACATCTCAAATCATAGAATCCTTACAGTGAAGACGACCATTCAGCCCATCAAGTCTACACTGACAATTCCACCCAGATCCTGTCCCCATAACCCCATCCATTTACCCTAGCTACTCTCCCTGACACTACAGGCAATTTAGCATGGCCAATTCACCTAACCTGCACATCTTCAGACTGTGGGAGGAAACCCACGTAGGCAGATTCCAGTGACCCAAGCCAGGAGTTGAACCCTGGTGCCGTGAGGCAGCAGTGCTAACCACAGTGCTGCCCCTACACCAAGAGGGGGGTAGCTTGCATGCAAAACAGCACTGCACTCGGTCAAAATGTCAAGAGGCTCTATAGCAACGAGAGTGAGCTCACCTTCGGAATGCACCTTCCACTCCTTTAAAGTGCTCAGCTGACCTTGTTTCCTGCAGCATGTGATTCAATCCAGCTATTGAAGTGGAAACTTACTGCAGCAAAGATACAACAACCTCAAATCCAAACCCTCCCTTCCATCAATTTAAACAGACCAGGGATCAGAGCTTATCAAGAGCGGGGGTGGGGGTGGTGAGAAACTTGGTCACGAATGAGAATGTGCCAGTTGGTTGGTAAATTTAGAATCTTCAGATGGAAGCCCTTTGGAAATATTTTCTAACAGATAAAACTGCCAGTTCCACAAACAAAGTTAAGCAACAATTAAAAAACATAAGTCACAAAAGCTTCGCATAAAGAAGTAGGTTTTTTAAAAAAAAAATCAGAAACCTGCTGTCTCGGCAAAGCGGTCAGCATAATTAAGGATTCCACCTCCTCCCCACATACACCCCAGACATTCCCTGTTCCATCATCTGCCTTCAGGAAAGAGTCTGTGGTCACGCACCTACTAACTCAAGAACATCTTCCCTGCTGCCAGACTTCAATGGACCTACCTTGCATTAATTTGATCTTTCCCTACACCCTATGACTAACTCATTCTGCACCTACTCCTTTCCCCCTCTCCTATATATAGCATAACTACTTTTCACTTTGTCCCAATAAATCAAATCCTTACCATACAGACTCGCCAGCCCAAGCATGCACCAACAATACCACCCAGATCGATCCCCACATTTACCCTGCTAGCCCATGATACTAAGGGGCCATTTAACACGGCCAACCAACCTAACCCAGTTTTTGATTGAGGGGAAACCCCACTCAGACATGGGGAAAATGTGTAGACTCCACACAAGGCCAGAATTGAATCTGGGTCCCTGGAACCATGAGGCATCAGCGCCAGCTAAAGCAGCAGCTTATGAAAATAAAGTGGGAGGTTTGAGAATGGAATCGTGCAAGTTTGGGGCCTAGGCAGCTACAAACAAAGAATAGCAGCACAGTGAATGGCACTGCTGCCTCAGTGCAGGAGATCCAGGTTCGATTCCAGCATCAGGTAAGTGTGTGGAGTATGCACATTCTCCCATCTCTGCATGGGTTTCCTCAGTCTGAAAGATATGTTAGGTGGACTGACCATGCTAAACTGCCCCTTAAGAGGGTAAATATGTAGTGTTACATGGATAGGACTTGGGTGGGGGAGGTTGGAGATGGCTTAAAATTGTGGTGGGCTGTGGTGCTGGAGGAAGAGCACAAGAACAAGCATGAAACAGCTGAGGGGCCACGTTAGTTGGATTGGCCATGTCAAATTGCTCCTTAGTCAGGGGTGGGGAGGGGGAACTATCTAGGGTAAATGCATGGGGATAGGACCCGAATAGCCTCTTTCTGCACTGTAGGGATTCAGGAGAGATAGAAATTTCAAGAGACTGGAGGTAGTGTCTGACAAAAGAACCAAAAAAACAGATTTGGAGCACGGGAACGTGAACAAGGGCAGATTGTGGACACAAGTGCTGTTCGATTACATGCTGTGTTTTCATCAAGAATGAGGATTTGAAAAAAAGGTTTCAAAGTGAACACTTCAAAGTCTCCAGGGAACCACATTCTGAAGTGGCACACAGGCCACAAAAATTTCTATTATTGTCACATAGTTACAAGTATTGTTTTTGGTGTGCTATACAGCATACTGTTCATGGAGAAGGAGAGCACAGTATGTAGTGTTACAGTCATAGCTAGGGTATAGAGAAAGATGAACTCGGTGAGGTAGGTCCATTCAAAAGTCTGACGGCAGGAGGGAAGAAGCTGTTTGAGTTGGTTGATTTGATTTATTATTGTCACATGTATTAACAGTGAAGAGTATTATTTGTGCGCTTATACAAAGCCTACCGTACATATAGGGAAGGAGAGGGAGCAGAATGTAGAGTTTCACTCATAACTAGGGTGTCAGGGTTAGAATGCTCATTAAAACTAACATTTCATTTCCACGATATTGGTACATCAGAATTAATTTCCATGCAATGATTCCAGAATCTGATGTTAGTGTGTCATCCAGGATACAGGCGTGGTTTTACAGGTCATTTCAGCAGGTCCACTATTCCAAAAATCAAAATGCTTCTAGGTCATTTGGCCCATTGAGTCAGCACCAGCAATCCCACCCAGGTCCTATCCCTATAACTCCACCTTGCTAATCTTTCCTTCAAGATGCAATTTAGCAGCATGTTTACTGTGGAAAAATCCCCTAGTTGCCACATTTCAGCACCTGTTTGGGTACAACCAAGGGGCAAATTTGCAAGGCCAATGCCCTAACCAGCACGTCTTTGGACTGTGGGAGGAAACTGGAGCACTTAGAGGAAACCCGGATAAACACAGAATGATCAAACTCTGCACAATCACCCAAGCTAGGAACTGAACCCAGGATCCCTGACATTGAGGGGCAACAATGCTAACCACTTCTGCTGCCCACAAGTGGGTTACTTGTTACAGATGCAGTCAGATCAAACTCCCCCAGAAAACAGCTCCACACGCTCCCAGATATTACACCTCAATTTGTCTGGCCAAATACATCCTGCTGTTAACAGTTGTGCTCCCAGTTATTCAGCATCCTTATTCTCACTGCTCATTTAAGCACAGACTCCAGACAACTTTGTCTCAACTGCAAAGGTGGCACAGCGGTTAGCACTGCTGTCTCACAGCAGTTCATCTCATAGGTTCGATTCCCAGCTTGGGTCACTGTGCAGAGTCTGCACTTGTTAATTCTTTCCTCCTCCCTCCCCCCAGCACACAGACAAAAAGGACAGCGTGGACAAGTTGAGCCAAAGGGCCCCATTTCCGTGCTGTAAACCTGACTCCAAAACTGAAAGATGTGCAGGTTAGGTGCATTGGCCATGCTAAGTTCTGTGTACTCGAACAGGGCCTGGAGTGTGGCCACGAGGAGATTGTCACAGCAACTTCACTGCAGCATTAATGTAAGCCTACTTGTAAGACCAAAACTTTTACAGCTAGTGCTGACCTAAGTGGTAAATAATTTGCACTGCTTACTGGACTAAGTAAACTTTAAAATGTTTGCCCAGCATTTTCTAGTTTCAAAGGTCAAATATTAATAGGACAGTTCTGAACAACACTTCAACAATTTTGGCTTTCTGGATCATTAGTTTGGACAGAAGTTTCTCCAACATCCTGCTCTGGGAAGTGTCATAAGGTGCCATAGATACAAGGAGAGAGAGAGAGGGGGAAGTTGAGATTTGCAGAGGATGCAGACCAGTGGTGGGTGCCTGGAATGTGCTGCCAGAAATGGTAAAAGCAGACACAGTAATAGTTAAGAGGCATTTATCTGGATGAGTATGTGAATAAGGAGGGAATAGGTGTTTAAGTTTACTTAGAGCATTATAGTTGCCAGGCTTGGAGAGCAAAAGGGACTGTTCCTGTGCTGTAAAGTTTGTATCACAAGGATTACATTAACATTACAAAAAAGTTACTATGAAATTCCCCCAGTCACCACAGTTTTGGTTTCCCCCCATCCCCAGTTCAGATCCATGCACTTAACCAGCACGTCTTTCAGATTGAAAGGATATAAACACCTGGAAGAAACCCATGCAGACATGGGGAGAATGTGTGCAGAGTCTGCACACAGTGACCCACACCGGGAATCAAACCTGGGTCCCTGACAGTGAGGCAGCAGTGCTAACCACTGCGCCGCAGAATTGTACACAGGACATTCTGAAAATGAAGTCTCGGCACTTACAAGTCGTTGCAGCTTCTAAGTTCCAAGGCCAGAAGCAATGGGTTTTAAGCAGAGTGTTGGCCATAACTAATGCCCCAGTAGCCAGGACAAATCAATTGTATATTGGGTGCACTGAGCTGAGCTTGATTAGCATATCCAAATCTACCCAACTATCACAGTCTTGACTCAGGGGTGACAATATCCATGGGTCAGAGCTGGAAATCCATATTATAGATCATTAAGAGGCCATTGTATGACATCTTGAGTATTAATGCCAATGCAAAAATATACAATTGTTGCAGAAACTCTAGGAGCAGCAGGAGGCCAGTAATTCAAACATCATCCAACTCAATGTGATGGAAGAGGTCATTCAGCTCTTTGAGCCTGCTCCACCATTCATTACAATCATCCAACTCAGCCTGATGGAGGCCATTTGGTTCTTCAAGCCTGCTTCACCATTCAATGAACATGCCTGATCAAATAGACCAATTTTATGGAATCTCCCGAATCAACATGTACTTGGAACTGTATATTTCAGTAACTTTAAACTTTTCTTTCCAGATACTTGGATGTTAGAGTTCTACCAACCTGCTGGAAAACTTAAGACATCTGACCAATCTCAGGCTAGTTATGGGGGAGGGAATCCTCACATTTCCAGGAACCTGTACATACTGGAGCAGAGAGACCAAACAAAGCTAAGGAAATGGAATGAGGCTTCCTCCAGTCTCAAGGAGCTTCTATCTCAGGGAACAAGCAACTGGTGTCAAGTAGTTGATGATGGGACAAAACTGGGAGTATACAATCTTGTCTCCAACTCATTTTCAGTAAGGACACTGTGCACCTCAGCAACAAGCACAGGTCAGTAAACCTCGGGGTAAAGATCATCAATAGCCTTTTGAACAGGAGAAGAATACAAAGGAAATACAGCAAGATCATTCTTAAATAGATCGTTGACCTGCTCCTTAATAGATGCCCATACTCCACTCCCCCAAACTTCTGAATAGTGACACCATGGTGCAGTGGTTAGCACTGTTGCCTCACAGCAACCTGGATTCAATTCCAGCCTTGGCCAACTCAGTACGCAGACTGCATGTTCTCCCCATGTTTGGGTGGGTTTCCTCTGGGTGCTCCGGTTTCCTCTCAAGCCAGAAGGTTAGGTGGATTAGCTAGGGTAAACTGCTCCCCAAGCGTCCAAAGATGTACAGCTCAGGGGATTAGCATGGTAAAGATGTGGTTATGAGGATAGGGCCTGGGTAAGAGTGGGTGCAGACTCAATGGGGTGAATGATCTCCTTAGTGAGGGAGTCTACAATTAGATGCAGACCAGCCTCCCATCCATTGACTGTCTACACTTTCCGCTGCCTCAGCAAAGTAGCCAATGTAAATCAAGGACCCCACACACCCCAGATATACTGTCCATCGGGAAAAGATACAAAATCTGAGATCACTTACCAACCGATTCAGGAACAGCTTCTTCCCTGCTGCTGCAAGACTTGAATGGACCTTCCTCATAAGTTGATCTTTCTCTACACCCCAACTATGACAAATACTACATTCTGCACTCCTTTCCTTCTCTAAGAAAGGATGTTTTGCCTATATAGTGCACAAGAAACAACACTTTTCACTGTGTACTAACATACGTGACAATAATATGTCACATCAAAGACTGATCCAATGCTGGACACAATCTTTTGTAAAAGCAATAACAGAGTTAAAGGGAAATCTTCACCTCAACCCCCTTTTGATTTAGTCAGATTGCAATTTTAAAAAAAAAAAACCAGTCCTCCCAGCAACCGGTGCAGACTCCCAGACCAGGGACTGCTAAATGACTGATCAAGGCATTTTAGGCAGCAGAACATAATCGCATGATGAATTGTTTCCTGTTGGTACAAGCAAGACTGGAATCTTTCCAGGACTGAAACGGCCCAGGATACAAGCGGACTTCTGGAATTTCGCAATCCAGTCCAGCAAAAAGACACACGTTTGTCACCCGAACCTCACGGAAGGAGAAAAAACGTCATCTCTCCTGTGCCCAAGTTAAATTTCTGTCTTTTACAGCACAATGTGAAACAAAAATCTCTCCAAGTCTAAGAGAAGATGGCTACATACACTTACAGGTCTCCCTAACCCAGTGGCCCTGGGAGATGGCTTTTGTTGCCAAGACGAGCTCTCAGCTTAGTGCACTCACTGGAAACTTACACTCAGTTTAGTGTCACAAGTAGGCTTACATTAACACTGCAATGAAGTTACCGCAGAAGTTTGAATCACACATCCATTCATGAACATGGAATGTAGTGCAGCCGAGGCACCCAACCAGCACATCTTTTAGACTGTGGGTGGAAGCCAGAGCACCTGGAGGAAACCCATACAGGCATGGGGAGAATGTGCAGACTTTGCTCAATGACTCAAGCCAGGAATCAAACTCAGGTCCCTGGTGTTGCAGTAACCACTGTGCCACACCAAGTTATGACCAAATGCTCAAATTCTGAGCACAATAGGATAATCAGCATCCTTTGGGACACAGGAATGGTTACAGCACAAGAGGCCACTCAGCCCATCATGTCTGTGCTGGCTCACTGTAGTAATTCACCCAGACTCACTCCACCTTTGCACCCCCAACTCAAACACCAGGATTAAATTTTCCATCCATACAACAGGCATTCCAGAATTTAGGCATCAAAAGGGGACATTCCTCACATACCTTTTGTTAATTGCCTTAAAAATCAAAGATATTCCACACAGGAGTCATACTGGACTCAATGTTAGTTTATTACTGTCACAAGGAGGCTTGCATAACAGTGAAATTACTGTGAAAATCCCCTAGCTGTTACACTCTGGTGTCTGTTTGGGTACACCGAGGGAGAATTTAGCACGGCCAATGCACCCTAACCAGCAAGTCTTTCAGACTGTGGAAAGAAACCAGAGCACCTGGAGGAAACCCTTGCAGATACGAGGAGAATGTGCAGGCTCCAGTGACCCAAGCTGGGAATCACATTCTGGTCCCTGGTGCTGAGAGACAGCAAGACTGAACACTCTGTCCACACACGCTGCAAAAACATGATTTTTTTCCCCCCCCCAATTCAGTTCCCATAGAATCCCTACTGTGCAGAAAGTAGACATTTGGCCCATTGAGTTTGGACTGACTCAAAAAGAGCATCCCAACCTCTCTGCACATTTAGCGCAGCCAATCTAACCTGCACACCTTCTGGACACTAGGGGGGGCCATTTAGCATGGTCAATCCACCTAACTGTGCACTCCAACCCTCAGATCTCTCCATCAATGGGAACAGTTTCTTCCTATTGTTTTAATCTTGCTGTGTATAACTGGACTAATCAAAATTTACCTGCATGCTCTCCCACATCTTTCCCCAAAGTGTGGCACTCAAATATTCCAGAAGCTTGACCAGTCTTCTCTACAACCTACTGCCTTACTTGTAAACTTTATGCTCTGCTGTAATAACCAAGCTTTCAACAGGACAGGCTGATATACACCCAAGTCTGAGTGCAGACTTGGGCCATTGAGCCTGCACTGACTGTCCAATGGAGAACCTTGCACATGTCCCATCCCTGTACTCCAACCTCAGCAATTCCCCCTATCCTATTTTGGGACACTTGACCTTGGTCAACTCACCTAACCTGCACCTTGGGAGTGGGAGGCTGGAGCACACCTAGACACAATGTGTAGACTCCCTCACTCCTGTACTGTTTATTTTCTGACAGTCACTCCCTTCCCCAACCCCACCTCCACCCCCCCCCCCCCCCCCAACCAAAATGATTCACTGCATTCAACTTGTCCATCTATTGGGTCTTTGAAGTTCTGCATTATCCTCCCCTTGGCTCACGTTGCTTTCAAGTTTTGTATTGTCCGCAAGATTGAAACTGTGCCTGGTATACCAAGGTCTAGGTCACTAATGTACAATCAGAAAAGAAAGGATGCTATTACTTCTCTACAAATACTCATCCAGCCAAAAACATCAGTTTATGTTCAACTAATTCTGTACCTTGCCACCATCCCACTTCTGTAACCTTGTTGTCACATCATGCAAAATGTATTAAATCCCTTTCGGGAAGTCCACGTACATCACATCAATCCTTTTATCTCAGCTCCAGCAAGTTAAACATCTTTTCCTTCAATCCATGCCGACTTTTCAGCTGGTACAGTAGTTAGCACTGCTGCCTCAGAACACCAAGGTCTCAGGTTCAATTCCAGCCTCAGGTTCACTGCCTGCATGGAGTTTGCACATTCTCCCCATGTCTGCGTGGGTTTCCTCCCACACTCAAGATGTAGGGGTTAGGTGGATTGGCCATGCTAAATTGCCCCTTGTGTTGCGGGGGGAATTAGCAGGGTAAATGTGTGGGGCAACAGCAATAGGGCCTGGCTGGGATTGCAGTTGGTACACAGACTCGATGGGCCAAATGGCCTATAGAATACTATGATTTTCCTTAATTAACCCACATTTGCCCAAAAGACTTATTGCCCCAAATTCTCATTTCTGGAAACTTTCCCATAACATTAAACAGACTGGCCTGTTGTTTTTGAAAAAGGTTAGTTACAAATAGGCTTACATTAACACTGCAATGAAGTTAGTGTGAAAATCCCCTGGTCGCCACACTCCAGCACCTGTTTGGTTACATGGAGAATTTAGCACGGTCAGTGCACATAACCAGCACGTCTTTTGAACTGTGGGGGGAAACTGGAGCACCCAGAGGAAACCCATGCGCACAGGGAGAGGGTGCAGACAGCGACCCAAGCCAGGAATTGAAGCCAGGTCTCTGGCTCTACGAAGTAGTGGTGCTAACTATTGTGCTGCCACAAGCAACACCTCCTGCACCCTAGTCCAAAGAGGATTTGAAAATATAGCTGGTGTCTCTGCAAATTTTCACACTCAATATCCCTAAGGATGAATCAGTCTTGGGGTCTATCCCACTTTAAGTACAGTCTGTCCAATATCTCCTCAATTATAAACCTATACACAAGTGTTCAGAATAGATCTTGGCCAGTACTGCATCTTGTCCCATGTCAGAGACAGATGCAAAGTATTCATCTAATACATCAGCTATATTCTCTCCCTTCCATGCACAAATCTCCTACTCAGTGCTGAATCAGCCCCCTCACTAACTATAAAAGTTCTCAAGTTGTATTGTTCATCTGAGTTCTTATTTGTTAGCACAGTGGTTAGCACTGCTACCTCAGCACCAGGTTCAATTCTGGCTTTGGGTGACTGTGTAGAGTTTGCATGTTCTCTACATGTCTGTGTGGGTTTCCTCTGGGTGCTCCAGTTTCCTCCAAGGATGTGCTGGTTAGGTACATTGACCATGCTAAATTGACCCATAAGGTCAGGGGGATCAGGAGGTTAACTACATGGGGTTACAGGGATAGGGCACGGGTGGGGCAGTTGTCAGTGCAGATTTGATAGGCCAAATGGCGTCGTTCTGAACTGTAGGTATTCAATGATATTTTACAGCTTCATTTAAATCTTGCATCCAGGGAGCCCCTAATTTCTTTGTCCCGTCTTCCCACTGAAAAATACCTTGCTTGTGCTTGAATGCACCCATCTCAGAGCACAGCCCATAGTTCAGGGACCATTCTGCCCATTAAATGACTCCAACAACTCTGTTCCAGATCAATTCTTACCCCACTCAAGTTGGCTTCCTCCATCCTAGATGGAACTTTTATTCTGCAACATTCCTTTATCATTCCCAGCCAACCTAAACCTCATGATTATCTTTCAAAATATAAATTTGGAGTGGGGGTGGGGGGAGATTAGCCATGGTGAACACACAGGGAAGAGGGGCTGCTAAAAGAGACAGTGTCAGAGTTGGTGCGCACAGACCAAATGGCTGTATTGTAGGGATTCTATGATTAGCAATCCATATCATTCACAAGAACCAGGCCTGTGTCTTTGTTGGCCTGGAAACACTGCAGTAGAAAACTCAAGGAACTTCTGTTTTGCCTGCCCCCCCACCCCACCCCATACCCCCTTCAAACATTGACAACTAAAAATATCACCTAGTCTGTAGTCAGCAAATTCAAGTTCCTCATTATAACTTTTTGTTCAAAGTTTATTTATTAGCATCACAATTAAGTTTTACATTAACACTGCAATGAAAATCTCCAGTCGCTGCACTCCGGCACCTGTTCGGGTACACCGAGGGAGAGCGTCGCACAGCCATTGCAGCCAACCAACACGTCTTTCAGACTGTGGGAGGAAACCCCATGCAGACACAGAACGTCTGTGAGCAGTAGGCACAGTGATTCAAGCTGGAATTGAACCCTGGTTACTGACGCTGAGACAGCTGTGCTAATCCCTGGCACCCTCACTTCCCTGCCTAGTGTTCCAAAGTTAGAACGTGCAATTTGTTTATTCCTCTTGCACATCTAACACTGCTGCCTCATAACGCCAAGGAGCCAGGTTCAATTCCCGGCTTGGATCTCTGCACGTACTGTGTCTACATGGGTTTCCTCCAAAGACGTGCTGGTTAGGTGCACTGGCTGTGCTAAATTCTCCCCTCAGCGTACCTGAACAGGCACCAGAATGTGGCAACTAGGAGATTATTTTAAGCTCTATTGTAGTGTTAATGTGAACCTGAAATTATACAGGCTTATGGTGTGTGGCTGGAAAAGACTTTTATAATCTGCCACAGTTGTATCTCCAGAATATAGTGGAGAATTTCAAGTCATCATTCCTTGCCTCCTCCAGCACACCTTCCCACAAAGACACCGTCCCCATTTCAGTTGCAGTCTAACTTCTGACTAGGTGCGTTTTGCCACAGGACTGGCTTCGGTTCGCCCAAGGAACTGAAGCCACTACCTCAAATCACATACACACTGGTCCTCCTCGCTTTTCTTGCTAGTGTGCCTCAGATTACCTCCTAGATGTCTGACAGAGCTTAGCTAAAGCTGCTATCATTTCAGTGCATGTTGGAGATTCACGTTTAAACTTGGGTTACTAACTCCAGTGAGGCCTTCTGAGAAGGGGGAAAAGAGGATAGTAAGGGAAGCATTTTTAAGTGCGTATGTTACAGAGCCATCTGTAGAGGCAGTCACTAAAAGAGGTCCCCTAGGGAACAAGTCTGGCTGTTTGCTAATGAAATTCCATTGGATTGTGTTCTTCTCAATATTTCTGATACATTGCAGCTGTACTTCCAGGAGTTTATAAACTCTTTGCGGAATATTCTCTCCTAGGCTCAAGGGGAATCGTCCATACCTACCCTGGGAACAGCGTACAGAGAGGATGCACTATTACTGTCCTAGAACCTGCATGTGGGGTTTCACACATCTTTGGAAGAGAAAATAGACAGGGATCAGTGACATAGGAGCCCCCACCGCATCTATAGACGGTTGGAGGAAACTGGAGCACCTGGATGACATTTTTGAAAAGTGGAGGCAGATACAATTGGCTTCAGTTTACACAAGGAGAAAGTCACAGAGTCCCCAGGACATGCAGGGGGAAGTTGCTTGATGTCCTCCAACAATTTCTGTTCTTGCTAATAGCTTACAGGAGTAGGCCAGACATAAATCAAACTTTCTGCAATTGAAATTAATTGAGTAGGCCCCAAGAGTGCAGAAGGAGACCATTCAGCCCACCCAGTCTGCACCAACCACAATTCCATCCAGGCCCTATCCCGACAATTCCCATGCATTTACCCTAGCTAGTATTCTGCCACTAAGAGGCAATTTAGTACAGCCAATCCACCTAACCCACATACCTTTGTAAGAGAAACTAGACGGGGATAAGTAACATAGGAGATCCCTCCACATCTTTGGATTGTGGGAGGAAATGTGAGCACCTGGATAAAACCCACACAGAAATGAGAAGGATGTGCAGACTGCACACAGACGATGATCTGAGCTGAGAATCAACCCCAGGTCCCTGGTGCTGTGAAGTGGCAGTGCCAGTCACTGACATTTGGCATTGCAAATATGCATAAAGTTTCAGAAACTGTTACAAACATTGTACAAGTTGGCCAGTTGCTTTGTACCAGAGCACTTGGAATGGGGCAACAATGCAAGCTTGACTACCCCTAGTTAAGTTTATTAGCATCACAAATAAGCTTACAATAACAGTGCAATGAAGTTAGTGAAAATTCCCTAGTCACCATTGCACTGCTACCTCACAGTACCAGTGACCCAGGTTCGATCTCCGGTTTGGGTCACTGTCAGTGCAGAGTCTGCACGTTCTCTCTGGGTCTGTGGGTTTCCTCCCACAGCCCAAAAACAACATGCTGGTTAGGTCCATTTATCATGCTAAATTCTTCAGTGTGGCAGTTAGGGGATTTTCACAGTAACTTCATTAACACTGCAAAGCAAGTCTACTTGTGAAGAACAAGCAAACAGAGGAAGAATTTAGCATGGCCAGTGTACCTAACCAGCACGTCATTTGGACCGTGGGATGAAACCCACACAGACATGGGGAGAATGTGCAGACACCAGTGACCCAAGCAAGGAACTGAACCACAGTCCTTGGTGCCATGAGGCAGCAGTATTTAACCACTGGCCTACATAATGGGACAAGAGATTTCACCACCCCACCACAAATTCCTGTCCCTCTACAAGGGAAAGTTGTTTAAAGATTTTGATCTAGATGTAGCTTCTACTCAAATGGTTAAGTCATTATTTGGATAATTCACACATCCAGTTGCCAACTAATTGGGATAGACATTAGGGACAGGCTGGAGATGCAAAGTTTTTTTTGTTTAAAATAAAGCTTCCGTCTTTTAAATTGCATTAACTAGAATCAAATGGGAGGATTTAAAAAGCAACAATACAAAAAACAAACAGAATAAAAGCACACAGTGGTTAGCACTACTGCCCCACAGCACCAGGTTCGATTCCCAACTTGGGTCACTGTGTTGAGTCCGCACATTCTCCCCATGTCAGGGTGGGTTTCTCCCAGGTGCTCCAGTTTCTCCCCTACACACTCCGAAAGATGTGCTGATTAAGTGCATTGAAGGACAATTTAGCATGGCCACCGTACCCAAAAAGGTGCCAGAATGTGGCAACTAAGGGATTTTCATGCAACTTCATTGCAGCGTTAACGCAAGCCTAATTGAGGCACTAAAACTTTGAGGGTTGATAACCACTAAGCAAAATTCAAGAAAAGCACACATGAAAAGAGGGGGAAAGATATCTTTTCTTGCAGAGCAAATAACTTTGGGGTGGGAGCAAGACTCACGAGAGAGAATTGGAACGGAGGGGGCAAGGAGAGAGATGGGATGATTAAAAAGAGCAAGAAAGCAGGGCTAACTGGATAACTTTCAGGGCTAGCACGAGCATAATGGGCCGAATGGGCTCCTCTTGGGCTGCATTATTCTATGCATGGGGGGGGGGGGGGGGGGGAGAGAAGAAAATTGGCTTCATTCTGCCCCTTGTCCTTGTAACTATTTCTCTTCCTTTCAACCCCATCCCCCAGAGGCAAGGAATTATGACTTTAAATTCCGATCATATTCTGGAGATGCAACTGGCAGATTAGAAGATTTTGTCTCTTCCAGCCACACACAAACCGCGAGCTGCGAAAATAGACTGTCTTGTGTGTCGATCCAAGATACTTTAAGACAAGTTACTGCACTTTTTGGTGCGGCCGCTGGCTTAACTGGAGGCAGATAACTCCCATCCATTGATTTGTCCCCATGTTTAGAAAAGTGGCATTTTGCAGCTAGGAGACAGACTGCTTTGGCCCGGTTTTCTTTTTTTGGGAAAAAAGGAATCACGCTTCTGCAGCACTTCCTAAACAGAGACTTAGACAACAAGCATTGCAACCGGCGGAATATATTCTAGCGAGTTGTTAAATATCCTTTGTGGACCCCCTCACATCTGGGCTGCAAGAATCACTTGTCTCTCCAAGACACAGCTCCTGAGAATCCAGCACAGAGAAAGTGCTGGTCCCCTCTTTAAAAGAGAGATTTATCCCCAAGAACAAAATGATTCAGAGCAGGAGCAAACTCGCGGTGTAGGGGACAGAGAGAGGACGTGAACAGAACATGTAGTTTAACTGCCCCCATCGCTATGTGTTTGAATAGAAGTCGCAGCTTTAGTTAGTACCTGCAAGTCACAGACTCAACTGCACATCCTTTAACTGGCCACATCCTTCCCTCCAGATTAATAAAAAATCCAAACACCTTCCCTATAAAATTAGGTAATAAAAATACTTTTTAAACAGCGCTGGGATTGGAATCTAACCCCAACAGCGTTGGGGGTTGGAATCTAACTGGAGTTTCCTAGTAAGTAGAACTTAAAAATGAGGATTCTCCTCCACTTCCAAAATACATACACACACTTAATAAAGACTTTTAAAACAGGGTTAAAATGGTACTTGGAATCTTCGAGAAAGTGGAAATCCCCAAAAACTGAACTTTAGGAGGAGTCACCCACCTCTCTCAACATAGTTTTTTTTTTATTAATAGATAGTTAACCGGGGAGTTAACAGACCACATTCCCCCCAGTCAAATTTAAAGATATTGAAAAACAGCTTGCCAAATAAACAGGTCAAAATATAACAAAAAAAATAGGCTTTGAAAGCAGAGTTAATGGGAGTCTCCTAGACAGTGGAACTTTACAAGAACTGTTACAGGATTAACCCCTCCTAACACACACCAACTACTACTTACACAATTCCAGTAGATAGAGAGTCTGAGAACAAATATCTAAGTCATCTAAAGTTTCCCAAGCTGGAATATTGCATTTTTTTTTAAAAAACCAACACTGCCAGAGAGAATGTAACAAGCGCTGAAATCAGCAAGAGGTCCCCCCCTCTCTCTGAAATGTATCCAGCTCCTCTTTAATTCTTACCTCTTCTTCGTTATTGTTGTTATTGGGCTCATCACTTTTCGTACTCATGGTTCAAGCTCCCTCCTCTTGCTGGGGGGAGGGGGTGAAGGGGAGGGGGGGTTGGGATTGTTTGCCTCTGTTGTCGTTTGCCCCTCCAAGCAGGCGAGAGTAGTGGTGATGGTAGTAGGAACAGCTCCTTCTCCGAGGGAACTGAAGTCTTTCCCTCCCTCTCTCTCTCTCTCCCTCCTTCCTTCCTTCTCCTCCTCCGGGTGGCGAGAGTCAGATATGGTGCCCAAGAGAAGAACGAGAGGTGACAAGTCCTGGTGTAGGTTAGTGCTGGAGTTTTTGTTTTGCAAAAGGGTGCTGAGAGAAAAAGGGTGGAATTTATATTGTCCCTTAACACAAAAAATCAACACCATACAAAATAAAGAAAAAAAATTTTTTTTTTTTAAAAAAAAAGAGGGGGGCGACGCAAATTAAAAGGAGGGCTGGAAGTGTTGGGAGTGCATTGGAGGTGCGCGGTGTAGATTGGAGAGGGGAGAAGTGGCTACTTTATTTTCTCCGGAGCCTGGTTTTCTTTAACACACGTCAATCTGGTTCACGTGTTCCTCAGATTAAAAGGGAAAAACAAAAAGGCGGGGGGGGTGGTGGTTAAAGAGGCTGGTGAACTGCCTCGGACAAGGTGTGTGTGTGTGGGGTGGGGCGGAGGTGGGGAGGAGGGGTGAGGCAATCAAGTCTGATCCCAGCAAAGCTCCGGTCCAATTTGATGGTGATTTGGGACACAGAGCAGGATCTGAAATATAACAATGTACTCCAGCTGGCAGGCAATCCAAAATCTCCTGCGTCATGGTCTCCATTGGAAACCTCAGCTCCAATCAGCTTCCTCTCTCCCCTTCTCTCTCAATTAAAAAAAAAGTTAACTTTGATGTGCTTTCAGACTGAACTTTCTTCCCCCCCCCCCCCCCCCCCATTCAATCTTTCTCATATAGACCCAGCCAGGCAGCTAATTTTTTTTTTTGCAGAGATTGTGTCTCCGGTTGAGGAATGGGGGAGGTTTAACTCTTTGGGCGCCTCTCTTATCTGTTCCTTTCTATTAGTGTGGCAGATAGGCTGACATTGTGATGAAGTTGCTATGATGGAGGTTGCTGTGAAAATCTCCTGGTGGCACAGTGGTTACCACAGCACCAGGGACCCGGGTTCGATTCAGGGATCGGGTCACTGAGTTTGCACATCCTCCCCGTGTCTGCGTGGGTTTCCTCCAGGTATGGGCAGAGATTGAACAATTTGGGCTTACGCTATAGGATGGCACAATGGTTAGCACAGCAGCAGGCACCCGGATTCGATTCTGAGTTTGGGTCAGTGTGTGTGGAGTTTGCACATCCTCCCCGTGTCTGCGTGGGTTTCCCCCGGGTACAAGAAGAGATTGAACAATTTGGGCTTATACTATAGGATGGCATAATGGTTAGCACAGCAGCAGGGACTTGGATTCGATTCTGAGTTTGGGTCAGTGTGTGTGGAGTTTGCACATCCTCCCCGTGTCTGCATGGGTTTCCTCTGGGTACAAGAGATTGAACAGTTTAGGCTTATACTATAGGGTGGCACAATAGTTAGCACAGCAGCAGGGATCCGGATTCGATTCCCATCTTGTGTCACCGTCTGTGCAGTGTCTGCACGTTCTCCTGTATCTGCATGAGTTTCCTCCGCGTGCTCCGGTTTCCTCCCACTGTCTGGTTAGGTGCGTTGACCAGGCTAAATTCTCCCACAGTGTAACCCGAACAGATGCTGGAGTTCGGGGGATTTTCACAATAACTTCATTGCCGAATTAACGTAAGCCCACTTGACTAGTAAATAAACTTTAGGGAGAATTTAGCATGGCCAATGCATTTAACCAGTGAGTCTTTGGGATTTCTGTATATATATGAGATTGCAAATTGTTCCCCCTCTCCTCGCGGACCATAACACTTGGGAATATTGTCATTTTCCCATTCCCCCCCCCCTCTGGGGGTAACATAAAGGCAAACAAGCTGGAGGGGAGAGGACAGAATGTTCACTTCTAGTATCAGCGTGTTAACTCTACAGCACAAACCCACATATCGTTATTCCCTCAGGACTGGGGGAGAATATCGTTTGGTAAGATAACCATACATTGGAATGTCCAGATGCACAAAACTCTTCACTGGTGTCTAAGACTGTCCAAGGGACACTTTTCGATAAGCACATCAAGTTCTATAGATACATTCCATTTTCCAGATGTATTCGGTTCTATAGATACACTCAGTTAAAATTAAAATTTATTTATTAGTCACAACTAGGCTTACGTTAACACTGCAATGAAGTGAAATTCTCCAAGTTGACACACTCCGGCGCCTGTTCGAGTCAGTGCGCCTAACCAGCGCCTCTTTCAGGCTGTGGGAGGAAAATGGAGCCCCAGGAGGAAACCCACACAAACACAGGGAGAATTCTATCAATACAAAGAACAAATTACAGCACAGGAAAAGGCCCTTTGGCCCTCCAAGCCTGCGCTGATCTAAAACACCCTACCTTTCTGGGGACCGTATCCCTCTATTCCCATCCTATATATGTATTTAATACATTCAGTTCTATAGGTACATTCAGTCTGTATATACATTCAATTCTATATACGCATTTAGTTCTGTAGGCACATTCAGTTTTAAATACACATTCAGTTCTATAGACACATTCAGTTCTATAGACACATTCAGTTCTATAGACGTATACAGTCATATAGTTACTTTCAGTTCTAGTGATACATTCACTTCTATAGATACATTCAGTTTGATAGAAACATTCAATTCTACAGACACATTCAGTTCTATAGATATATTCAATTCTATAAACGCATTCAGTTATATGGACGTGTTCAGTTCTATAGATACATTCAGTTCTATAAACATATGCAGCCCTATAGTTACATTCAGTTCTATTGATACATTCACTTCTATAGATACATTCAGTTTTATTGACACATCCCGTTGTATAGATACACTCAGTTCTATAGATCCATTCAGGTCTACAGACATATTCAGTCCCAAAGATACATTCAGTTCTATAGAAACATTCAGTTCTATAGACACATTCAGTTCTGTAGGCACATTCAGTTCTATATAAACATTGCATTTTATAGACTCATTCAGTTCTATAGGTACATTCAGTTCAATATAAATATTCAGTTTTATAGACATATGCAGTCCTATAGATACTTTCAGTTCTATATAAACATTCAGTTCTAAACATACATTTTGTTCTATCAATACTTTCAGTTCTATAGATAAAAGTCATTTCTATGGATATATTCATTTCTAGAAACATTCACTTATATTAACACATTCAGTTCTCTAGAAATATTCTGTTCTATAGACACATTCAATTCTAGAAATACATTAAGTTCTATAGACATATTCAGTTTTAGATATACATTCAGTTCTATAGCACATTCAGTTCTCTATAAACATTTAATTAAATAGACACTTTCAGTGCTATCAATACATTCAATTCTATATCAACATTCAGTTTGATAGACACATTCAGTTCTGTATAAACATTTAGTTCTAAACATACATTCAGTTCTATTGATGTATTCAGTTCTATTCGACACATTCAGGTGTATGGATACATTCAATTCTGTAAACACATTCAGTTGTATAGGAACATTCAGCTCTGTAGACACATTCAATTCTATAGATAAATTCAGTCTATGGACACATTCAGTTCAATAGACGTATCAGTTCTTTTGATATAGTCAGTTCTGTGGATATATTCTGTTCTATAGACACATTCAGTTCAATCAATATCTTTACTTTTATACACATATTCAGTTCTATGGATACATTCAGGTATATAGATGCATTTATTCCTATAGATACATTCAGTTCTTTAGAAGCATTCAAATTATAGACAAATTCAGTTCTATAGACACATTCAGTTCTCCAAAAACTTTCAGTTCGATAGAGACTTTGAGTTGCATTGCAGTCTCCTGAAATCTGTCCTGTTCACCATTTTGAATAACAATGTTTTAACTATTGTACTTTCAATGTTATAGTGAGAGCTTTAAACGAGCCAGAGGCATTTGAGATTACACAAGGTAGTAAGACAGATTGTCCGGTTGTACAATTTGTGATTTTATTTTATTATTGTCATGTGTATTAGCATACAGTGAAATGTATTGTTTCTTGCATGCTATACAGGCAAAGCATACCATTCATAGAGAAGGAAAGGAAAGGGTGCAGAACATGGTATCAAATTATAATGAGGTACACAAATGTGACCAAAATCTCTGTTTCATAGTTTGTACATAAAATGGTGTTGGGTTAAGAATTGATGTGGAGGTGCTGGCTTTGGACTGGGGTGGGCACAGTAAGAAGTCTTTCAACAGCAGGTTAAAGTCCAACAGGTTTGTTTGGATCCCAACTCACCTAATGAAGGAGCGGCACTCCGAAAGCTCGTGCTTCCAAAGAAACCTGTTGGACTTTAACCTGCTGTTGTGAGACTACTTACTGGGTTAAGAGTTGCCCCCTGTAAAAGATATGCTTTCCAACTGATTCATAGGATAAATCAACTCAACTGGATCTCAGTGCTGGGACTAAAAGATTAACTTGCAAGACACCATCATCACTGTAAGATTTAGAAATGGACGTTTGCAAAGTTACAGGGAAATGCAACTTGGTCTAAAAGTTTTTGAACTTTCCACTTTGAATCCACGTTTGCAGTAACTAATGTTTCACAAACAATGAAGGGGGATTTTCTCTCTCTCTGACCTTCAGTCACTTCCCAATGTGTTACAAATCCGATGTTTTGGATTTCTGTTTAATGTCTCATCCCTTACAGAGAGAGAGAGAGAGTGGGGTCGGGGAGAGGAGGGCGAGGGGAGAAACACAAGTTTTAAAATTGCCAGGCCGGTGTTTGGATAAGGCGTGATTGATTTAACGGTAAAATTCAGTCACCGCATCCATATATAGCTGTAATTGAAGCTCTGGAATTGAGGGCTAATTGCTTGTGGCTGGATTAATCCCAGGAGAGTAATGGTAACACATGGGGAGACAAATATAGGCATTTAGTGTGCGGTTGGAACAAGAGAGAGATCGACAGAAGAACTATAGCCTTTTCTTAAAACAATAAACAACTCTGAAGAGCGGAAGAGATGTAGCAATCACCCCCCAACATAAGATCTAAAATATTGCAACAGAGAGAGGGAAAGACCTATTTAGAAAAAGGAAAAAGGTCACAAAGAACTTGCATCATTTCAGAAGTTTAAAATCACAAAGCATGTTTTATTCTGTCTTATTTTTTGATGGCTACTGAGAATTATATCGTAGAATCCCTACAGTGCAGAAGGAGACAATTCAGCCCATCGAGTCTACACAATCCCATCCAGGCCCTATCCCCGTAACCCCATGTATTTTTTCTAGCTAGTCCCTCTGACACTAAGGGGAAATTTAGAGTGGGCAATCCACCTAACCCGCACATCTTTGGACTGTGGGAGGAAACCAGAGCACCTGGAGGAAACCCTTGCAGACACGGGGAGAATGTGCAAACTCCACACAGACAGTCACCCAAGCCGGGAATCGAACCCAGGACCCTGGCGCTGTGAGATAGGGGTGCTAACCACTGTGTCGCCCTTGTGCTTTGTTTAAAAAAATTACTAGAAGTTCTTCAAAGATCCCTTTATCTCGCCAGATCAAAAATATTGTTTTCTGCAGAAAGTTACCTCTAACATCAGTTCCAAGTGACCCACATTGAAGGAAAGTTTTGAGAGCGGAGAGGGGAAATGACAGATATTAGTATCAATAATATTGAAATAAAAGGAAGGGGAAGTTAAGAAGTAAAGTTTATTTATTAGTTACAAGTAGGCTTACATTAAAACTAATGAATTCACTGTGAAAATCGCCTAGTTGCTGCATTCCCGTGCTTGTTCAGATACACTGAGGGAGAATTTAGCACGGCCAATGCATCTAACCAGCACATCTTTTAGACTGTGGGAGGACATGCAGACAATGTGCAGACGGTGACCCAAGCCGGGAATCGAACCCGGGTCCCTGTCTGTGCAGAGTCTGCGCGTTCTCCCCGTGTCTGCCTGGGTTTCCTCCCAGCAGTGCCAACCACTGTGCCACTGTGCCGCCTCCTAGTTGGTGTTATTCTGTCTGATTCTATCCTCAATTTGTATTTCACGCTTTCTAGTCATATCAATTTATTGTTGTTTTAACAAAAAGTCTTCTGTTTAATCAGTTGCGCAGGAACAATGGATTTATTGTTGGCACAATGCCAACTATTTAAATCGACAAATTTCCATTTCCACCGCAACTGTAAAAATCTCAAAGCAAAGTTTACAATATGCAAGAATTCCAAGTGCACGCAGGAATTAGAACACTCCAGTAATTAATTACACGTTATCTTCTTAGTGTAGGCCAGCACGGTGGCACAGCACTGCTGCCTCACGGCATCAGAGATCCAGGTTCAATTCCAACCTCGGGTCACTGTCTGTGTGGAGTTTGCACATCCTCCCCATGGGTTTCTGCCAGTTTTCTCTCACAGTCCAACGATGTGCGGGTTAGGATAGTTGGCCGTGCTAAATTAACCCTAGTGGGTTAGCAGGATAAATGAGAGGTTACAGGAATAGGGCGGGCTTGTGTTTGGTACAGACTTGATGGGCCAAACGGTCTCCTTTTGTACTGTAAGGATTCTACGATATGATCTTCAGAAATACTTTAAGAGCTTATTAAGATAGAATTAGATCCTTCACTGTACACAGCTTTGTACTCTGTACTCTGTTTAGCTTCCCAATCTCAAGAAGTGCTTCATTACCTTTTAAAACCAAGGAACCTGCTGGAGCACTCAGAGTTCAAAGGGTTGTGTCAATAGCAAACAAGCCAAATAAAAACAGAAATTGCTTGGGGCGGGGGGCGCGGTGGGGGGGAGGGGGTATCAGCAGGTCTGGTAGCAGAGAGGGAGAGAAAATTAATGTTTGGTTTCCCCCTGAACACACGCAGAGAAATGCGATGAATTGAAGATTGCCTACTCTACTTGGCTACATTCCTGAAGAGCTCATTGGATGATCACTCGTTTGGGCCTGCAATCAAACTCTTTCCCTTCCCCGATTTTTTTTTTAGCTGACAATCCAAAGTGTCCAATGAATTGTCTTTTTCTCCTCCTCCCGGTGTAATCTTTTTAATGGCTCGTTGACCTCCCCCCACTTTCCCAGTTGCTTAAGTCAATCTTAAGAAGGCTACAAGACAATTCTGGAGGGTTGGCAAGCCGATCCCACTTCATAACCCGGACTCTTTCAATTCTTTGGAGACCGAGTGGCCACTGCACCATCTGAGGTTTTATTTAAAATTTCTAGAAGGGATAGATGGTGAGTAGATTGGGCCTGTACCCATTGGAGTTTAGAAGGCTGAGGAAGGGGGGGGATCTTATAGAGATGTACAAGATAATGAAGGGGCTAGATAGGGTAGAGGCAGAGAGATTCTTCCCACTTAGAAAGGAAACAGAGAGATTCTTCCCACTTAGAAAGGAAACCAGGACTAGAGGGCACAGCCTCAAAAATAAAGGGGAGTCAGTTTAGAACAGAGTTGAGGAGGAACTTCTTCCCTCAGAATCTCTGGAATTCTCTGCCCATTGAAGTAGTGGAGGCTACCTCGTTGAATATGTTTAAGTCACGGGTAGATAGACTTCTGATCGATGAGGGAATTAAGGGTTATGGGGAGCAGGCAGGTAAGTGGAATTGAACCACTACAAGATCAGCCAAGATCTTATTGAATGGCGGGACAGGCTCGAGGGGCTGGATGGCCGACTCCTGCTCCTATTTCTTATGTTCTTGTCAAACCAGAGAGCTGGGATAGGTAACTTTTTGGGGACAATTCCACAAGTTTATAACCCCCTCCCTCCTAATAACTATTTGTTTTTGCATCACTTATGAATATGTGTTGGAGTGTCGAGCACTAAACAATATTCCACATTTAGTCCCAAGGAATGCAAACACATCATCAAATTTTTTATGTGAAGCGGTGTTTTAGAAATTAAGAGAAAATCTTTGCTGCTGACAGGATTATAAAAACATATAACATTTCTATTATATATTATATATATATAAAATTCATATTAAATATTGTACACATAGAATTTCTGTTAAAGGTATATCTTAAATATACTTGTTTGTGTTAAATCATAGAATTCCGACAGTGCAGAAAGAGGCCATTCAGCCCATCGAGTCTGCACTAACCACAATCCCACCCAGAGCCTCTCCCTGTAACTCCATGCATTTACCCTAGCTAGTCCCCCCTGACACCAAGGGGCAATTTAGTCCGGCCAATCCACCTAACCCACATTGCTTTGGAGTGTGGGAGGAAATCAAATACAATTAAATACTATTTCCACTACATTTATATTAAACATTATGTACACAGAATTTCTATTCAATGCATAAAATAAATATTATATATAATTTGTATTAAATATAGATGAAATACATATATAATTTGTTATTAAAGATGAAATATTACGGTTATAACATTTGTATCAAATATATATATAATTTGTGTTAAGTATCAATTAAATATTACATTCATTACATTTATATTAAATATTATATACGTGGCTAAAAGTACGCAGTACAGAGTGAAGGATCTAACTCTATCTTAATAAGTTTTTAAAGTAAAGTATTTCTGAAGATCATATCATAGAATCCTTACAGTACAAAAGGAGGCCATTCACTCCATCAAGTCTGTACTGAACACAAGCCTGCCCTAATCCTGTAACCTCTCATTTAGCCTGCTAACCCCCTGACTCTAAGGTTAAGTTGGCATGGCCAATTATCTTAACCCATGTGCCTTTAAATTTTTGTGTGAAATATTATATATAATTTGTGTTCAAGATTAAATATTATATATGCTATATATTAAATATTATATATAAATGTATATTAAATATATATTATATTAAATTTGTGTGATTTCTGTTATTAAAGGAACATATTTGGTTGGAGAGAGATGGACTTTGAAGGGTTTGCATGTAAAGGCTTCAAACGAAATTTGCTACTTTGTTGGTTAAAATTCCTGACTTCATGAAACCGCCCTAAATCTGTTCTTGGCTTGTTTTGCAAAGTGCTTTTGAATCCACACATGTCCGTGCAATACGTCCCATTCGATCTCTGACCATCCATTCATTCACTGGACTGGTGCGTGCTTAAACACATCAATCATTGAAAACACGAAGGAGGAAATGGGAAAATCGCCCCACACCATTCCTTTCTGAAGGAAACCTGTCTTGTTTCTCGCTCGTGGTTATTTGCCCGAGTGGCAAATCGTTAACCGCTAAAAGCCCAAAGTCTAGTGACTTGCACTGACAGAACTCTGTGCACAAGAGTGCAATGGTGAAGTGCGGTCTCTCCGCTTGCGAGGCAGTCAAGATAATGAATCAAGCTCTCTGACAATGTTCTACATTTCCAGAATCATCCTTGCTTATTCTGTTCCTTCCGATTGTTGAGCCTCTCTGAAATCTGTCCTCTCCATCTTGTCATTATTGCCCCCACAACCGCTTCGATCCAACATAATAGCTGACAACAACCTGTATGATTTTTAAATTCATTCAAGTGATGTGGGGTTGCCCATCCCCAATCGCCTCTTGAGGAATTGGTGGTGCTGAGCTGCCTTCTCGAACCGCTGCGGTCCCTGAGATGTAGGTACAGCCACCGTGCTGTTAGGGAGCGAGTTCCAGGATTTTGACCCAGCCGATATATTTCCAAATCTGATGGCGAGTGACTTGGAAGGGATCCTCCTGCTGGTGGTCTTTCCAAGTATCTACCACCCTTGTCTTTCTCTGTGGTAGATGGGAGTAGCTGTCTACGGAGCTTTGATGAGTTGCTGCACTGCATGTTGTAGATCAGAGGTGGATCACCTGCAGTCCAAGGGCCACTTGCAGCCCTCCAGGGTTCTGAGTGCGACCCCCCCCCTCCCCGAGATATTTTGTTGACCATTGCCCATCGCGGGGTTACCACATTCCACTGATATCTGTCCAAGTAGTTTTTTTTTCCCTACTGGTATGACTGAAATGATTCTCACGTAAAGCAGGGGTGAGTGAAGTGAGGTGGGTGCTGATTGTTCACAACATTGACTGTGAGCTCCCTCTGTGTCCAAAGTGTCAATATTTCTTTTGTTTTTACCATTTGAAGTTGATGACAGTTCTATTAATATATAAGCAATGAAGCATTTTCTATAACTTGTTATGAAATATCCGCTGTGTATTAAATGTATTTAATCTTATTCATGGGTTCACAGTTAGTGAACAAGTCCAATTCCACTGAGATGCAGGAGGGGCCTTTCATGCTCGGCGAAGTGTAATTAAGGACCCCACACACCCCGGACATTCTCTCTTCCACCTTCTCCCATCGGGACAAAGATACAAAAGGCTGAGGTTACGCACTCAAGAACAGCTTCTTCCCCGCTGCTGTCAGACTTTTGAATGGACCTACCTCACATTAAGTTGATCTTTCTCTAGCTATGACTTACATTCTGTGCTCTCTCTCCTCCCCTTTTCTATGAATGGTATGCTTTGTCTGTACAGCGTGCAAGAAACAATGTGTGTTAATACAAGTGACAATAATAAATCAAGTCAAATCCAATCATGTGGCCCACTCTCTAGTCTAGGCTGTTGTAGATGGTATGCACCACTATGCATCAGCGGTGGTGAGAGCAAATGTCTAAGGTGTAATCAGACGCCAATCAAGCTGGACTGCTTTGTCGGGGATGGTGTTGAGCTTCTTGAGTGTTGTTGGAGCTGCACTCGTCCAAACAAGCAGGGAATATTCCATCACACTCCTGACTTGCTCCTTGTAGATGGTGGACAGGCTCTGGGAAGAATCGTAGAATCCCTACAGTGTAGAAGGATGGCATTTGGCCCATCGATTCTGCAACCCCACCTCCCCGTAACCCCGCATATTCCCGCTATTATTCCTCTAACTATCGTGGGACACTAAGGGGTAATTTAGCATGGCCAATGCACCCAACCCGCACATCTTTAGTCCCAGGAAGTGATTATTCACCGCAGGATTCCCGTGCCATTCATTAATGCAGGAATGTTGCAATACATTTTTCTGTTTTTCCGCCCACCCCATTGAAGATGTAACACTTACCCTCACATTTCAGACACCAGAATGTAAACAGGAGGCAATAAAGTCAATCATTTGACCTCAGAGCTGCTTCATTTGTATCTTTTCCATGGCTACCAAAGAACCACACTCAGTAAAGGAGAATAAACAAGTCATGTGTAATCATTCACAAGTGATAGGATTAATTCAAGTCACAGACTTCATTCTCTTCCACTCTGAGAGATCGGCAACCATCTGACTTCTGGTTTTTTTGTTCATTCTCCCTCTACCCCGAACCCCATTACTGATGCTCCCCCAGCCAAGGCTACAAGTCAAAACACTCCCCTTCCCAATTCTCTGCACTTCTCTCTACCTCTCTTTCTGTACCCTTCTCTCTGTAATCCTCTCTCTTTATCCCTCTCTATCCCTCTCTCTCTCTCTGTACCTCTCTCTCTCTCTTTCCCTCTATCCCTCTCTCATTATCCCTCTCTCTTTATCCCTCTCTGTCTATCTCTTTCACTATTTCTCTCTATTTTTCCATTCCTCTCTCCCTCTCTCTCTGTATCTCTACCTCAGTCTCTCTCTCTCTCTCTCTTCTAGATCTCTCTCTCTTTCTACCTCTCTGTACCTGTCTCTCTACTTCCCTCTCTCTCACTACCTCTCTTTCTCTATCTCTCTCTTTACCTCTCTCTCTCTACTTCCCTCTCTCTCTCTCTCTCTCTACCCCTCTCTCTTCCTGTATACCCCTCTCACTCACTACCTCTCTCTCTATCTCCCTGTTTTTCTCTCTCTATTTCTCTCTCTCTACCTCTCTCTCTCTGTCTCTACTTCTCACTACTTGTCTGCCTCCACCTCTCTCTATCGCTCTTTCTCTCTCTCTCTCTCTCTATATATATATATATATATATATCTCTTTTCTCTATTTCTCTCTTTTTCTGTCCTTAATGATCAGTACTGCTGCCTCACAGTGCCAGGGATCCGGGTTCGAATCTCAGCTTGGGTCGCTGTCTGTGCGAAATCTACACATTCTCCCCATATCTGCATGGGATTGCTCCGGGTGTTCCAGTTTCCTTCCACGGTCCGAAAGACATGTTGGTTAGGTATATCGACCATGCTAAATTATCCCTCAGTGTTAGAACGACTGGCAGGGTAAATACGTGAGGTTATGGGGATAGGGCCTGGGTGGGATTGTGGTTGGTGCAGGCTCGATGCGCTAAATGGCCTCCTTCTGCACTGTAGGGATTCTATTTTATGATTCTATGCTCCATAGCTTTATACGTTATGGCACTTTAAGAGCTCATCTAAATGCTTTTTAAATGTTGTGAATGATCCCTGCCTCTACCATCCTTTCCGGTGGTGAGTTCCAGATTCCCACCACCCTGTGGGTGAAAAAGATTTTCCTCATAGAACCCTAGATGCAGAAAGAGGCCCTTCAGCCCATCGAGTCTGCACTGACCACAATCCCACCCAGATCCTACCCCCAAATCCCTATATATTTTACCCACTAATCCCTCTAACCTATGCATCTCAGAACACTAAGGAGCAATTTTATCATGGCCAATCAACCTAACCCGCACATCTTTGGACTGTGAGAGCAAACCAGAGCACCTGGAGGAAACCCACACAGAAATGAGGAGAATGTGCAAATTCCACACAGACAGTGACCCGAGCTGGGAATTGAACACAGGTCCCTGGAGCTGTGAGGCAGCAGTGCTAACCACTGTGCCACCGTGTTGCCATCAAATCCCCTCTAAATCTCTTGCCCTTACCTTAGGTCTGTGCCCTTCTAGTTAGTATTAGAGGAGAAAAGTTTGTTTCTATCCACACAATCTATATTCTTCATAATTTTGTACACCTCGATCATGACCCCCCTCCCCTTCCCCTGCTACAAGGGAAACAGCCTAGCCAGCCTCTCTTCATAGCTCATAGCGCCAGGTTTGATTCCTGGTTTGGGTCACTGTCTGTGTGGAGTTTGCACATTCTCCCCGTGTCTGTGTGGGTTTCCTCCCGCAGTCCGAAAGATGTGCAGGTTAGATGCATTGGCCGTGCTAAATTCCCCCTCAGTGTACCCGAACAGGCGCCGGAGTGTGGCGACTCGGGGATTTTCACAATAACTTCATTGCAGTGTTAAGGTAAGGTGAGATGAATAAATAGAGTTTCAGCTTCAACCCATGGAACATCCTGGTGAATTTGCTCTGTACTCTTTCTAGTACCATCACATCCTGAAAAGTGCTGTATAAATTCAAGTCTTTCTCCTCTCTATCTTGCTCTGTATTGCGATAATACGTGTATAGTGAAGCCTGAACAAATGGTTACATATTGGATTCGGGAACTGCATCTGGGTGAGACTAATATAAGTCAATGGAGTTTCCTCTATAAATCTCTGTGGCATTTATTGAAGTCAGCTTCGAGATTCGGTTAGTGGTTCCATGTGTGCACAAGAGTCAGTGGATTGTAAAATCACACGCATTATGCTACGCTGGACTCTTAAACCAATTGGCCAAAATTGCCTCGCCCAGAATTCACTTGTTGATTGATTCGACGCTGTCCAGCGTGTGTGAACTGAACAAAGCTACAAATAAAACATCGCTATTTTAAGATCGCCAATCCTCAGGGAATGGCCTGGAGTCTCCAAGAATTGAAGATCAGTCTCCAGAGCACTGGAAACCGTATTCAAAAAAGTATTCAAAAGGCGGCTGGATATTGGGGTGAAAGGGATCAAAGGCTAGGGGGAGAAAGCAGGATTAGGCTGTTGAGTTGGAGGATCAGTCATGATCGTAACGAATGGAGGAGCTGGCTCGAAGGGCCGAATGGCCTCCTCCTGTATGTTTCTATATGCTGTATGCAAACCTTTAATTTGTTTTATTATTGTCACATGTCATAGAATCATCGATGTTTACAGCATGGAAACAGGCCTTTGTGTGATGGACTGGGCTACATTCATGACTTCTTGTAGTTCCTTGTGGTCTTGGGCAGAGCAAGAGCCCATACCAAGCTGTGATACAATCTTTGGAAGGTCCAACGTTGGTGAGAGTCATAGCGGACAGATCAAATTTCCTTAGTCTTCTGAGAAAGTAGAAGTATTGATGAGCTTTCTTAATTATAATGTCAGCATTGCGGGGGGGCGGAGGGGGTCCAAGACAAGCTGTTGGTGATCCGGACACCTAAAAACCTGAATTCTTGACCATTTTTATTTTGTTCCCGTTGATGTAGACAGGAGCATGTTCTCCTCTACGCTTCTTGAAGTCAATGACAATCTCCTTCGTTTTGTTGACATTGAGGGAGAGATTATTGTTGCTGCACCAGTTCACCAGATTCTCTACCTCAACCCCGTTCTCTGCCTCATCATTGTTCGAGATCCGACCCACGGCGTCCTCAGCAAACTTGAAAATCGAGTTGGAGGGGGATAGGTTCATAAGGAGTACAGTCGAGGGCAGCAGGGTGGCACAGTGGGTAGCACTGTTGCCTCACAGCGCCAGGCACCCAGGTTCGATTACACGCTTGGGTCTGTGTGGAGGCTGCACGTTCTCCCCGTATCTGAGTGGGTTTCCTCCGAGTGCTCCGGTTTCCTTCCAAAGACGTGCTGGTTAGGTTGATTGACCGTGCTAAGTTTTATAGAACTTAACGAAAGGAGGCCATTCAGCCCATCAACCACCTAGGCCCTACCCCATAACCCTACTTGTCCCCCTGACACTAAGAGGATATTTCGCGTGGGCAAAAATACATTGGGTGGGATTGCTGTTGGTGCAGGATCTATGGGCCGAATGGCCTCTCTCTGCACCTTAGGATTCCATGATTCAATAGACTCAGAATTCCAGGGAGAGTCCTAATTGGAATGCAAACTGCTCGACCTCAATCTGGCAGAGACATTCAAGTTGGCTATTGCTAAGGATCCTGAAATGTGTCCAGAGGTTACACTGCTCGAAATTGCAAAGCACGGTACGTAAGTCTTCTCAATTGGCTGAAACCCAAAAGGGAAGATGACTGGTTCTGCATTACAGCAACCTCGTGATGCACTAGTCCGTGTATCGATGCACAAATAACCACAGTGTGTGGCAATTTCCTTGATCAGAGAATTAGCCAGTTCAACATGTGGCATTGATTGTGCTTTAAATAGAAACAG
Organism: Sphyrna mokarran; assembly: GCA_024679065.1. NCBI lineage: Eukaryota > Metazoa > Chordata > Chondrichthyes > Carcharhiniformes > Carcharhinidae > Sphyrna > Sphyrna mokarran. Next base: position 13,049,021 of record JAGIQG010000033.1, read on the forward strand.
TGAAACAAAGTGGATTGGCCACGGTAAATGGTTACAGAGATAGGGCAGGGGTAAGGTAATCTGTCAGAGAGTCTGTGCAGACTCAAAATGGGCCGAATGGCCTCCTGCACTGTGGGGATTCTATGGAACGGCTCACAGCACCATGGACCCGGGTTCGATTCCTGCCTTGGGTCACCGTCTGGGTGCGCGTTCTCCCCATGTGTGCGTGGGTTTCCTCCGGATGCTCCGGTTTCCTCCCTCAGTCCGAAAATGTGCGGGTTAGGATGCAATGGCCATGCTAAATTCTCTCTCAGTGTGCCCGAACACAGAACATAGAACATTACAGCGCAGAACAGGCCCTTTGGCCCTCGATGTTGCACCAACCAATTGAGAAAAAGCAATGACCCTCTAACCTAAACCATTCCCTTTTCATCTATGAACCCACCCACTGACCACTTAAACGCCCCCAAACTTGGCGCATCTACAACTGCAGCAGGCAGGGCATTCCATATCCTTACCACCCTCTGGGTAAAGAACCTACCTCTGACATCCGTGAACAGGCGCCGAAGTGTGGGCACTGAGGGTTTTTCACAGTAACTTCATTGCAGTGTTAATGTAAGCCTATTTATGACACTTATAAATAAATTTGAAAAACTCTCCACCTCTCAAGCTCACTCCTCAAAGAAGAACAAAGAACAAACAGCACGGGAAACAGGCCCTTTGGCCCAATGAGCCCGCGCCGCCACCCCGATGTTCCCACCTCTACCCGTGATCCCTGTCTATGTTTATAGATCTATGGATTAAATATCAAATTTGAGACAATTTAGGGAGAATTTGTTTTGCCAATTAGCCTAAAAGCACACCTTTGGGATGTGGGACGAAACCGGAGCTCCTGGAGAAAACCCACGCAAGCACGGGGAGAATGCGCAAACTCCCACAGACACAGGCCCAAATCCATGTATCTGCACAGCACAGCAATAGTCACTGAGCTGTTGTGTCGCCCATCAAATGGTCCAGGTCAAGCGTACACTAACGACGTGAAGCACTAGGATATTCTCAAAAAAAAATCCAAGAGCAGCCGTCTCACGACCCATCGCGTGTATGCCCCTCGTTAGACAACAAGGTGGACCAAAGCACCTGTAGGATAAAAACCCTTGAGATCTAACCTTTTCTGAGCAAGTGTTGGTTCTCCTGCCCCTAATACTTCAGCATACCTTTCGGTAAGGCTCTGATCTGGGGTGTTAACGGTGCTATGCAAAATGCCAGTTGTTGTTGCAATCTAACATTCCCCTATTCCCTGACGAGAACCAGTAATGAGGAGTTTTATTTCAGCTCTTTGGACAAACCAACCTCCTATCCATTGACTCTGTCCACACTTCCCACTGCCTCGGAAAAGCAGCCAGCGTAATCAAGGACCCCACGCACCCCGGACATTCTCTCTTCCATCTTCTTCCGTCGGGAAGAAGATACAAAAGTCTGAGGTCACGCACCGACCGACTCAAGAACAGCTTCTTCCCTGCTGCCAGCAGACTTTTGAATGGACCTACCTTATATTAATTTGATCTTTCTCTATACCCTAGTTGTGACTGTAACACTACATTTTGCATCTCTTGTTTCCTTCTCTATGAACGGTATGTTTTGTCTGTGCAAGAAACAATACTTTTCATTGTATCCCAATACATGTGACAATAATAAATCAAATCAAACCAAAACAGAGTGTCTGCACACATATGACCCTTATATTTGGTGTCACTAGAAGCAGTTCAGAGGAGGTTCGCCAAACTGATTCCAGGGATGAAAGAATTGTTTACGAGGAGAGAGTTGGGCTTTCATTCACTGGAGTTTAGAAAGGAGAGAGGGGAACTGATGGAGGTATAGAAAACACTAAAAGGGATTGATAGAGTAAATGTAGACCAAATATTCCCTCTCACGGGACAATCTCGATCAAGAGGTCACAGGTATAGGCGGTAGCTTTAAAACTAAAGTGAGGAGGAATTACTTCTCACAGAGAGTGGTGTATTTGTGGAACTCAGTGCCCCGGCGGGGTGGAGCCTGAATCATTGAATAGTTTCAAAAGGGAGGGGGATATATTTCTGATTTTAAAAAAAATGGGTTAAAGAGATTTGGAGGACAGGTGGGAAGGCGGATTTTAGAGCAGGGAGAGACGAACCATGGTCTGATTGTGGTAAGAAATCTCACCACACCAGGTTAGAGTCCGACAGGTTTATCTGGGATCACGAGCTTGCGGAGCACTGCTCCTTCATCCACGCCGTGATCTGACTGAATGGCGGAGCAAGCTGAGAGGGTTGAACTTCTGCTTCTAATTCCTACGTTGAGTCACAAGTTAAAAATTCATACCACCTCTTCCTGGAGAACTGTAACATGCCTGCCCCTGGGACTCACATGACCCACTCTATTGCACCAAATTTTCCATTCGCTTGGCTATTGTGCCTGGCGAGTGTCCTGTAACCTCATCATCCTGCAACAGTGAGGTTGTGCATTGCTAAGTGTCTCCCTCACTCAGTGTCGAGAAGTGGGTGATGTTTCCCAAGCTCGTGGTCATCCTCAGGCCTGATGAATAATTATGGCATCACGGAATGAAGCAAGAGAAATAGTCACTTGGCCTTAACAAGCCTTTATAGAGCAGTGTAACTGAATGGTTATCAATCTCAGTTTTTAGTTAACACAGGCCCGTGTTGGAGGGGAATAACATTTACAAAGCACAGGAGCAGGCCCTTCGGCCCATCAAGCCTATGATGCCTTCCTAAACTAAAGACCTTTCGCCTCCACGTAGTCCGTATCCCCCCATTTGCTGTCTATTCATATATCTGTCAAGCTGCCCCTTAAATGTTGCTGTTGCATCTGCATGTATTGCCTTCCCTGGCAGCGCACTTAAAGTAAAATAAAAATAAAGTTCATTTATTAGTCACAAGTAAGACATTAACACTGCAGTGAAGTACCGTCCTCTGCGTTAAAAAAAAACTTAGTAAGAGGTCTGACAACACCAATTTTAAATCCAACTGATTTATTTGATAGTAAACTTGCAAGCTTTCGGCTTTTGTGCCTTCGTCAGGTGAATGAGGTGTTCTGGTCTGCCATTTACAGAAACTGTCTGTGCTGATATGTGTGCTATTGCTGACCAGAACACCTCATTCACCTGACAAAGGCTACAAAGGCCAAAAGCTTGCAAGTTTACTATCAAATAAATCGGTTGGATTTAAAACTAGTGTTGTCAGACCTCTTACTAAAAAAAAATCTTGCCTGTCATGTCTCCTTTAAACTTTTATCTCAAACCTACGTTGCCAGCACAGGCTCGATGGGCCAAATGGCCTCATTCATAAAATCCCTACCGCACAGAGGAGGCCATTCGGCCCATAAGCCTGCACCGACCACAATCCCATACTATCTGCATAAGCTCACATATTCCTCGTCTATTCATCTTTCTGTCAAGCTGCCTGTTAAATGTTGCTATCGTATCTGCTTCTAACACTCCTCTGGCAACGGATTCCAGGCACTTATCACTCTCTGTGTAAAAGAACTTCCCTCACACATCGCCTTTAAACTTTACCTCCTTTTACCTTCAACCTATGTTGCCAGTGCAGGCTCAATGGGCCAAATGGCCACCTTCATAGAATCCCTACATTACAGAAAGAAGCCATTCAGCCCATTAATCTTGCATCAGCAACAATCCCACCCTATCCACATAACCCCACATATTTACTCTGCTAGTCCTCCCTAACACCAAGGGTCAATTTTAGCATGGCCAATTCACCTAACCCGCACATCTTTGGACTGTGGGAGGAAACCAGAGCGCCTGGAGGAAACCCAAGTGGACACGGGGAGAACATGCAGACGGTAACCCAAGGTGGGAATCAAACCCAGGTCCCTGTGAAGCAGCAGTGATAACCCCAAAAGTAAATTGTTCAAAAGGAGATAAAGAATCCAGTAAGGGATCTCGGGTGGGGCTGGCACAGTGGTTAGATGGTGTTACTGTCACTCAATCCCCCGGTGTCATCGACCAGAAACTCAACTGGACTGGCCATGTAAACACAGCAGTTACAAGAGCAGGTCAGAGGCTAGGGATAGAGCAATGAGTAACTCACATCCTGATTCTCCAAAGCCTGTCCACCATCTACAAGGCACCATTCAGAAGTATGATGGAATACTCTCCATTTGCCTGGATGGGTGCAACACTCAAGAAGCTCGACCCCATTCAGGACAAAGCAGTCCACTTGATTGACACAACATCTACAAACATCCACTCCCTCAATCACTGACACTCAGTAGCAGCAGTGTGTACTGTCTACAAGATGCACTACAGCCATATACCAAAGATCCTTTGGCACCATCTTCCAAACCCAAGACCACTTCCATCTAGAAGGACAAGGGCAACAGATACCTGGAAATACCCCAACCCACAAGTCTCCCTCAAGCCACTTACCAACCTGACTTGGAAATATATCGGCCATTCCTTTGCTGGGTCAAAATCCTGGAATTCCCTCCCGAATGATATTGTGGGTCACCCACAGCAAGTGGATTGCTGCGATTCAAGAAGGCAGCTCACCACCACTTTCTCAAGGGCCAAGTAGGGGATGGGCAATAAATGCTGGTCCAGCCAGCGACGCCCACGGACCAGGAATGAATTTTAAAAAAGACCCTCCGTATTGGGAAAAAAAATCAAGAAATTGATGTCAGTAATTCAATGGTTTGCCGGGGAGTTCACTGTTGACGAAATCTCAGGATTGTAATCGATGGCTAATGTGGAACACAGTAAGAAGTCTCACAACACCAGGTTAAAGTCCAGCAGGTTTATTTGGTAGTAAATGCCACTAGCTTTCAGAATAAACCCGTTGGACTCTTACTGTGTTTACCCCAGTCCAACGCCGGCATCTTCTCATCATGTGGAATATCCAGACCTACACTGTCTGACTCACTGCAAACACCCTTGGCAAAAGTTACAATTTGTTGGATTGTAATTGGCTTTTTAACCAAGTGCTAACTTCATTAAACACCCTCGCTCTCCCTAAGAGACAAAACATATTTATGGATTGTTAAATTTCTCTGCAAGGATCCCGCGTTTTAATTTCTCTACCCAATTACAATCACTTATTCAACTGCCTGGAAATTTAGATTGAAGGAGGAAGTAATTTCCTGGTTTGATGGGTGTGAATGCTCCAGTGTTATTGGCTGCCTGCCTAGCTTGACGTTACGCACTAATATAACCCCTGGATTTGACGGCAGATTTGCCGTTGGGAAAGGCTGTCCGGGTCTCAGAGATCACCCAATCTCTACAGTCAGTGTGAATGGTGTTGCCTTGCCACTGACCTCAAAATCCCAGCTGTGTTTATCTTTAGTTTTACATCAGAGAAAGAGGCCCTTCAGCCCATTGTGGTCTATGCTGGTCGTTAACAAAGTAAAGGAGATTGTCATCGACTTCAGGAAGTGTAAAGGAGAATATGTCCCTATTTACATCAACGGAGATGACTAGAAAGAGTCGAAAGCTTCAAGGTGTCCAGATCACCTGTCCTGGTCGCCCCATGCCAACACTATAGTTAAGAGAGCTCACTTCTACTTTCTCAGAAGACTGAGGAAATTTGACATGTCAGCTATGACTCTCACTAACTTTTACAGATGCAGCATAGAAAGCATTCTTTCTGGTTGTATCAGAGCTTGGTATGGCTCCTTCTCTGCCCAAGACTGCAAAGGATTACAAAATATGAATGTAGCCCAATCCATCACGTAAATCAGCCTCCCATCCATTGACTCTATCTACACTTCCCACTACCTCGGCAAAGCAGCCGGCTTAATCAAGGACCCCACACACCCCGTACATTCTCTGTTCCAACATCTGCCGGGAAAACGATGCAGAAGTCTGCGGTCACGTACCAACCGACTCAAGAACAGCTTCTTCCCTGCTGCTGTCAGACTTTTGAATGGACCCTACCTTGCACTAAGTTGATCTTTCTCTACACCCCAGCTATGACTGTAACACCACATTCTGCACTCTCTCCTTTCCCTCTCTATGGTATGTTTTGTCTGCAGAGTGCTCAAGAAACAATACTTTTCACTGTATGTTAATACATGTGACAGTAATAAATCAAATTAAATCAATTTGAAAGCACAATTCTGACTCAAAGGTTGATACCAATCAGCAATGTGGAGAGATTTGACTTGTTATCTGTGGGAAGTTAGTTAATGAAGTGGGAGGTTGACGCACCTATTGCTGAACCAATGAGAAAGGACAGTCCAGAGTAGCTGAGAAAGTTCCCTCCCATTTCTCCAACTCACTCCAGACAATAGCACTGATACAAATCATTGATAAATTGCCATCCTGGAGTTTACATAGGAATTCACCCAGAAATGAACTAAATCGATGCAAATGATTGAGAAATTTTCAGTGTAAATTCTATATGACACAAATAGTGATTTTGCGATTTTTATGTTTTGCACAAGTATTTTCAAAAGTCACCTTAGAAACCAGCCCCAATCATAAAACTTGGCGTCCCCCATATTTTCTTTTTATTCATTCATGGCACATGGGCATTGCCAGCATTCATTGCCCATCCCTTGAACTGAGGGGTTTGCTCAGTGGCATGATGGCCCACTGGTTAGCATTGTTGCCTCCTAGCGCCAGAGACCTGGTTGGATTCCCAGTTTGGGTCACTATCTGTGCGGAGTCTACATGTTCTGCCTGTGCTTAAGTTTTCTCCAGGTGTCCCGGTTTCCTCCCACAGTCCGAAGACGTACAGGTTAGGGGGAATTGGCCATGCTAAACTGCCCCTTAGTGTCCAAAGATGTGCATTTTAGGTGGATTGTCCATGATAATTACCATTTGGTGTCCAAAGATATGCAAGTTAAGTGGAATGGTCGTAATAAATTGCCCCTGAGTGTCCAAAGATGTGCAGGTTAGGTGGATTGGTCATGTTAAATTACCCCTGATTGTCCAAGATGTGATGTAGGATGAGCCATGAGTGGGGTGATAGGGTAAGATGCCCACTCAGTGGGCTGAATGGCCTCTATCTGTGCTGTTGGAATTCTATAATTGCTTCCACTCATGGGAGAACCCAAAAATTCAACTTCATAAATACAAGGTAGCTACTAATATATCCAATTGGATAATTAGGAGAAATTTCCTTCCTCAAAAAGTGTGTGGAATTCATGTTCACAAGAACCTCAAAGGGAAATGAGATGAGAGAGAGAAAAGAGGATAGAAAGCTGTGCTGAAAGGTTGGGATGAGCCAGATGGAATGAGAGAAGACTGGTATGGACTATAAATGGGAGACAATATGGTATTATGGCTAAACTATTAATCCAGAAACTTAGCTTAATGTTCTGGGGACCCGGATTCGAATCCCGCCACGGCAGATGGTGGAATTTGAATTCAATTAAAAAAAAATCTGGAATTAAGAATCTACTGATGACCATGAAACCATTGTCGTAAAAACCCATCTTGGTTCACTAATGTACTAAAGGAAGGAAATCTGCCATCCTTACCTGGCCTGGCCTACACGTAATTCCAGGATTTCCCAGTCTGTCATTAAAAGTGTTGGGAGGGGCCCACATCCCCTCTCTTGACAGATGTCCCACAGACATTTTACCATTACTTGGCTGAAAATGGGCCATCTGGGCAGCATGGTGGCACAGTGGGTCGCACTGCTGCCTCAAGGCGCCAGGGCACCGGGTTCAATTCCAGCCTTAGGTGACTCCAGAACCACAGCAATGTGGGTTGACTCCCAACTGCCCTCTAAGGGCAATCAGAGATGGGCAATTCAGAGACACCCATCTGCCACAAATGAATACCAGCTCAGATGGATTTGGAGCTGAATAGGCTGTTTCAGGGCCTTTCCTTCTGTGTAACCAAAAAACCCGAGATGTTTACTTTTCCCGCAGTGTAATTGAGAGGGACCAATTAAGAGGCAACAGACTTGGGTACTTTCTGTTCTGAGAGAACATCTCTGTACATTTTGCTTTTTATTTGGAATTAGTGTGTGACGCTTGAGAGTGTGGTGGAGAGGTGTGAAGAGCTGGAGACAGCATGCTATGCAACAGACAGGAAACATGCTCCAGATATATCGCTGATATTACACTGGCCTTTGGGGCAAATGTTACCACTCCTGACACTGAGTCAGAAGATGGGGTTTCGAGGTTCCAAGAGCTATGATATGAGCACATAACCCAGGCAGTCCCTCCAAGTACAGTGCTGAAGGAGTGCTGCATTGTCGGAGGTGCTTTTTTCTTTGATGCAATTGGTGTCAACATAACAGAGCAGGTGAGGTCTATAATTCAAATATTTGTAGAATCCCTACAATGCAGAAGGAGGTCATTCAGCCCATCCAACCACATTCCACCCAGGCTTATCCCTCTAGCTAATCCCACTGACATTATGGGGAAGTTTGGCATGGCCCAATCAACCTAAGCCACGCATCTTTGGGAGGAAACCCACGCAGACAGGGGAAAAAGTTCATAAATACAAGATAGTTAATAGTATGTCCAGATGGGTAATTAGGAGAGATTTCTTCACTCAAGTATTTAGTGCATGGGAACCACTAATGTTTGACTAATGTTTGTCCCTCAAAGCAATGGTCACTAGATGTTAACTCATCAATCCAAGATCTCTCCAGACCCAGCAGCGCCACTCGGAGCAGAAGTCCCACACAACCAAATGGCAGGATCCCAAGTAAATCTGGGGAGATCTGTCAGCCAGGCCAGTGGAGGAGGGCCCAGGTGACGGAGGACAAAATGAGGGGGTGTCCAGAGATGAGCAAGTTAGTTGAATTGGCCATGCTAAATTGCCCCTTAGTGTCCAATGATGTGTGGGTTAGGTGGATTGGCCATGCTAAATTGCCCCTTAATGTCCAACGATGTGTAGGTTAGGTGGATTGTCCATGCTAAATTGCTCCTTGATGCCCAAAGATGTGCAGGTTAGGCGGATTGGCCATGCTAAATTGTCCTATAGTATCCAAAGATGTGTAGGTTAGATGAATTGGGCAAGCTAAATTGCCCCTTAGTGTCCAACGATGCGTGGGTTAGGTGGATTGGCCATGCTAAATTGCCCTTTAGTGTCCAACGATGCGTAGGTTAGGTGGATTGGCCATGCTAAATTGCCCCTTAGTGTCCAACGATGCGTAGGTTAGGTGGATTGGCCATGCTAAATTGTCCCTTAGTGTCCAAAGATGTGTAGGTTAGGCGGATTGGCCATGCGAAATTGTCCTATAGTATCCAAAGATGTGTAGGTTAGATGAATTGGGCAAGCTAAATTGCCTCTTAGTACCCAAAGATGTGTAGGTCAGAGGGGGATTAGCAAGGTGAATGTGTAGAGTTGTGGGGATAGAGGGTGAGGTTAGGCTTGGGTAAGATGATCTGTCGGGGATTTGATGCATATTGGATGGCCTGTTGGCCTTCTTCTGCATGGTAGGGATTCTATGATTCTATGTCTGCACTCCCCCAATTGTGCCCTCTAGAGATATGTTGATTTTAGATGTCTCGCCATTAGCGGCCATGCTTGGGCCTCAAATATTTATACCTCCACATCTCAATTCCCTTTAGCTAAGCAACGCCTTAAAATCTCTTTGACCAAGCTTTTAGTCACCTCCCTTAATCCATCCTCATGCTGCTGAATGTCACACATCGTCTGATTGCAAGAACAGAAAATGCTGGAAAATCTCAGCAGATCTGACAGCATCTGTGGAGAGAGAATCGAGCCAACGCATCGAGTCTGGATGACCCTTGAAACCAGACGCTGTCAGACCTGCTGAGATTTTCCAGCATTTTCTGTTTTTGATTCAGATTCCAGCATCCACAGTGATTCACTGGCCTGACAACACGCTGGAAGATGCACCTTGAGATATTTTGACCACGTTAAGAGGCACTGTACAAACACAAATTGCTGCTACGTTAGCTTGCCAACTTTCTGCTCAGGTGCTTGCCAGGAGTTGAACCAGCTGGAATTCAACTGATGTAAATCCTAAACTCTGCAGATCAACATCTAAGCATCCAGAGACCAACACAGGTGCGTGTTTACAAGTTGCATTCCTCATGAATACAATTAGAATTTTATAGGCATTGGACACGAACTATATTCTATCATTCTGTGCTCATTCCTTCTTCATTTGTTCTGGGATGTGGGTATCGTTGGCATTTATTGCCCATCCCCAGTTGCCCTCAAGAAGGTGGTAATGTGTTGCCTTCTTGAACTGCTACGCAGTTCCTACACTGTGTCTGGTTCTAATAGGCTTAATCAACTCAAGCCTTGGTCTCCAGTTAGCTGAGCTATTTCAATACAAGATCTGTCGATCAATACATTTTTTGACAGGATTTTTTAATTTATTTCTGGGACATGGGCATTGCAGGCTGGCCAGCATTTATTGCCCATTCCTAGTTGCCCCAGGCACTTGAGAATCAATCATATTGCTGTGGCTGTGAAATCACATGTCGGCCAGACTGGGTAAGGACAGCAGATTTCCTTCCCAAAGGACATTACTGAATGCGCACGGGTTTTTCCGACAATGGTTTCGTGGTCATCAATTGATTCTTAATTCCAAATATTTTTTGATTGAATTGACATTCCACGTGGCGGAATTTGAGGAACCAGGATTCGAACCTGGGTCCTCAGAACGTTAGCTGAGTTTCTGGATTAATACTTTCGCAATAATACCACTAGGCCATTGCCTCTGCAGTGACTGGATAATAGAACCATAGAACCCTACAGTGCTGAAAGAGGCCATTCAGCCCATCGAGTCTGCACTGACTCTCTGAAAGAGCTTCCAACTCTGACTCTCCCCTCCCTGTAACGCGTGTGCATTTACAATGGCTAATATTTGGGATACGTGGGAATCCGAATTAAGAAGCTGTGAGATTAGTCCCGCTGGAATCTTATATTTTTTCAAGCATTGTTCCAATCTTCTATAGGTTTTGAATTAAGCAACTTCAGTCAATAGGAATGGATCAAGAACTATGAGTTAGATTGATACAAGGCCTTTCTTATTATGAGATGTTCCTAAAGCTTTTAACGGTGGCATTATTTAACAACACGTGACACCAAGCCACATATAGGGATGAACTTTACCAGGATTTCCCGTTGAAAGTGTTGGGAAGGGGTCAGATCCCAGCTCTTAACAGAGCCCCACAGCCACTTTATCATTAATTGGGTAAAAATGGTCCTACTGCCACCATCTGGGTGTCTCAGTGGCACAAAGTTAGAGGCCATTCAGCCTACTGAGTCTGCACTGACTCTCTCACAGAGTATCCTAACAGGTCCTCCCCCCTGCCCTATTCCTGCAATCCCACACATTTTGCATGGCTAATCCATCTAACCTACATATCTTTGGACACTAAGGGGTAATTTACATGGTTACTCCATCTAACTTACATACCTTTAGATGCTAAAGGCAAATTTAGCACAGCCAATCAACCTAACTGTACATCTTTGGACAGTAAGGAGCAATTTACCATAGCCAATTCAACTAACCTACCCACCTTTGGACACTAAAGGGCAATTCAGCACAGCTAATGCACTTAACCCGCACATCTTTGGAGTGTGAGAGGAAACCAGAGCACCCGGAGGAAACCCACGCAGACACGGGTAGAATGTGCAGACTCCACACAGATAGTAACAGGTCCCTAGTGCTGCGAGACGGCAATGCTAACCACTGCACCACCATGCTGCCCCATTAACTTCCCAATTCTGCCTCACTCTATCCACTTTTGCCCAAGACCTGTCTTTTTGACGATTTTGCCCCCTCACCAAGTTAACCCCTGCCTGTATTTCTGTTGTTGACTCTCACACTTTCTGAGTCATTTTGCATCAAAACGTGGCACAGAAATGGAAGCGATTGCAACCGGTGACACTTGGTAATTTGGTCTACACTTAAACATTCCTGTCAGGTTTACTGCTGTGTACTCAGTGTGCACAGGATTAAAGTTCGGGGTGCAGGCGTGGTATACGAGGCATTAGTTTAATAGAAAACTCATTCTTCAGTGAAGGGAGGTGAAGAATCTGTGAGAAATAAATTAACAACGTCAGCAAAATATATCGAAAAGCCAAAGACTTTGCACTTGATTATTAGGCCTCACCAGCATTGGGATTAGACTTGGCTGGGTTCAGGTAGCTGATGTCTCTTGAACAGGCTATTGAAGATAATTAAAGGAGCAGGATTGGGATTTCCAGTCACTCTCCAGGTTTCTGGAGGTGGTAAGGGCCAAGTTTACTGGAGGGAGAACAAAGAACAGTACAGCACAGGAAACAGGCCCTTCGGCCCTCCAAGCCTGTGCTGCTCATTGGTCCAACGAGACTATTTGTTTGTATCCCTCCATTCCCAGTCTGTTCCTGTGACTATCCAGGTAATTCTTAAACGATGCCAACACCCTGCTTGGCAGCGCATTCCAGACCCCCACCACCCTCCGCGTTAAAAAACATCCCTGAGAAACAGTGGCATAGTGATAACACCCTTGGACTCGTAATCCAGAAGTGTAGGCCTATGTTCTGGGGATCAGAGGTTCAAATCCCATCATGGCAGTTGATGGAATTTAAATTCAGTTACTAGGGACAACACCGATTTGAACAGCTGCTTCATAGCGCCAGGGACCCAGGTTCGATTCCCGGCTTTGGTCACTGCCCGTGTGGAGTTTGTGCTGTGTCTGTGTGGGTTCCCTCCAGATGCTCCGGTTTCCTCCCACAGTCCAAAGATGTGCAGGTTAGTTGGATTGGTTGCGTTAAGTTGCCCCTTAGTATCCAACGATGCGCAGGTTTGGTGGATTAGCTGTGCTTAATTGCCCCTTAGTGTCCAAAGATGTGCAGGTTAGGTGGATTGGCTATGCTAAATTGTCCTTTAGTGTCCAAAGATATGCAGATTAGGTAGATTGGTTACACTAAATTGCTCCTTAACATCAAAAGATTAGTGGATTAGCCATGCTAAGTTGCCTCTTAGTATCCAAAGATGTGCAGGTCAGGTGGATTGACCATGCTAAATTGCCCTTTAGCATCCAATGATGTAGGTTAGGTGAACTGACCTTGCAAAATCTGTAGGATTACAGGGAGAGAGCCTGGGTAAAATGCTCTGGCAGATAGTGCAGTCTCGATGGGTCAAATGGCCTCCTACTGGACTGCAGGGATTTCATGAAAATGTGGAATTGAGAGCTGGTCAGATTCATGGTGATTTCTGTAAAAAAACCATCTGGTTCATTAATGTGCCTTTAGGGAAAGAAATCTGCTGTCCTTACCCGACCTGGTCTACACGTGACTCCAGAGCCACACCAATGTGGGTGACTCTCAGCCAAAATGGCCTAGCGGGACACTCAGTTCGAGGGCAATTAGGGATGGACAATAGATGGCGGCCCAGCCAGCGATATCCCCATGAGAGAATACATTTTTATTAAAACCTTTGCAAAGAAGGTCTTTCCTTGGAATCGTCATGAACTGTATTAACCTCTCAACCAACATGACAGTGAAGCAAGGTCAACAGGTCGGTTATTTTTGAATTGGTTTGAGGTACGCACTGTGAACATCAACTGCTGTGACTTGTCTCCAGAAGGCAGCGGGTGAACTGCCAACTCATTAATTGCTTGTGAAGTCATTTGAGATTTCCCAAGGATATGAAACAGAAATTCTTTCCCTCTGCATCTTATAAAAATGCGATCGAAGATGTAGTTCAAAGAGTCATAGAATCCCTACAGTGCAGGAGAGAGCCATTCGACCTATAACACAGAAGTGGGGGTATGGAATGCGCTGCCAAGTAAAGTGGTGGAGGCAGGTACTCTGGAGTTATTTAAGAGATGCTTAGATGGGCACATGAACAGAATGGGATTGGGGGGGTATAGAAAACTGATTTAAAATATGGATCATGAGCCTTGGGAGTCCCTGGGAAGTGTGTAAATAGACAATGATATTGATGTACTTGTTTTTATCCTACAGGTGCTTTGGTCCACTTTGTTGTCTAACAAGGGGCATACACGCGAAGGGTCATGAGACGGCTGCTCTTGGATTTTTTTTCGAGAGTATCCTAGTGCTCCACGTCGTTAGTGTACGCTTGACCTGGACCATTTGATGGGCAACACGACAGCTCAGTGACTATCGCTGTGCTGTGCAGAAACATGGGTTTGGGCCTGTGTCTGTGGGAGTTTGCGCATTCTCCCCGTGCTCGCGTGGGTTTTCTCCGGGTGCCCCGGTTTCCTCCCACATCCCAAAGATGTGCTCTTAGGCTAATTGGCAGAACAAATTCTCCCTAAATTGTCTCAAATTTGATTTTTAATCCATAGATCTATAAACATGGACAGGGATCACGGGTAGAGGTGGGAACATCGGGGTGACGGTGCGGGCTCGTTGGGCCGAAGGGCCTGTTTCCCGTACTGCTTTGTTCTTTGTTCTTTGAAATCGGAGCAGGCAAGGGGTCCATCATGGAAAGGTCCGTTGACCTCGGGGAGGGACTTCCCAGTTTCGGGGCGGCCGGAGAATCCCACCCAAACAGTCAAGAATTCCCGTAACAAATAATTAAACAGCGTTCAATGGGCAGCACGGTGGTTAGCGCTGCTGCCTCACAGCCCCAGGAACCCAGGTTCGATTCCCGGCTCGGGTCACTGTCTATCTGGAGTTTGTATGTTCTCCCCATGTCTGCGTGGGTTTCCTCTCATTGTCCAAAAGCTTAGGCTGGTTGGCCATGCTAAATTCTCCCTCAGTGTTAGGGGGACTAGCTGGGGTAAATGCATGAGGTTATGGGGAATAGGGCCTGGGTGGGATTGTGGTCAGTACAGGCTCGATGGGCCAAATGGCCTGCTTCTGCATTGTAGGGATTCTCTGATTCTAAAATTGGGGAAATAAAGAAAATTGATTTTAACTTTAGACGGGGGGGGGTTGTTGGCGAGATGGAGTGGGGGTTTAGGGTATAGGGGTGGGGTGTGGAGTGGGGGGTTAGAGGGTGAGTGTGGGGAGGTGGGGATAAGGGAGTAGGGGCTGTGGGAGTAGGGGATAGAGAGGTAGGGGTTAGGGGTGGGATAGGTGGTGGGGCCGTAGGGTGTGAGGATGAGGATGGGAGATGGGGAGGTTGCGGATGGGGTGTGGGGGCTGTAGGGGATGGGGGTGGGGGGGGTCGAGGGTGTGGGGAGGGTGAATGATAGGATGTTGGGGGGGTTCAGGGGGCGGGGAAATGGGTGGTAGGGGTGGGGGTGGGGAGATACGAGGTGGGGTGTGGGGTCTGTGGGGGGGGTGGAGGTATGGGGCTATGGGGTAGGTGGATGATAGGGGTTGTGGTGGTCGGAGGGTCGGGGGTGTGACTGGTGGTGGGGTGGGGGGTGGGTGGAGAAATACGAGGTGGGGTGTGGGTCTGGGGGGGTGGGGGGGGTGGGGTATGGGGACTATGGGGTAGGTAGACGATGGGGGTTGGGGGGTGAGAGTGAGGTGGAGGGGGTAGGGGGAGTAGGGAGGGTAGGGGGGTGAGAAAGTGGGTGGTATGGATGGGGGCTGTAGAAGGTTGGGGGGGTGGGGAGGTGGGGGGTGCGTTTGGGGGGGGGGTAGGGGGAATCGGGTGGCGTGTGAGATGGAGCTAGTACACCATCATGCCAGCCTGGAGTACCAATTTACTCACTCACCCATCTTCATTTTGTTTTAGTTTGAAATCTTACAAAATTTAAGTGAAAATTGTAGGCAGTAAGTGGAGGCAGTGAACTCTATGGCAGAACCACACACACACACACACACACACACACACACACACACACACACACACACAGTGAGGGCAGGGGAGTGCCAGTTTCTAACCGCCCCGTGGGGTTTTATTTTCATTTTGGCTTCTTAATTCCTTCACAAGGTCAATTTAATATTACTCATAATTGTCAGGGACGCCCCTCTGTCAATCCCTCAAGCTGCCAGACTCCATAACCACATCTGAGGGTGGGACGATTGACTTCAGCTGGTTTGGTACGAGGGGAAAAGCTCTGGGGCTTTTTGTTCATTGCAACAATTACACAATAAACACCTCCCCTCCTCCCTGCTGTGATTCCATACAACAGGAAGTTTGGGTCATTAAGGATGCCATTGCCAACCTAGAAACATAGAAAACAGAAGCAGCAGGAGGCCATTCAGCCCTTCAAGCCTGCTCCGTCATTCATTCTGATCATCAAATTCAATATCCTCATCCTCCCCCTTCTCCCCCCATATCCCTTGCTCCCTTTAAACCCAAGAGCGATGTCTAATTTCTTCTTGAAATCGCACAATGTTTTGGCCTCAACTACTTTGTGTGATTTTTAACTACTTTCTGGGTGGCACCGTAGCACAGTGGTTAGCACTGCTGCCTCACAGCTCCAGGGACCTGGGTTTGATTCCCGGCTTGGGTCACTGTCTGTGCGGAGTTTGCACATTCTCCTTGTGTCTGTGTGGGTTTGCTTTAGATTCCTGTATACAAAGATGTGTGGGTTAGGTTGATTGGCCATACTGAAGTTGTCCCTTAGTGTCCTGCTTTGGTTAAACTCGAGCCTCCTCCCATTGCCGGGTCTGTGGGCCTACCTGACAAGATGGGCTAGTGTGCAGCTCTGAATAATCTCAACTGAGTGATCCTTGTTTCAACTCAGTTAGATTCAGGCCTCCAGTAAAATCACAAGTCTGTGCACGTATTCAGATGGCACAGTGGTTAGCACTGCTGCCTCACAGCGCCGGGGACCCGGGTTCAATTCCAACCTCGGGTAACTGGCAGTGTGGAGTTTGCACATTCTCCCTTTAATGTGTGGTGCTCTGTTTTTTTTTCCCTCCCACTGCCTAAAGATGTTAAGAGGATTGGCCATGATAAATTTCCCTTTAGTGTCTCAAAATGTGCAAATTAGGTGGATTGGCCATATGAAATTGTCCTTTATTGTTCAAAGATGTGCCGGTTAGGGGGATTGGCCATGCTAAATTGCCCCTTAGTATCCAAAGATGTGCCGGTTAGGTGGATCGGCCATGGTAAATTGCCTCTTAGTGTCCAAAGATGTGCCGGTTAGGTGGATTAGCCACGCTAAATTGCCCCTTAGTGTCCAAAGGTGTGCCGATTAGGGGGATTGGCCAGGGTAAATTGCACTCTTAGCAACCCAAGATGTGCAAATTAGATCGATTGACCATGCTAAATCACTCCTTGGATGCCTAGTTTGGGGGGATTTAGTGGGTAAATCTGTGGGGTTACAGGGTTGGGGCCTGGCTGGGGTGCTCTGGTGGAGAGTTGGGAGAGACCTGATGGGTCAAAATGGCCCATGTCCGCATTGTAGGGATTCTATGATCCATGGAATTGAGGTTGGTAGCTGGAAGAGCATTCCACTCAAAGCCCTGTCTGTAGACAGGAGAAATGGTTTAAATAAAACATTATACATTATCTAAATTCATTTCCATTTGTGCAGAATTTGCATTGAACTGAAAGCATGGGGGTGGGGACGGGAGGGCAGGTAACTGATGCATGAAGTCATGTTCTTGAACACAGATCATTTGTAAAGCTAACACTGCTGTTTCACAGCTCCGGGGGCCTGGGTTCGATTCCTGGCTGGGGTCACTGTGGAGTTTGCACATTCTCCTCGTGCCTGCCTGGGTTTCCTCCAGGTGCTCCAGTTTCCTCCCACAGTCCAAAGATGTGTGGGTTAGGTTGATTGGTCAGGTTAAAATTGCCCCTCAGTGTCCCGGAAGGTTCGAGGGATTAATTGGTAAAACGTAGCGGGGAGGGTAGGGCCCGGGTGGGATTGTGGTCAATGCAGACTCGATAGGCCGAAGGGCCTCTTTCTGAGCTGTCGGGATTCTATGATTCTGGCACTGGAATGAAAATTGTCGATGAATCAACTGGAGGAACACATGGGGGAGGAAAGAATAGAAGGATTTGTTGATTGTCTTCAATGAAGCGTTGTTGGAGGAGGAGGGGCACATGTGATCGGGAGTAATTGGGCCCCGTGGCCTCTTCCTGTGCCTCCCATTCCGTGTAATTAGATGTAAACCCCCTGCCTCTCTCAGTTATCTCATCTTGTTGACTTGTGCTTTCTCAGCTGGGAGGAGAGTACATTCTGAGTTCTCGGACTGTTGTTCACCGGCTCCTGACAACATATAAACACCAACTGAGGCGGTGGGGGAGGTCCTGAATTCCCCTCCCACGCCGTTTGTCTACTGGGCAAAATCGGATTGAAGAGAGGCATTGTCCAGGTTTGTAACTGGGGTATCACAGAGGCAAAAACATTGGATTCCAAACTGAAGGCGCCAATATTAAATTTAAAAAGCTTCAAGCATAGAAGCAGATTCAATATTGATTGGGAGTTGGTTCGGAGTGAAGTTTTAGAATCCCACAGTGAAGAAGGAGGACATTCGGCCCATTGAGTCTACACCGATCACAATCCCACCCCAGGCCCTACCCCCTTAACCCCATGCGTTTACCCCAGCTAGTGCAACTGACACTAAGGGGCAATTTAGCATGGCCAATCCACCTAACCTATCTGAAAACTGGTGCTCTCAGAGGAAACCCACTCAGACACGGGGAGAATGTGCGCATTCTTCACAGACAGTGACCCAAGCCGGGATTCGAACCCGCATCTCTGGCACTGTGAGGCAGCAGCGCTAACCACTGTGCCTGACTTTTGCATGACAGGCACCAGGGACTCGCGTTCAATTCCGGCCTCACGTCTGCGTGTCCTCTCCACGTCTCTGGGGGTTTCCTGAAGGTGTTATGGGGTTATGGGGAAATGGCAGGAGAATGGGAATGAGAAAAATATCAGCCATGATTGAATGGAGGAGCAGACTCGATGGGCCGAGTGTCCTCATTCTGCTCCTACGTTCTGCTCCTACAGGTCTGTGGGGTGAGTTAGAAAAATGGTTCAGCACAGCCAAGAAGGACCAAAAGGTCTGTTTCTGTGCTGTAATGTTTTATGGTTCTATGTCTTATGATCTAATGGGTGCTCCAGTTTCCTTCCACACTCCAAAGTTAGGTGGATTGACCATGCTAATTTCTGCTTAGCGTCAGGGGGATTAGCAGGGTAAACGTGTGGGGTTCCAGATTGGACCTGGGTGGGATAGTGACCAGTACAGACTCAATGGGCTGAATGGCCTCCTTCTGTCGAGTCGGGATTCTATGGATTTTACATTGGCTTCTGTGGCGTGTTTATTTCCACCATCTCCTTCGCCCCATTACCGATACTGCTGGCAAAACTCCACAGCAATTTTATCAGCTGGCAACTGTGTAGATGGTTTCGGTTCGAGCCAGAGGAACTGTGAAGGTAGTTTACCTTCACGTAGATTGATTTAATTTATTATTGTCAACCGTATTGGGATACAGTGAAAAGTATTTGATTCTTGTGCGTTATACAGACAAAGCATACCATTGATAAAGTACACGGGGAGAAGGAAAGGATAGAGTGCAGGGTGTAGTGTACCAGTCATAGCTGGGATGTAGAGAAAGATCAACTTAATGCGAGGTAGGTCCATTCAAAAGTCTGACAGCAGCAGGGAAGAAGCTGTTCTTGAGTGCGTGATCTCAGACTTTTGTATCTTTTTCCCAATGGAAGAAGGTGGAAGGGAGAATGTCCAGGGTGCGTGGGGTCCTTAATTATGTTGGCTACTTTGCAGAGTGGACAGAGTCAAGGAATGGAGGCTGGTTTGCATGATGGATTGGGCTACATTCACAATCCCTTTGTAGATTTTTGCGGTCTTGGCAAGAGCGAGAACCCTACTCAGCTGTGATACATCCGGAAAGAATGCTTTCAATGGTCTGTCTGTAAAAATTGGTGAGAGTCATAGCGGACATGCCAAATTTCCTTCGCCTTCCGAGAAAGCAGAGGCGTTGGTGATAAGTTACAGAGCACCCCTCGGGTTTTCAAATGGGCAACAAGAATCCTTGGGAGTGAATCTTGCGAGAGCAGGGTAAGAAATAAGGTTCGCAGACACAATCGGTCAATGATCGCACTCCATACAGAACCTACAGGCAGCGGTGCCAACCACTGTGCCACCCGGCTGCACCCATCCTGCTTGTAATGGCAATAACTCAAAAGTATGAAACAGTAAAATTCTGGAAAATCTCAGGAGGTCTGACAGTGTTTGTGGAGAGAGAATAGATGGGGAGATGCCGGTGTTGGACTGGGGGTAAACGCAGTAAGAAACCTCTCAACACCAGGTTAGAATCCAACAGGTTTATGTGGTAGCAAACACCACCAGCTTTCAGGCCTTTCGTTAGGTAAGTGGGGGGTTCTGATCACAAATGGGGGATGTAAAGGTACACACAGTTTGCAGAATACTGATTAGAACGTGAGTCCTTGCAGCTAATCAAGTCTTAAAGGTGCAGACAATGTGTGAATCCGACAATGTGACAACTGACATTGTCTGTGCCTTTGAGACTTGATTAGTCCTAGTCTATCCAGCCTCTCCCTCTGACTCAAACCATCAAGTCCCAGTAGCATCCTAGTAAATCTTTTCTGCACTCATTCTAGTTTAATGATATCCTTTCTATAATAGGGTGACCAGAACTCTACACAGTAATAATAATTAAAAATCACTCTCTTTATATTGGGTGAGGTTAGCGGGGGTCGGTGTGACTATATAACATTTACCTTTGTACTGAAGGTAAGCATTGCAAGAAGTTTTGAGTACAGAAGCAGGGGTATGTTGTTGCAATTATACAGGGCTTGGTGAGGCCACACTTGGAGTATTGTGTGCAGTTTTGGTCTCCTTTTCTGAGGAAGGATTTTCTTGCTCTCGAGGAAGTGCAGCAAAGGTTTACCAGGCTGATTCCAGGGATGGCGGGTCTGATGATTGAGGAGAGATTGACGAGGTTAAGATTTTTTTCACGTGAGTTCAGACAAATGATGGGGGATCACATAGAGACTTATAAAATTCTAACAGGACTAGACAGGGTAGATACAGAGAGGATGTTCCTGATGGTGGGGGAATCCAGAACCAGGGGTCACAGTCTGAGGATAGACCGTTTAGGATAGAGATGAGGAGACATTTCTTCACCCGATGAGCCTGTGGAATTCATTCCCACAGGAAGTAGTTGATTCCAAAACATTGAATGTATTCAAGAGACGGTTGGATACAGCACTTGGGGCGAATGGGATCAAAGGTTATGGGGAGAAAGCAGGATTCGGAGTTGGACGGTCAGCCATGATTGTGATGAAGGGCTAGCCGTCCATTTGCTGGCGTGAAGGGCCGAATGGCCTCCTCCTATCTTTTATGATTCTATGTCTAAAGGTTGATTTGTTAGACACTACATAGACAATCACAGGTGATTGGCTTTCACCTGCCCCTGAGCAAGGACAACTCAGGATGGGTAATAAACGCTGGCCAGCCAGCAATGCCCATGTCCCATGATTGAATAAAAAAAATCTCCACACAGACAGTGACCCAAGCTGGGCATCGAACCCAGGTCCTCGGCACCGTAAGGCAGCAGTGCCCCTCTGAACCCTTTTGTATCTCTCCCCTCTCACCTAAACCTGTGCCCTCTAGTTTTAGACTCCCCTACCTTTGGGAAAAGATATGAACTATTATTTTCTAGACCTCTATAAGATCACCCCTCAGCCTCCTACACTCCAGGGGAAACAAGTCCCAATCTATCCAACCTCTCTGTATAACTCAAACCCGGTAGCATCCTAGCAAATCTTTTCTTACACGTTCTCCTTTCTATAACAGGGCTAGCACCCACCGTTTCAAAAACCAGAATTCCAAATGGCCAAGGTTACATGTTCCCCCAGCGAGCTGATTTTGGATCAGCTCCGAGTTTGAGTTTGGTTTGGCCTTCAGCCCACACCATTACTCGCGGTTATGTAATGATTCTTGGATCATAACAGGATAGTTAGTTAGTTTACAAATGGGTGCAGCTTACCATTTCATTTTCTCTTTGTTCTTCCGTCTCTTTGTTTTTTAACCATTCCCCCCCCCCCCACCCTCCCCGCCACTTCACTGCCCCACCCCCACTTTCCCAGAAAAAGTAAAATCCGGTTGGGAATTCTCAGATCCCAGCAAAAATTTGCCGATCCTGGCCAAGTCCGCCTTGGGTTGATTTCTTTTACAGAATCATAGGACCCCAGATTCAATTCTGGCCTCAGGTCACTGTCTGTGTGGAGTTTGCATATTCTCCCCATGTCTGTATGCATTTCCTCCAAGTGCTCCGGTTTCCAAAACAGTCTAAAGATGTGCAATTTAGGAGGATTAGCTATGTTGAATTGCCCCTTAGTGTCCAAAGATGTGCAGATTGAGTGGATTGGCCAAGCTAAGTTGCCCCTTAGTGTCCAAAGGTGTGCAGCTTAGGTGGATTGGCCATGCTAAATTGCCCCTTAATCTGCATGTTAGGTGGATTGGCCATGCTAAATTATCCCTTAGTGTCCAAAGATGCGTAGGTTAGGTGGATTGGCCATGCTAAGTTGCCCCTTAGTGTCCAAAGATGTGCAGGTTAGGTGGATTGGCCATGCTAAATTACCCCTTAGTGACCAAAGATGTGCAGTTTGGGTTGATTGACCATGTTAAATTACTCCTTAATATCGAAAGATGTGCAGGCTACACGCATTGGCCATGCTAAATTGCCCCTTAGTGTGAGGTGGATTAGCAGGGTAAGTTTAGCAGTGGAGTTTGCATATTCTCCCCATGTCTGTATGCATTTCCTCCAAGTGCTCCGGTTTCCAAAATAGTCTAAAGATGTGCAATTTAGGAGGATTAGCTATGTTGAATTGCCCCTTAGTGTCCAAAGATGTGCAGATTGAGTGGATTGGCCAAGCTAAGTTGCCCTTGGTGTCCAAAGATGTGTAGGTTTGGTGGATTTGTCATGCTAAATTGCCCCTTAGTGTCCAAAGGTGTGCAGCTTAGGTGGATTGGCCGTGCTAAATTATCCCTTAATCTGCATGTTAGGTGGATTGGCCATGCTAAATTGCCCCTTAATCTGCATGTTAGGTGGATTGGCCAAGTAAATTGCCCCTTAATCTGCATGTTAGGTGGATTGGCCATGCTAAATTGCCCCTTAATCTGCATGTTAGGTGGATTGGCCATGCTAAATTGCCCCTTAATCTGCATGTTAGGTGGATTGGCCAAGTAAATTGCCCCTTAATCTGCATGTTAGGTGGATTGGCCATGCTAAATTGCCCCTTAATCTGCATGTTAGGTGGATTGGCCATGCTAAATTGCCCCTTAATCTGCATGTTAGGTGGATTGGCCATGCTAAATTACCCCTTAGTGTCCAAAGATGTGTAGGTTAGGTGGATCAGCCATGCTAAATTACCCCTTAGTGTCCAAAGATATGCAGGTTAGATGGATTGGCCATGCTAAATTGCCCCTTAGTGTCCAAAGATGTGCAGTTTGGGTTGATTGACCATGTTAAATTACTCCTTAATATCCAAAGATGTGCAGGCTACACGCATTGGCCATGCTAAATTGCCCCTTAATGTGAGGTGGATTAGCAGGGTAAATGCATGGGGTTATGGGGATAGGGCCTGGGTGGGATTGTGGTCAGTGCACGCTTGATGGGCTGAATGGCCTCCTTCAGCAGTGTAGGGATATGATGATTCTATATCTTGCGGGGTGGGAACTCATAACCAACTGACTATGAAGTGAGCATGTTACTGAAACTGAACCCAAACCCATCCCCTACTGATTGTTTTTTGGCTCCTACTCCGCTTGGGGAAAGGGCATTACACCTATTTGGGTGCATTCACATGACCGCCGTTGTGAAGAAAAAGCGTAGGATGCCGATGGAGACGTTTTGGAAACACAGAAACTCCGGCATCTTCACTCAGGGACAATAACAATCCTTTGAAGTACCTTTATTGCTCAAATAAAAGTCAAGGACGTGGCTGGAGAGTGCGAGAGAACCAGCAGAGTCAGTGGGCCTGTAAATTCCAATGCACCTAAGCTGGCCCCAGGAGGGGTTCCTTATCAGAGTAATCAATCACTCTGAGCAATTCTTGCAGACTGCAGACTGTCTGGGGATCTGGCTTATCAGCTAATGCCTCTCTTCCGAAAACTTCTTCGCTCTGTCTGCTGGCCGTCATCTGAAAAAGCTGTGAGAGATGTAGAAAGATAGCAGGACACAAGGCTAGTCCAGCCTGCACACCGTCTCGCATTGACCCAAGTTCTGGGGAAAATGATCCGGAGAGGATTCTGAAAGCGGGTTCGTTTTCCCCCTGACAAAGTTCCATGAAATGTGGCTACAAGCGGGCCTAAGGAGAACAGCTAGCTAAGTGGCAAAGGGTGAATTTGATTTGATTTATTGTCGTCACATTTATTGGGACACAGGGAAAAGTATTGTTTCTTGCGCCCTGTGCAGACAAAGCATACTGTTCAGAAAGAAGGAAAGGAGAGAGTGCAGAATGTAGTGTTGCAGTCAAGGAACAATACAGCACAGGAAACAGGCCCTTCGGCCTACCAAGCCTGTGCCGCTCAATGGTCCAACTAGACCATTCGTTTGTATCTCTCCATTCCCAGTCTGTTCATGTGACTATCCAGGTAAGTCTTAAATGATCCCAGCGTGTCCGTCTCCACCACCCTGGAAGAGAGAATGTCCGGGGTGCGTGGGGTCCTTAATTATGCTGGCTGCTTTGCCGAGGCAGCGGGAAGTGTAGACAGAGTCAATGAATGGGAGACTGGTTTGGTGATGGATTGGGCTACATTCATGACATTTTGTAGTTTCTTGCGGTTTTGGACAGAGCAGGAGCCCATACCAAGCTATGGTACAACCAGAAGGAATGCTTTCTGCTAATTGCAGTGGAACTGCAGCAATACAGTGGTTAACACTGCTGCCAGGGACCTGGGTTCGATTCTTAGCTCGGGTCATTGTCTGTGCGGAGTTTGCACATTCTCCTCGTGGGTTTGCTCCGGTTTCCTCCCATATTTCAAAGACGTGCTGGTTAGAGAGCATTAGTCGTGCTAAATTCTCCCTCCCTCAGCGTACCCGAACAGGTGCCGGAATGTGGGTTTTTGCATTAACTTCGTAGCCGTGTTAACGTAAGCAGAATAATTAAACATTAACTTTGAGTTGTGTCAGCGAGTGTTTCCCATTTGGCAGTTCAGAACAAAGAATTTGTGTAAAAGACGAAACTTCTCCAAGCTGGAAAGATTTCCAGTCTTTGGATAGATCCTGGTGTTGAAACAGGTCCCTGAGCAGAGACTAGAGCAGAGTGGGATTTTTCAGCCTCGCTCGAGCGAGATCAGAAATTCCCACTCTGGATTAGTGGAGATTCCTGTTGTTGGACCCTCGCCCCCTCCAATTCTGGGCGGTCAGTGTGGTAGTGTTCCGGCCTATGAGCGTGTGTCATCTACTTTGAAAGGCTGAGAGGTAAGGGTTTACTGTTTGCACAAGGCCTAGTGTTGCTGTTTGACAGGGTCCACCAAGGGTAAGAGAAGGAAGTCTTTGAGGATTCTGTATCCTTAGATCTGTTGGGATCTGAGTGAGAGAGGTTTCAAAGCCATGCATCTTATTAGTGGTAACCATGTCTGGGAACGCTGGGTAAAATACAGACTGGTGAATATGACTTAAAGGCTGAACCGATTGAGGGGGAAGTCAGAGTTTTTACTCAGTAGAACCCAAGTGGAAAGAGTGAGATTGATTGTGATAATGCGAGTGATTCATAGAAACTCTACAGTGCAAAAGGAGGCCATTCGGCCCATCGAGTCTGCACCGACCACAATCCTACACAGCCCTTATTCCCATATCCCTGCATATTTACCCGTTAATCCCTCTAACCTACACATCTCAGGATTCTAAGGGGAAATTTTTTTTGGCATGGCCAATTAACCTAACCAGTACATCTTTGGAATGTGGGAGAAAAACCAGAGGAAACCCACAACAGACACGAAGAGAATGTGCAACGCAGGCAGTGATCCAAGCCGGGAATCGAACCCAGGTCCCTGGAGCTGTGAAGGAGCAGTGCTAACCACTGTGCTACCACTGCTTGTAGCAATGTTTTTAAAAATTTATTTATGGGAGGAGGATTCCGTCACTCTGTCCTTTGTCACCCCTTACCTAATTGCCCCTGAACTGAGTGGTTTGCTCATTTCAAAGGGCAGTTAAGAGTCTGTGGCTCTGGAGTCACATGTAGGCCAGACAGGGTAAGGATGGCAGATTTCCTTCCGAAAGGATATTAGTGAACCAGATGGGTTTTTTCCAACAACCAGCAATGGTTTCATAGTCAATATTGACCAGAAGCTAAACTGGACCATCCGTATAAACACAAGATCAAGTCAGAGGTTGGGAATACTGTGGCAAGTAACTCACCTCCTGACTTCCCAGAGCCCGTCCACCATCTACAAGGCACAACTCGGGAGTGTGATGGAATACTCCCTGCTTGCCTGGATAAGTGCAACTCCAACAACACTCAAGAAATTCAAAACTATCCAGGGTAAAGCATGATTGGCATCCCTTCTACAAACATCCAGCCCCTCCACTACCAACGCTCGGTAGCAGCAGTGTGTACCATCGACAAGATGCACTGTAGCAGCTCACCAAAGATCCTTAGAAGCACCTTCCAAACACACGACCACTTCCATCTAGAAGGACAAGGGTAGCTGATACATGGGGGACACCACATCTGCAAGTTCCCCTCCAAGCCACTCACCGTCCTGACTTGGAAATATATCGGCCGTTCCTTCACAGTCACTGGGTCGAAATCCTGAGACTCCCTCCCTAACAGCACCATGGGTGCACTACTTTGGGGTTGTATTTTACGGTTTCAGGATCAGTGAGGCTGTAAAATTTTTGATCTGATTTAGTTTATTATTGTCACATGTGTTAGTAAACAGCAAAAACTATTGTTTCTTGTGCGCTATACAGACAAAACATACCATTCATAGAGAAGGAAACAAGAGTGTGCGGAATGTAGTGTTACCGTCATAGCTAAGGTGTAGAGAAAGATCAACTTAATATAAGGTAGGTCCATTCAAAAGTCTGATGGCAGCGGGGAAGAAGCTGTTCTTGAGTCGGCTAGTACGTATTCTTTTCCCAAAGGAAGAAGGTGAAAATGTCCGGGATGTGTGGGGTCCTTGAATATTCTGGCTGCTTTTCCGGGGCAGTGGGAAGTGTAGACAGAATCAACGGACGGGAGGCTGGTTTGCGTGATGGATTGGGCTTCATTCGTGTCCTTTTGCAGTTCCTTGCTGTCTTGGACAGAGCAGGAGCCCACACCAAGCTGTGATACAACCAGAAAATCCCACCCCACGAGTGTAATCGCAAACAGAGGAACCTTGTACTAATATGTTGAATGCCTGTGAGCTAATTGTTAACAGGGTAAGAACAGATATCATATGAATGATATGATTGTTCAGGGCCTTGCTAAGCTAAGAACTTTAGAGATCAGAGACTAATGAAATCATGGTAAAAGCATTCGATTCATCATTCCTGTTTGAAAGCATCGTCATTTAGATCCACTCCCACCTGAAATCCTGTCAGGATCTTATTCCCTTCAAATTTTTTAAAAACTTTATTCTTTAATGGGATCATAAAAAGTGCAGAATGAGGCCATTCAGCCCATCAGCACTGACAGCAGTCCCACCTGGACCTTATCCCCATAACCTCAAATATTTAGCCCGCTATTCCCTCTAACCTACACATCCCGTGACACTAAGGGACATTTTAGCCCATGCAGCTAACCAGCACGTCTTTCAGGCTGTGGGAGGAAACCCATAGAGACCATAAAACATAGGAGCAGAATTAGGCCACTCGGCCCGTCAAGTCAGCTCTGCTATCCGATGCTATTTTTCTCATCCTCATTCTCCCCGTAAGCCCTGATCTTCACGCAGACACGGGGACAATGTGCAAACTCCACAGCGACCCAAGCCGGGAATCGAACCCTGGCGCTGTGAGGCAACAGTGCTAACCCGCTGTGCCACTGTGGGCATTTGTTCGCCCATCCCCAATTGCTGTTGAACTGAGATGCTCACTCGGTCGTTTCAGAGGGCAGTTAAGTGACAGCAACATTACTGTACGTCTGGAGTCACAAGTCGGCACGTTTGTCTAAGACCAGAAAAATAGGAGGAGGCCATTCAGCCCTTCGAGCTTGCCCTCCTGTTTGATAAGATTATGGCTGCTCTAACACTCACTAAGTTCACTTTCCTCCCCGTGACCCTTAGTTCCCAGGCAATATTCGCACTGTGGCACAGTTCACACTGCTGCCTCACAGCACCAGGGACCCAGGTTCGATTACACCCTCAGGTCACTGGCATTCAAGGAAGGAATGGGCCTAAGTTACGAAATTCTCAAACAGCCTCCATGGGAATGACGAATCGAATGTCCTTACCGTGATTCCAATAATCTCAGATCTCTAAAGTTCTTAGCCTAACAAAGCCCTAAACAATCACATCACTCACAGTAATTTCACTGTCATGTTAATGTGAGCCTACACCTTCCCAGGGTTAAGCATTCCAAAGATACACCACTCTTTGGTAGAAGAAATTCTTCCTCCAATATGTCTTAAATTCTCCTCTCTGACTGTGCCCTCTGCTCCATCACTCTCTCCCAACATTTATCCTGTCAAACCTTACCCCCCCACCACTCTACAAATTCCATATGTTTCATTCTTATCATCCCCTCATCCTTCTGAACTCCGAGGAGTACAGACCCGATCTGGTTAATCTTGCCTCACATTGCAGTCCCTCCATAGCTGGAATCATCCTACTAAATCTTCTCTTACGTTACCTTGAAATACAAGAGATACATAAAATTATAGAATCCCCACAGTGCAGAAGAGGCCATTTGGCCCATTGAATCTGCACTGACTCTCTGTCAGAGTACCTTACCCAAGCTCTACCCTATCTCTGTAACCCTACACATATCCCATGACTAATTCATCAAACCTGCACATATTTGGACACTCAAAAGCAATTTAGCATGGCCAGTTCACCAAACCTGCACATTGTTGGAGAATAAGGGACAATTTAGCATGGCCAATCCACCTAATCTACATATCGTTGGACACTAAGAGATGATTTAACATGGCCAATCCACCTAACCTGCACATTTTTGGACACTAAGAGATAATTTAACATGGCCAATCCACCTAATCTACACATCATTGTACACTAAGAGGTAATTTAACATGGCCAATCCACTTAACTTCACATCCTTGGACACTAAGAGACAATTTAACATGGCCAATCCACCTAACCTACACATCTTTGGACACTAAGGGGCAATTTAGAATGGCCAACCAATCTAACCTACATGTCTCAAAACACTACAGGACAATTTAGCATGGCCAATCCACCTAAAGTGCACATCTTTGGACACTAAGGGGGAATATAGCATGGCCAATTCACCTAACCTGCACATCTTTTGGACTGTGGGAGGAAACCGGAGTGCTGGAAGAAACTTATGCAGACACAAGTAGAATGTGCAAACTCCACGCAGACAGTGACCCAAGGCTGGAATCGAACCCGGGTCCCTGGCGCCGTGAGACAGCAGTGCTAACCACTGTACCACCTTGTCACTTGTGAAGTGTGCTAGACACTTGATAAGATGATAATACCACAGCGAGCCCCTGATCCAGTCTCAGGATTAGAAACAACAACTACTTAGCAGAACCTTGTGAAATTAATACTCTGGCTTCAAGCAATGCAGGTAAAATTGTTGATGTGGCTATTCTTGATTTATTAACCTTTTCACAGAATGGGTAGTGAAATTCTCTCCTCTGAAACACCACAAATGTGTGGTTAATTGGATCATAGAGTCACACAGTAATAAAAAAGGCCCTTCGGCCCATTGAATCTGCATTGACAAACTTACAGTAAACCTACACTAGTCCCAGGCCCATGGCCTTGAATGTTATAAAGTTTCAAATGCTCAGAGGTTTTGTGCCTCTAATACCCTCCCAGACAGCACATTCCAGACTCTGTGTGAAAAACATTTTCCTTAAATCCTCTCTAAACCCCTCATCTTCAAATGAAGCCCCTTTGGGATTGACACTTCAACCAAGGGAACAACTGTTCCTATCCTATCTATACGGCTCGGGTATAAAAAGCAGAGAGCAGCAGTGGAAGGGTACTTTTCCAACTGGAGGTCTGTGACAAGCAATGTTCCACAAGGATCAGTGCTAGGGCCTCTGTTGTTTGTAATAAATATAAATGATTTGGAGGTGGTCTGATAAGTAAATTTGTAGATGGTACAAAAATTCGGGGAGGAGCAGACGGTGAGGAGGATTGTCAGAGGATACAGCAGGATACAAGTCGGCTGGAGGCTTGGGCTGAAACAGAATTTAACACGGACAAATGCAATTTGGAAGGTCTACTGCAGAAGGAAAGTGTACAGTAAATGGTAGAGCCCTTAGAAATATTAAGGACTGGTTGGGTCCCTCAGTGTACCCAAACAGGAATGTGGCGACTAGGGGATTTTGACAGTAACTTCATTGCAGTGTTAATGCCAGCTTACTTGTGACACTGATAAATAAATAATAAAAATCTATCTCAGCCTTGAATACTTAGCGACCCAGCCTCTGCGGTAGAGAATTTCACAGATTCATTATCCCCTGAAAAAAGGAATTCCTCATCTCTGTCTTAAATGGGATCTGTCTTGAGATTGAATAGGTTAGGACTTTATTATGAGGGGAGATTTGATAGAGGTGTATAAAATTTTGATGGGTATAGATAGAGTGAATGCGAGCAGGCTTTTTCCACTGAGGCTAGAGGAGAAAAAAAAAACTAGAGGACGTGGGTTAACGGTGAAAGGAGAAAAGTTTAATGAGAATATTAGGGGGGGTGGTGGTGGGAGTGTGGAATGAGCTGCCGGATAATGCGGGGTCACTTTTAACATTTAAGAAAAACTTGGACGGGTTCATGGATGAGAGGGACGTGGAGGGATATGGTTCAAATGCAGGTCGGTGGGACTAGGCAAAAAATGGTTGGGCACAGACAAGAAGGACCAAGAGGCCTGTTTCTGAGCTGTAATATTTGATGGTTCTTTGAGTGACCCCCTTTACCCTGAGATGATGTCCTCTGGTCCCAGACTCTCCCACAAGGGGAACGAACCTTTCAGCATCGACCCTGTCAAACCCCCTGAGAGTCCTAGATGTCTCAATAAGGTCCACCTCTCATCGAAACTCCAATGAGTACAGGCCCAACCCACTCAACCTCTCCTCATAAGAAAATCCCTCCATACCTGGGATTGCACCTGATTGTAACCTCAATCCCACATTCCTGCCGACTCGAGATAATCTTTCGCCCCCTTGCTTCCAAAGATTCTATCCATCTCTGGACAAATGATAGATCGACATCAGAATGATAAATCTCAAAAACATTCTGTTAAAGGCGCGTGGACAATTCATCCTCTCAAAACTTTCAGCTCGTATTCTGTAACTATTTAATTTCTGGACAGCATTGAATGTAGGGCCATGAGTCAGGTCGCTTGCTCTGTTACAAGTCTAAAAGGTGTTATCAAATTGTTCCACATTTTACCCTGGGCTCACATCAGGGGTAAGCAGTTGATAAGGGTCTTCCTGAGTTGCTATCATTTGGTTTTGAGTTAAGAGACTCTGTTGGCAATAAAATTGCAGCCACTTCCGTGGAATGCTGAGTGACACCACCGAGTCTCCTCTACACAGATAATAAAGAGAACCATAGGACCCTACAGTGCAGAAAGAGGCCGTTCGGCCCATCTGCACCAACCACAATCTCACTCAGGCCCTACCCCCCCCCATATCCCTACATATTATTACCCACTAATCCCTCTAACCTACGCATCCCTGGACACTAAGGGGCAATTTGTCAGCATGGCCAATCAACCTAACCTGCACACCTTTGGATATTTGAATTCAATAAAAAAAAATCTGGAATTTGTTTTTTTTTGTTCTTTGTTCTTTGAAACCATTGTAGGAAAAACCCATCTGGTTCACTCATGTCCTTTAGGGAAGGAAATCTGCCCCCCCTTACCTGGTCTGGCCTACATGTGATTTCAGAGTCACAGCAAGTGTGGTTGACACTGGTCTGCCTCCGAAACGGCCAAGTGAGACGCTGGTTTTGACGGAAACTAGGGATGGACAATAAATTGCTGACCATCCATCTCCCACAATGAATAGACAAAAATACACGCTAAATATTTATAGAAAACGCTCAGTTATTAATAGAACAATTTCAAATGGTAAAATCAAAAGAAATATTTAAGTTCAAACTCCTCACAGTGACCCAATCCAGAAATCGAACCCGAGTCCCTGGTGCTGTGAGGCAGCGGTGCTAACCACTGTGCCACCGTTATCTTGGTGGGATCCCTGTGTTTCTGAGTTCCTGGTTGAGTGACAATTTCTTTATGCCACTGCCTCCCCTACTTCATGTGTAAACACTCAAGTCTCGAGGTCCCATCGTTGAGTGATCAAACGGTGCTCAGTGGTGGCATCGTTAGCCTGCACCCACCCATCGTTAGCCTGCAATTGGATAAGAACATGGATGGGAAAGGATTGGAGGGATATGAGCCAAAGCAACCAATTGGAAGGTATTATGGTCGGCATGGAATCCCTACAGTGCAGAAGGAGGCCATTTGGCCCATCAAGTCTGCACTGACAACAATCCCACCCAGGCCCTAACCCATAACCCCACATAGAACATAGGACACTACAGCACAAACAGGCCCTTCGGCCCACAAGTTGCGCCAATCACATCTATACCTACAAAGCCATAGACCTATCTATAACCCCCAATCCCATTAAATCCCATGTACTCAACAATGAAGTCTTTTAAAAGACCCCAGCGAGTTCACCTCTATCACCCCCGACGGCAGCCGATTCCATTCACTCATCACCCTCTGAGTGAAAAACTTACCCCTAACATCTCTTCTGTATTTGCTTCCCTGCACCTTAAATCTGTGTCCTCTCGTAGCGACCATTTCAGCCCGGGGAAGTAGCCTCTGAGAATCCACCCTATCTATTCCTCTCAACATTTTATAAACCTCTATCAGGTCGCCTCTCAACCTTCGTCTCTCCAGTGAGAAGAGTCCCAGCTCCCTCAACCTATCTTCATAAGGCATGCCTCCCAATCCAGGCAACATCCTTGTAAATCTCCTCTGCATCCTCTCAATAGCTTCCACATCCTTCCTATAGTGAGGTGACCAGAACTGCGCACAATACTCCAAGTGGGGTCTGACAAGGGTCATATTTACCCGCTAATCCCTCTAACTTAGGCATCCCAGGACACTAAAGGGGCAATTTAGCATGGCCATTCCATCTAATCCACACATCTTTGGCATGTGGGAGGAAACTGGAACACCCGGAGGAAACCCACTCAGAGATGGGGAGAACGCGCAGACATATGAGCTGAGACGGGAATCGAACCCGGGTCCTTGGGGGCTGTGAGGCAGCATCGCTAACCACTGTGCACGGCATTCAAATGGTGCTCACACACCCTTTTAATGCAATTTCTGTGAATCAGTGCGTGGAACCACTCTGCAAAGATTGGAAGGTGTGCGCAGTTAGAAATTCGTGTGAGGTGGGGTAGGTCCATTCCAGGACACCCTGAAACTGGTTAATCCCATTCAGAAGTCGATAGACGTTGCCTTGGTACGCCCCCCGACCACCCCCCACCCTACCCCTTCCTGACCCTCCCCACCTGTGGCAGATAGAATGTGAAAATTTGCCTTTATGACTCTGTATTGCCATTGGGGTGTGTGTAGCTCTCTGTGCCAACAAATGCCCCCCTCCTTCCAAGTCCGAAACTTCACAAGCAGCGATGGGCAGACGCCAGTGTGATGAACCACCAAATTCACTCCAGCCTTTGGGCAACTCAAGGATGGAAGAAATAAATCAAAGTTAGCTTTTATAGTCACAGGGACCCTTTTAGTTACTTTATAAGTAAGTAGACCAGAATCGATGTGTGTTATGTCGGATGCCGCGAAGCATTAATTAGTAATGGTTGCTGTCACATGTAATCTACTTTACACGCAGCTAATGCAAGGCCAAAAAGCTCCATCTGGGTAGAGACTGTAGCCAAGTGAAAACCTGGAATCCGGAATGGAGTGGAATGTAAGTGATGCAAAAGCACCCGCTCCTCCATCAATTCCAGGCCAACTCTTGCTCGGCTGGAGTTGTGAGTAACCCTGATTACATATGACAGGGACCATCACTAATTAATATGCTCTGACCTAACACACATCGATTCCAGCTTACCTTCGTTAATTGAACCACATAAAAACACGTCGTTTTGTGGCTGTTAAAGACACTTCATTTCTCGCGAGGGTAAGCTGTATTGGTGGTGACATTGTACGAACAGTTATCTGATATTTCATTTCTTTTACACAGACAGCTCCCCAGCAGACATTGAGTGGCACAGTGGTTAGCACTCACAGCGCCAGGGACTCGGGTTTGATTCCCAGCTTGGGTCACTGCCTGAGTGAAGTTTGCACATTCTCCCCATGTCTGTGTGGGTTTCCTTCGGGTGCTCTGGTTTCCTCCCACACTCCAAAGATATATGGATTGGCCATGCTAAATTGCCCCTTAGTGTCCAAAGATGTGCAGATTAGATGGATTGGCCATGCCACATTGCCCCTTAGTGTCCAAAGATATGTAGGTTAGGTGGATTGGCAACACTAAATTGCCCCTTAGTGTCCAAAGATGTGCAGGTTAGCTGGATTGGCCATGCTAAATTGCCCCTTAGTGTCCAAAGGTGTGCAAGATAGTTGGATTGGTCATGCTAAATTTCCCCCTTAGAGTCCATAGATGTGCAGATTAGATGGATTGGCCATGCTAAATTGCCCCATAGTGTCCAAAGATGTATAGGTTAGGTGTATTGGCCATGCTAAATTGGCCCTTAGTGTCCAAAGATGTGTAGGTTAGGTGTATTGGCCATGCTAAATTGGCCCTTAGAGTCCAAAGATGTGTAGATTAGGTGGATTGGCCATGCTAAATTGGCCCTTAGAGTCCAAAATGTTTAGATTAGGTGGATTGGCCATGCTAAATTGGCCCTTAGAATCCAAAGATGTGCAGGGTAGATGGATTCGCCATGGTGAATGCATGGGAATACGGGGATAATATGTTTGAGAGAGCCTGGGTGAGATACTCTGTTGGAGAGCCAGTGCTGACTAGATAGGCCGAATGGCCTCTTCTGCACTGCAGGGATCCAATGACAATAGTTGGCTATCCAAGGAGGGGGGGAGGGATCATCATCACAACCCCACCCAATTCTGTGATCAACAGGTCCCCGCAAACCATGTAGCTTCCAACGAGAACTGTTGCAGAGAAAACAAGACCTCAGATTCTCCAGGGCAGGGAGCTGGGTGTGTACAGGAAAGGTGTGGGGAAACCCAGCAGGCAGCAATGAGCCAACGAGGCAGAGAGATTAGTGTTTCTATCAAAGGGCTAGTAAACCAGAAGCTTGGCTCAAGTTCAATTCCCACCACAGCAGCTGTGGAACTGCATATCAATCGTCTCAATAAGTTTCCTTTCGGTGATAGAACAATACGGTGGCACAGTGGTTAGCACTACTGCCTCACAGTGACAGGGACCCGGGTTTGATTCCCGGCTCAGGTCACGTTCACCACCTGTTGGCATGGGTTTTCTCCGGGTGCTCTGCTTTCCTCCCACAGCCTGAAAGACACAGGTTAGGTGGATTGGCTATGCTAAATTGCCCCTTAGTGCCCAAAGATGTGCAGGTTAGGTGGATTGACCATGCTAAATTGTCCCCTTAGTGTCCAAAAATGTGCAGGTTAGGTGGATTGGCCAAGCTAAATTGTCCCTTAGTGTCCAAAGATGTGCAGGTTAGGTGGATTGACCATGCTAAATTGTCCCTTAGTGTCCATAGATGTGCAGGTTAGGTGGATTGGCCAAGCTAAATTGGCCCTTAGTGTCCAAAGATGTGCAGGTTAGGTGGATTGACCATGCTAAATTGTCCCTTAGTGTCCAAAGATGTGCAGGTTAGGTGGATTGACCATGCTAAATTGTCCCCTTAGTGTCCAAAGATGTGCAGGTTAGGTGGATTGACCATGCTAAATTATCCCTTAGTGTCCAAAGATGCGCAGTTTAGGTGGATTGACCATGCTAAATTGTCCCTTAGTGTCCAAAGATGTGCAGTTTAGGCGGATTGACCAAGCTAAATTGTCCCTTAATGTCCAAAGATGTGCAGTTTAGGCGGATTGACCAAGCTAAATTGTCCCTTAATGTCCAAAGATGTGTAGGTTAGGCTGGATTGGCCATGGTTAATGTATGGGGTAACAGGGATAGTGTGATGGATAGGGCATGTGTGAGGAAATGTGTTGGCGAGCTGGTGCAGACTAGATGGGCTGAATGGCCTCTTCTGTACTGCAGGGATTTTATGATGATAATCTGCCATCCAAGTGGGAGAGGGATCATCGTCACAACCCCACCCAACTCTGTGATCAACAGGTCCCCGCAAACCACGCACCTTGGCCGTACTACATTACAGGGGGACCTGCTAGATTAAATGTATTGGGTAATGGGGATAGGGCCTGAGTGGGATTGTGGTCGGTGCAGGATCGATGGGCTGAATGGCCTTCTTCTGCACTGCAGAGATTCTATGATTCAATAGTAGAGTGGTACTGGAGGCAAGTATGAAGGAATTTTCCTCCAAATTGCCCATTGGATTCCCAGGGGGTTTGACAGGGTAGGTGCTGAGAGATTGTTTCCCTTTGTGGGATAGTCCAGGACGAGAGGAGTAAGTTATGGGAGGGGGTCCCCCATTTCAGACAGAGATGAAGAGGAACATCTCTCTCAGACGGTAGTGAATCTGTAGAACATTTAACCACAGAGGGCTGTAGAAGCTCATTGAGTATGAAGAGAAATCTCACAACACCAGGTTAACGTCCAACTGAATCATAGAACCCTACAGTGCAGAAAGAGGCCCTTCAGCCCATCAAGTCTGCACCAACCATAATCCCACCCAGGCCTACCCCCATATTCTTACATATTATACCCACTAATCCCTCTAACCTCTGCTACCTTGGACACTAAGGGGCAATTTCTTAGCACAGCCAATCAACCTAACCCACACATCTTTGGACTGTGGGAAGAAACCGGAGGAAACCCACGCAGACATGAGGAGAATGTACAAACTCCACACAGACACAGTGACCCGAGCACGGAAATCGAACCCAGGACCCTGGTGCCGTGAAGCAGCAGTTGCTAACCACTGTGCTACTGTGCCACCCTGTGCTGATTTGTTTACCAGTCTTTAACCTGGTGTTGTGAGACTTCTTACTGTGTTTACCCTAGTCTAACGCGGGTATCTCCACGGTGTTAAGAATGTCCAAGGCTGAGTTATTTATCAGTAAGACAGTCGAGGAATAATTTGGGGGAAGTGAGGTTCAGGATTATCAATCTCACAGAACAGCAGAGCGGGCTCGATGGGCTGAATGGTCTACTTTGCTCCTACAACGTATGGTCTGAATTGGAGTTCCACTCCAAGGTGTCCAAGACCTGTACAAGTCATTTCCAAAGCATTGCAACTTACCCAGAAGGAACAAAAAACAGCACAACAATGACCAAATAGATCCGAACATGTCTCGACATGTTTGAAGTTTATTTATTAGTGTCACAAGAAGGCTTACATTAACACTGCAATGAAGTTACTGTGAAAATCCCATAGTCGCCACACTGCAGCCTGTTCTGGCAACACTGAGGGAGAATTTAACATGGCCAATGCACCTAATCGGCACGTCTTTCGGACTGAGAGGAAACTAGAGCACCCAGAGGACACACGTGTTGACACGGGAGTTGGGAAAATGCGCAGGCACCATACAGACAGTGACCCAAAGCCGGGAATCGAACCCGGGTCCCTGGCGCTGTGAGGCAGCAGCGCTAACCACTGTGCCGCCGTGCTGTCCCACTCGAATCCAAACTGTCCAAACAGTTTCTCTTTAGTTATTCGACCCTGCTTGATTCTATCAAACACCCTCTTGGCTTCTTCTGTGAGTTATGGAGTCTACCTGAGCTCTCTCACTCTTGAACCCAAGGCTCCCTCTGTGGCCTTGAACCCAAATTGGATTCTGTGAGATGTCAACATCACCCAACAGGCAAAGGTTATATTAGTCAAGAACCCAGGGCATAACTATAAGGTTCATGGTGGGAGATATAGGAGGGATGTCCCAGGTAGATTCTTCACCTAGAGAGAAGTTGGGGGTGTGGAATAGACTGACTGCATCTCCACGGTGTTAAGAATGTCCAAGGCTGAGTTATTTATCAGTAAGAGAGTCGAGGAATAATTTGGGGGAAGTGGGGTTCAGGATTATCAGTAATCAATCTCACAGAACAGCAGAGCGGGCTCGATGGGCTGAATGGTCTACTTTGGTCGGGCATAGTGGAGTCGGACACTTTAGGAACTTCCAAGCAGTTATTGGATAGACGGATGGGGCACATCAGAATGATAGGGAGTGGGATAGCTTGATCTTGGGATTGGACATAGCTCAGAACAATATCGAGAGACGAAGGGCCTGTACTGTGCTGTAGTGTTCTATGTTCTAACCAACAGGAAGAATTTATTCTTAGAGAGGGAGAACTAGAAGCCAAATTCATAACTAAACCACAACACAAAGCAACTGTCTCTATCCATACTGAGATAGGATGGTGTTAGTACATATCTCTGCTTTGGCAGATAACAAGATGCTGAACGAGAGGCTAAAAATGTTTGAACTCTGTGGTGACAGCTCTTCATTGAAATGCTTTGACATTGCTAAAAAAAAGCCACGCTTCTATTTAAAAAAAAAATTTGACTGATGCGACCCCATGGTTTTCAAAGAACGAAGAACAAAGAGGAAAACAGCATGGGAAACAGGTCCTTTGACCCAACAAGCCCGCGCCGCCATTTTAACATTCCCATTTCCACCCATGACCCTTGCCTATGTTTACCGAAATCTGCATTGGAGCCAATTTGGAGAGACAATTTAGGGAGAATTTGTTTTGCCAATCAGCCTAAGAGCACATCTTTGGGATGTGGGAGGAAACCGGAGCCTCCAGAGGAAACCCACGCAAGCACGGGGAGAATGCACAAACTCCCACAGACACAGGCCCAAATCCATGTATCTGCACAGCACAGCGATAGTCACTGAGCTGTCGTGTTGCCCATCAAATGGTCCAGGTCAAGCGTACACTAACAATGTGAAGCACTAGGATACTCTCGAAAAAAATCCAAGAGCAGCCCTCTCACGACCCATCGCGTGTATGCCCCTTGTTAGACAACAAGGTGGACCAAAGCACCTGTAGGATAAAAACAAGTACATCAATATCATCATCTATTTACACACTTCCCAGGGACTCCCAAGGCTCCTAATCCCTATTTAAATCAGTCTTCTATATCCCTCCATCCCTATTCCACTCACATGCCTATCTAATTATCTCTTAAATAATCCAGAGTGCCTGCCTTCACCACTTCACTCGGCAGCACATTCCATAACCCCACAACCCTCTGTGTGAAAAACCTCCCTCTAACATCCAAATTATACCTTACCCCCCTTACCCTAAGCCCGTGGGCCCTCATGATATTTGATTCCAAAGGGAGTTTCGATGGGAGCCTGATTGGAAAGGGGTGTTCACCAGGCTCTCTGGACTCCCACTCACCGCATTATGTTAGGCCAGGCCTCACCTCCTGCATCCCTGAGCCAGAGACTTCAGTTTCCCGGAGGCCTCAGCGCAAAAACTAGGCCGACAGTTCAGGCACGCTGCTCAGGAAGTGCTGCACTGTCACTGGCCCCCCCCTCAGAAGGGGCTTTAAACCAAGTCTTCCCCCCTCAAGGAGGTAAAAGATAGCCTAATTCTGCTCCCATGCCACAAAGAACAATATTCTGCCGAAACAAAATGGCCGACTCTTGGCATCGAGTTGGACGTTTCGAATTCAGTTCAGGCTGCGACATGATAGGTTTCCGAACAGTCAGCATCGAATCAAAGAATGCTTGCATCAGGACTAACGCCCCTCATCACAGCCCCATACCTTCGCCCTTTAACCCCGTAAGTCTTTCCTCATCAGAGAATTGTCCAATTTTCCACTGTTGAATCTGCCACGTCTCAGAATCTCATTCCTCTCTGCTACTCCACAGCACCAGGGACCTGGGTTCAATTCCGGCCTCAGGTCACTGTCTGTGTTGGACATTCTCCCCATGTCTGCGTGAGTTTCCTCTGGGTGCCCCGGTTTCCTCCCACACTCCAAAGACGTGCGGGGTTAGGTTGGTTGGTCATGACCCTTAGGGGATTAGCAGGTGGTTACAGGATTAGGGCCTGGGCGGGATTGTGGCCGGTCGCAGATTCGATGGGCTGAATGGCCTCCTGTACAGAACGCTGTGGGGATTCTATGGTAACCATTCACAGCATGAGGTAACTGTTCCCCAGGTCTCCATTGCTC
Organism: Sphyrna mokarran; assembly: GCA_024679065.1. NCBI lineage: Eukaryota > Metazoa > Chordata > Chondrichthyes > Carcharhiniformes > Carcharhinidae > Sphyrna > Sphyrna mokarran. Next base: position 13,089,210 of record JAGIQG010000033.1, read on the forward strand.
CTCCTGCCAGTCGCCTCTGCTCCCTCCATCGCTCTGACAAAGGGGGAATCGGTTCTTCCCAATTTTCTCTGTCTGACCAGATCCCTCAACCAGAATGTTAAGAATTTGACACTCAGCCCAATCCCCGTTCACAGCGGCGGGACTGGATAATCCCAGCCTCCTGAGCGAGGCCGGAGAACCCAGCCCCCCTCCGAGTGAGACTGGAGAATCCCAGCACCCCACCCCCCCGAGTAAGACTGGAGAATCCCTGAGGAGAGGGTGTGGTCAGCTAATGCATGCACTCTTAATGTTTATTTATTAGTCACAAATAGACTTACATTAACACTGCAATGAAGTTACTGTGAAATTCCCCTAATCGCCACACTTCGGCACCCGTTCGGGTCAATGCACCTTAATGAACACATCTTTCAGATTGTGAGGCAAAACCAGAGCACTCAGAGGAAACCCACACAGACACGGGGAGAACATGCAGACTCCACACAGACAGTAGCCCAAGCTGGGAATTGAACCCGGGTCCCTGGCGCTGTGAGGCAGCAGCGTTAAAAGACGTGCTGGTTAGATGCATTGGCCGTGCTAAATTCTCCCTCAGTATAGTGGTTAGCACTGCTGCCTCACAGCGCCAGAGATCTGGGTTCGATCCCCGCTTGGTTCACTGTGTGGAGTGTGCACATTCTCCCTGTGTCTGCATGGGTTTCCTCTGGGTGCTCCGCTTTCCTCCTACAGTCGAAGCTGTGCGGGTTAGGTTGATTGGCTGTGTTAAAATTGCCCCTTAGTGTCCTGAGATGTGTAGGTTAGAGAGATTACTGGGTGAAATATGTAGGGATATTGGGGTACGGCCTGGGTGGGATTGTGGTCAGTGCAGACTCGATGGGCCTCTCTCTGTACTGTAGGGTTTCTGTAATTTCTATAAAATTGTAGCGGGTTTGGGTGCATTATTGGCCGTGCTAAATTCTCCCTCAGTGTACCCGAACACGCACTGCAATGTGGCAACTAGGGGTCTTTCACAGCAACTTCATTGCAGTGTTAATGTAAGCCTACTTGCGACACCAATAAAACTTTAAACTTGCCACTGTGCCACCCGAGTAGTTTTACCCAGGCAGGGGAAGACTATACCCTCAGGAGGAGCTGAGCAGAATGAGCAAAGCCCAATGTGGAATCGATCCAGCAAGAGCCTCTTTTGTTCAAGTTGACAACTGTCTAGCAGCGGGCAGGACAGGAGACTGTGTAAATAATGCAGAAAGGCAGTAACAAAAGCATAATACATCGACCAGTAGATATAATGCCAGAGGAAGTATCAGTGACTGTACAGCCAGGTCCCTAGAGGTTGCAATGGTGAGACTGACCCGAATCATAGGATCCCTACAGTGCAGAAAGAGGCCACTCAGCCCATTGAATCTACACCAACCACAATCCCACCCAATCCCCATCTTTGTAATCCTACATAATCCCCCTGACTCTTAGGGGCAATTGCATCCAGACCTGTTCCCTGCACACCCAAGTATTTACCCTGCACATCTTGGGACATGCAATTTAAGCATAGCCAATCCATCACACTCTGCACATCTTTGGATTGTGGGAGGAAACCGGAGCACACGGAGGAAATCCACGCAGGGCATACGCAGATTCCATACAGACAGTGACCCAGGTTGGGAATCGAACCCGGGTCCCTGGCTCTGTGAGGCAGCAGTGCTAACCACTGTGCCACCCTAGATACCATCTTGTCATCCATCATGTCATCTGGATGCCATCTTGAAAGTTATGTTAAAAATCGGCCTCGATTTTGCACTGAGGGTTGAGCCTGCGAGTTTCGTAACTACAGCCGGTTTAATTTACACTGTCTCGGTTAATCTTGGGAGAGTTGATGTTTTCCTGCTTTTCTTTTGCAAAGTGTGTGTGTGTGTGTGTGTGTGTGTGTGTGTGTGTGTGTGTGTGTGTGTGTGTGTGTGTGTGTGTGTGTGTGTGTGTGTTTGTGAATGAGTGTGTTAGTGTGTTGTGTGTGTGAGTGTGTGTCTATGAGTGTGAGTGTGTGTGTGTCTGTGTGTGTGTATGTGAGTGAGTGTGTTTGTGTCTGTGTGTGTGTGCATGTGTGTGAGTGAGTATGTGTGTGTATAAATTTATGAGTGTGAATGTGCCTGGGAGCGTGTGTGTGTGTGTGTTTGTATCAGAGTGTGTGTGTGAGTGTGTGTGTGTGTGTGTGTGTGTGTGTGCGTGTGTGTGTTTGTATCAGAGTGTGTGTGTGAGTGTGTGTGTGTGTGTGTGTGTGAGTGAATGAGTGTGAGTGTGTGTGTGGTGAGTGTGTGTGTGTGTGTGTGTGTGCGAGTGAGTGTGTGTGTATGAGTGTGTATGTCTGTGTGAGTGTGTAAGTATGATTGTGTGTGTGTGAGTGTGTGTGTGCGAGTGAGTGTGTGTGTGAGTGTGTGCGTGTGTGAGTGTGTGTGTGCGTGAGTGTGTGTATGTGTTTGTATCAGAGAGAGTGTGTGTGTGTGTGAGTGTGTCTGTGTGTGTGTGAGTGTGTGTGTGTGAGTGTGTGTGTGTGTGCAAAACTATAAAAGCCACGAGGTCTGAGCTGTGTAATCTGTTCCACAACAACCTCTTTGACAGAAAAGGAAGTGAGAGAGGGAGAAAGAGTCTCCCTGGAAGCTGATACCAGATGATGCACTGACCCAACCAGCAGCCCTGTTTTGCTCACTCGGGTTCCTAAGCAATATATTCATAATAAATCCATGGGAGATTTATCGCTGTCTATCTGCTCCTGACATTTGTTTTGTCGTTAACTGAAGGGCCCGAGCATTTGTTTCAAGTTCAGACAACTTGATTGCCATAAAAGGCCAATGTTTTTAAATGGAGTTGGAGCATATCTGGAAAGCATTGTATTAATTACAATTGTTCCATTTTTCACTCTGCGTCCTCGGTATAAATATAATTTGTCCTACAGCCAACTTGAAAACATCCCATCAGATCCTTCTGATCCTTAACAGAGGCCCCGGTTGATTCTGCTAATTCTGCGCTGTGCTGCCTGGTATCTTCATCAGGTTATAATGTATTTATGTAAAAATATACCAGATCCCTTTTGCCAGGGTCTGGTATGCAAAAGGCATATTTTGTTGCTGCGGTCCATCCCTCCCACTCTGCTTTCTCGTTCACCAAAGTTACTGACTTCCATCAAAATTCGATTCCACCTAATATGCTCCAATACAGTAAATCCCTTACCAAAATGGCAGCGCCGTGTGAATTTCTGGTACAATGAGTCCCTTACCAAAATGGCAGCGCCGTGTGAATTTCTGGTACAATGAGTCCCTTACCAAAATGGCAGCAATGTCAGAGTTTCTGGTACAATGAGTCCCTTACCAAAATGGCAGCAATGTCAGAGTTTCTGGTACAATGAGTCCCTTACCAAAATGGCAGCAATGTCAGAGTTTCTGCAATGAGTCCCTTACCAAAATGGCAGCAATGTCAGAGTTTCTGGTACAATGAGTCCCTTACCAAAATGGCAGCAATGTCAGAGTTTCTGCAATGAGTCCCTTACCAAAATGGCAGCAATGTCAGAGTTTCTGGTACAATGAATCCCTTAGCAAAATGGCAGCAATGTCAGAGCTTCTGGTACAATGAATCCCTTACCAAAATGGCAGCAATGTCAGAGTTTCTAATACAATGAGTCCCTTACCAAAATGGTGGTGTTATGTGAATTTGTGGTACAAACAGTCCCTCACCAAAATGGCAGCGATGTCAGAATTTCTGGTACACTCAGTCCCTTACAAAATGGTTCGAATAACTGGCGGCATGGTGGCACAGTGGTTAGCATTGCTGCCTCACAGCGCCAGGGACCCAGGTTCGATTCCCGGCTGGGTTCACTGCCCGCGCAGAGTCTGTGAAGACGTGCGGGTTAGGTCTGTTGGCCGTGCTAAGTGGGTTCTTCAAAGGAGATTGAAGCCACCAGGCTATTTCAGAATTTTCACAGCTGATAGGCCAGAGTGTGGGTGTTGATCACAGAACTGCCTGAACTGACCATGCCAAGCGGTGATTCTCAGGCCTGCCAGGGCTAGAAGGGGCAGTCCAGCCACGACACCCCAATTCCAGGGGAGGGTGATGAGGTCAACCCCTTGCCCCCAGCCTGAGCCCACCTAACTGACAAGATCCTTGGGGAAACCCTTCCTTTGGTAGCAGCAGAGCGGCAAATGGCCACTGGACTTAAAACCTTAAGCACCACACCGCCCCCCACAAAACCCCCTCCAACCTCCCCTCTCTACCCCCCTCACTGAGGCGCAAGGTACCAAGTCAGGGTGTCAATGCCAGGAAGCCGGGAGGCAGTGCACACTACCAAAGCATGTAGCCTGGGGTGGGCTAAGTGGGCGATTGAGGGGACAGGGGGGCCTGATGAGGGAGGGAGGCTGAATTGGTGGGGGGAATCTCTGTGGAGGGGTGCTGAGAGAGTGGATAAGGAATCCTACAATGCAGTAGGAGGCTATTCAGCCCATCGAGTCTGCAGCAACCACAATCCCACCAAGCCCAGAACCCCACATATTTACCCTGCTAATCCCCCTGACGCGAGGGTCAATTTAGCACGGCCAATCCACCTAACCCGCACATCTTTGGAGTGCGGGAGGAAAACTGGAGCACCCGGAGGAAACCCAC
>JAGIQG010000033.1:13098841-13103841 GCA_024679065.1 Sphyrna mokarran
GCTGCCTCACAGCGCCAGGGACCCGGGTTCGATTCCCAGCTTGGGTCACTGCGTGGAGTCTGTTGGAGTGATAAGTTGGAGTTAGATGCATTGGCCGTGCTAAATTCCCCCTCAGTGAACCCAAACAGGCGCTGGAGTGTGGCAACTAGGGGATTTTCACAGTAAATTCATTGCAGTGTTAATGTAAGCCTACTTGTGGCACTAAGAGATAAACTTTAGGCATCAACTGGCATCAGTGTCCCAGTCTCTGTGCCCCACTTCCAATACTGAATGGACTACGGTTTATGAAAAGTAGCAACTACATATGGCAGTGACTGTTTTAACAAAGACTCCATCAATGAAAACTGGGAAATTTATTTCTCCTCATGTGTCCGTATTGGAAGGAATCTTTGCCTTGGGATTGGCAGAGTCTCTGGAAGCAGCGCCTGTCAGTCACCTCATTCACAGCCTGGGCACTGCAGTAAGTTACAGGGTCGACACTGGGTGAGTTCGGTGACTGAGAGCTGTCATAGCTACATTCTCATTTTTGTTGCCATGACAGTGGAAGGCCACTGCGGTTAAACCAGGGCTTCTTGGTTCCCCTGTCATGAACGCCATCGAGCGTCACACATTCATTTTGCAATCAGCTTAAGAGGTTTTGGATTTTCTCCTTTTTGATTTGGGGGTGGCACGGTGGCACAGCGGTTAGCACTGCTGCCTCACAGTGCCAGGGAGCTGGGTTCCATTCTGGTGACTGTGTGGAGTTTGCACCTTCTCCCCATGTCTGCGTGGGTTTCCTCCGGATGCTCCAGTTTCCTCACAGTCCAAAGATGTGCGGGCTTAGGTTGATTGGCCGTGCTAAATTGCCCCTTAATGGCCAAAGATGCACACATTACATGGATTGGCCATGCTAAATTTCTCCTTAATAACCAAAGATGTACAGGTTAGATGGATTGGCCATGCTAAATTTCTCCTTAATAACCAAAGATGTGCAGGTTAGATGGATTGGCATGCTAAATTGCCTCTCAATGACCAAAGATGTAACATTACATGGATTGGCAATGCTAAATTGCGTCTTAATGACCCAAGATGTGCAGGTTAGATGGGTTAGCAATGTTAAATTTCCCCTAAGTGTCCAATGGTGTGCAGTTTAGATGGATTGTCTATGCTAAATTGTCCTTAGTGTGAGGGGAACTAACTAGAATATATATAGGGACCGAGCCTGGGTGGGATTGTGCAGAGTCAATGGGCCGAATGACCTCCTTCAGCACTCTGGAGAATCTGTGATTCTATGTCTATCTATGTGGTGAGAATCTTCTGTTCTGGAGTCTCAGTTCAGTGGCGAGTAGGGGGATGGGATGAAGGTTCTGATGAAGGGTCATCCAGACTCAAAACATTGGCTCTGTTCCCTCTCTGTAGATGCCGTTAGACCTGCTGAGGTTTTTCCAGCATTTTCTGTTTTTGTTTCAGATTCCGGCATCCCCAGTATTTTGTCTTCAACGGAGATAAGAGAGATTCCTGTTTGGGGTGGGCTTCAACTATCCATGATGCTCAACTGATGAGTTTTTGGATGCCCTTCATGCACAAGACCAAGGTGTCACAGAGCCAGTCAACAAGTATCTTCCACGATTGAGTGAAGTCTCCCTACAGGTTCCCCCCGACACAGACCCTGATCAGGAAAGGTAGGGAGAGAAACTCAACAGGATTCACCACATAAACACAGTGGCTACAAGTAGCTAGGCGTACTACAGCTCCTGACGCCCCCAAGTCTATCCACTATCTACAGGGCACAAGTGTGATGGCACACTCCCCGCTTGTCTGGATGGGTGCAGCTCCAACAACACTCGACACCATCCAGGACAAAGCAGCCCCCTTTGATTGGCACCACATCCCCAAACACCCACTCCCTCCATCACTGACACTCAGTACAGCCGTGTATACCATCGACAAGATGCAATTCACCAAATATCCTTAGACAGCACCTTCCAAACGCATAATCACTTCCATCCAGAAGGACAAGGACAGATATACAGGGACACCACCACCTTCCACGCCACTCACCGCCCTGACTTCATAGAATCATAGAATCCTACAGTGCAGAAAGAGGCCCTTTGGCCCATCGAGTCTGCACCGAACACAATCCCGCCCAGGCCCTATACCCATATCCCTACATATTATACCCACTAATCCCTCTAACCTACGCATCCCTGGACATTAAGGGGCAATTTCTTAGCATGACCAATCAACCTAGCCGGCACATTTTTGGACTGTGGGAGGAAATCAGACTACCTAGAGGAAGCCCATGCAGACACGAGGAGAATGTGCACACTCCACACAGACGGTGACCCAAGCCGAGAATCGAACCCAGGATCCCGGAGCTGTGAAGCAGCAGTGCTAACCCGCTGTGCTACCGTGCCACTTGGAAATATTTGGAAATATATCGGCCGTTCCTTCGCAGTGGCCGGGTCAAAATCCTGGAATTCCCTCCCTAATGTGGATCACCCCCACAGCACATGGACTGCAGTGATTCAAGAAGGCAGCTCACCACCACCTTCTCAAGGGGCAACTAGGGATGGGTAATAAATGCTGACCCAGCCAGCGACACCCATGTCCTGCAAATGAATTTAAAAATTCAAGGTGCTTTTTTGACAGCAAGAGACATCCTCCTCGCTGTCAATAGACAATCTTATCACAGAGGTCTCTGCGGGTGTTCGGAGCTTGTTGGCAGCACAGGTAGAAGATGAATGATCCGCACTAATCCACTTTTTAAGAATTCAACCACAGGGATGTATGAGTCTGCACCCAACCTAGAAAAACACAAAATAAATTTTTATTCCTTAGATTATTGGCCATTTCAGTCCTCAACAATAAAACCCATCCAATGGATAAAAACTACTTCAGTTGACCAACTTGACGAGATCGCTTTGTTGGTCTTTAGAGACCAATTTTATTAGATGTGGATTGCCCCTCAAATAAAGAAGGACAACGCTGGAAAAAAATCTTGCATTAATATAGCGCCTCACACGACCTCAGGTGATCTGAAAGTGTTTGGCAGCCAATGAAGTGGTTTTGAAGTCAACTCCATCATGTAGAATGTCAGGTTGCCAATTTACACACAGAAAGGTGCTACAGAAATTGAGGAGGTGAATGAGAAGTCGATTAAGCGGCACAGTGGATAGCATTGCTGCCTCGCAGCGCCGGGGACCTGGGTTCCATTCCCAGCTTGGGTCACTGTCTGTGCGGAGTCTGCATATCCTCCCCGTGTCTGCGCAGGATGAAGAATTTAGCGCTCAGCCAAATCTCTGTTCGCTGCAGCGGGACTGGAGAATCCCATCGGAGAGAATTGCACCCCATATCTGCAATGCTGCTATTCCAAGACCCAATTCCAACGGAAAGAGGCAATTTCCCAACAACATTCTTAAGGGTTTACAAAGATGCCGTTCATCGCGAGATACCTTTTTCACATCGAAAACCCCAGTTAAATTTTGAAGAAATTGAAACGCAAATAACCTCTGGTCAATAGTGTACCTGACGGGCAACACAACAGCTCAGTGACTATCACAGGTCACTGCACAGTTACAGGGACCCGGATCGGATCTCCGGCTTGTGTCAATGGCTGTGGAAGTTTGCACATTCTCCCCGTGCTTGCATGGGTTTTCTCCGAGTGCTCCGGTTTCCTCCCACACCTCAAAAACGAGCTTTTAGGCTGATTGGTGTCAATAAACTGTCCCTAAATTGGATCTCCCTTAATCTGGCGTACATATAATTCCCTAAATTTGCACCCTTTTATGGTGGAGTCCATTAGATGTAAACAGAAGTTGTAGGTAGAAGAAAAACTTCAATAAGGCAGTGTTATAATGGGCAGTACGGGCTTGTAGGGCCGAAGGGCCTGTTTCCTGTGCTGTGCAGTTCTTTGTTCTTTGTTAATAAACAGGTTAAAGTTAGCTCGCTAGCTAAAGCAGAAGGAAGTTTTGTCGCTCTGAGATTCTGCCATGCTTGCTCTGTTTCTCAAATCTCTCACAGTTACTTGAATCTTGGCTCTTAACCGTACCGATCTGTTCAATACCATCAGTGCAACTTTTGCCATTCAGTCCAACCCTAATCTCCGCTGTAGGCTCGGCGTATCAAATATTAAACACAATTTAAAGCAATTTCATGTTTGGGGCTGGATCGCGCTGTTTAATATTTCAAAAGCGACTGTGTTCTTCAATTAAAAGTGAAATCCCTGACCGTATAATTGAAACAGTTCCAAAGCATTGCTTTTCGAAAGCCACGTCAGTTTGGAACAGAACAGACCATTTGTGGTTCTCAGGCCAGTTTCATGGTGCTTTGAAGATGCTGCGTTCTGAATTAAATAACATAATGGGTCGTAAACTCCTACGGCTTAAAAAGAGGCCCTTCGGCCCATCGTGCCTCTGCCAACCGTCAAGCGTGGGCAGCAGGGTGGCACAGCGGATAGCATTGCTGCGTCTCAGCACCAGGAATCGGAGTTCGATTCCTGGCTTGAGTCACTGTCCAGAGTCTGCACGTTATTCCCCATGTCTGTATGAGATTCCTCCGGGTGCTCCGGTTTCCTCCCACAGTCCGGGAGATGTGCTGGTTAGATGCATTGGCCGTGTTAAATTCTCCCTCAGTGTACCCGAACAGGCACTGGAGAGTGGCAACTTCTGCAGTAACTTCATTGCGGTGATAATGTAAGGCTATTTGTTACTAATAAGTACCTACCTATTCTAATCCCATTATCCAGCTATTGGTCCATTACGTTATATGTTGAGACATTTCAAGAGTTCATCTAAATGTTTCTCAAATGTCGAGAAGGGTTCCCACCTCCACCACCCTTTCAGGCAATGAATTCCAGATTCCACCCTCTGGATGAAAGATTGTTCCTCAAATCACCTCTAAATCTCCTGCTCCTTACCGTAAATCCCCTGGTTATTGACTCCTTTACCAAGGGGAAAGGTTTGCCCCTATCTATACCCCTCAGAATTTTGTGCAGCCCAATCAAGGACAGGATGGTGGCA